>PVIA01002935.1:0-187682 GCA_004024845.1 Tonatia bakeri | reverse complement strand
CCAGCCTTGAAATAAGTAAAGGCTTGTGTTTCTTTCTGATGGCTTGTTCATATTGTTGGATTAATATTGGGGAAAAGTTTAAACCTTTTCCGCTACGTAGTTGCCTGGATCCATCAGAGCCATGGAAGGATCACAACTAAGTAGGTTACGTTGCTATTGTCTTAATACACTATTGAGACTAAAATCGTTTCATGACTTTAAGTATGAATACTTTTTTAAATCAAGGTGAGGCCTAATGCCCATGAACTATGTTTGGTCCACTGCAGATGGCTATATTGTTAACATTTAAGAGGTTTTTTAGAAAAAAAAATTTCACCCATCTGGAAGCCTTTCTGTCGCTCCTTTGTAATAATAATACAGCTGAATTCAACACCGGGCACCAAACCCAAGGTTACAGTGTATCCTCCTGCCGACGGGAGGCGGGTCAGAATCAGCAGTCCTGGAGCAGAGCAGCGTGCCTTATGGCCGTCTCTGGGCAGTCTTCAAAACCTCTGGACATCTTTCTTCTTGCCGTCAGTTTCTCTTTTTTGATGATTTTTTTTTAATCCCAAGCTTTTAAACTCTCTACAAATCAGGATCAAGTTAAATGAAGTCAGTCAAATTGTGGGTCCAGAAAGACAGGAAACATGTCTTGAGTTTCTCTCCCAGTGTCTAGCAGATATCAGGCAACAGGGTAACTATTCAAGAAACGTGTCTAAATGATTTGGTGGAACTGAATATATACTCCTAACGCCATGTCTGGCATACAGTAGGTGCTTAATAAAGATCATCGAGTGAATGAATATATCATGGTTGTGACAATGATAAGATTGGCCGATTAGTTGAAACACCACAATTAGCAGGAATTATTAGTAAAATACCGAGGACGTTCAAGTGCGTCATCTTCCAGTCTAACTTTGAACCAAGTGATTCACCTTCTGATTGCTCTTAACCAACCACAGGAAATCTCTTCCTCAGACGAGGGGGCGTTCCCCACGAAATAGGGGCAGCTACACCTGAGGCAGACCTCAGAATCTAGCTTGAGATTTGTAAGGATGCCTGAATTTTGCGTTTGCCGCATTTTCAGGACTTGTCTATTTTAAATGAAATGCGATGGATGTCACTGGCCTGTTTTCTTCAGTAAGAGATGGTTGTTTCCGTCCTTAAGAACAGGAGAGAACAAGGCAAACAAACAATACTCTCTTCTCCCGAAAAACAGCTGGAAAGTATGACAGCTTCTTTTCCTCCGGTCAAGGTGGCTGCCAGGCCTTTGATTACAGTGTTGCGTCTTGGTGTCAGGTGGCACCTTGGGCCAGTTTCTTGCATTCTTGGATTACTGCCTCTTTATTTGTGATGATTACCCTGCGCCATCAAGAGACGTCATCGCACAGAGTGACTTACATCAAGTCAAAGCATCAAATATGCAACCTGACACGGCCCAGCCCCTCTAGCAGCAGGGGAAGCGTCACCCAACCCCACCCCCGAGCTCAGCTGTCACGTACACCCTGGGACCCCATCCAGGGCTATGCGTGTGTCAGCCGCTCCATGACGAAAGCAGTTCACGTTTTCCGATCGGAAATGACCACTGCCTGCCGCCAGCAGGTCAGTTAGGGCCTGTTCCTCCAAGCCCTCACACTCTTCTGGGTGAGGGCATTTAACCAAAGAGAAGGCGTGCAGAGTGAGAGGCGGGCTTTTACCTGAGGATAAGTGGCCTCTGCTCAGGTAAGGCCCTCTGACTCCGGCTGGCCTGCTCATCCTCTGTCCTCACTGTGATCACGCTGCTGTCCCCTATGTGGTTCTCATGCTGGAATCAAAATTAGACTCCAGAGGTCTTCCCTGCCAAATCTCCCCCTGCCCCACCTCGCCCTCCCTGCACCTCCCTCACCATCGGGGACTTGGGCTCTGCCGACTCCCAGCTCCTGACCCGAGGCCACGCCCACTGCTCTCAGTGAGCAGTTCCCTCCTTCCTGTTCTCCTTTGCGGCCAGGCCCCCAAATGGGGCTTCTTTTCTCCTCTTATGTTTTTCGCATCATTGGAATTCAGTTTTGAAATGTCTATCATGAATGTCATCCAACAGCTAGGGAAAGGGTCTCCTTCCAAGTGTGTGTATCTTTGACGCCTATACCTGTGTACCTACATGGGCACATGTACCTATCATGCACACTACACAGACATGCACATGCATATATGTGTGTGTGCACACACTTGCATGACATACACGTGTGCTCACAGGCACCATGCCCATGCACACACACACATGCACACTGTTGGTCCTCCCTCCACCCTTCTAGAAATGGCCCTGCCTCTTCCCCCTGGGCTCTCTGCTTCCTCTGCTTCCTCTGCTTCCTCTCCTTCCTCCCCCATGGCTGTGGAGTGCCCGCTCCGTAACTGGCCCTGTTTTAGGAACTGGGGATTCAAGAGTAGACATGATCCCAAAGACCCCACTTTACAGGAACTCCCATCCCTGGGGGAAACAGACAGTAATCAAAGAAACCAATAATACAGTTAACAACATGGTAAGGGCTGGGAAGGGAAGGAAATCTGAGGAAGGGTATAAAGCCTGCCATGGTTTATTTTGGGGAAACTGGTCAGGGCAGGCCTCCTGGAGACAAGATGTGAGCTGAGATCTAAATGATGGATTGGGCAGAGAGCCAGGCAGACGTCCTCAGGGAGCAGTGGTCCAGAGGGAAGAAAGGAGATAAGGGCTGGGAGGCCAGAATGACTTTGAGAGCAAGGGTTCCCTCCAAGCTGCCAAGCATCCAATCCCTCAAATACCCCCAGAATTCAGGTCAGGAGTCCCGGGGCCAGAAGCTGCACCTCCTCACATTGCTCTTCTCTCCCTGCTCCGGGTGGCCCTAAATATGCAAATGTGCTCATCTCGATTCCCTGCTAGAAACACAAATCTCTCTGATGTATATTTGCAATTTCGACTTCTTCGGGCCCCTGCTTTAATTTTGGTCTGATGTTCCTTGGACACAGAGTGACGGTAGGACTTATTCCAAAGAGGCTCAAGCTTGGAACTCCAAGCCCACTTGTCTTCTGCAGCCACCTGCTCCCCATCCTGCACAGGCCACCATCACCTGAGTCTGCTTACCTTTCCAGGTGCCCAGTTATTACAGCTGCTATTCTCCGTGTCCTCTAGTTCCGAGTCTCTGTTCCTTTGTCCCCACAGCCTTTTCTCTGGCTTCTGAGCCCCTTAGACAGCTCACCATTTTTCTTGGCTGTTTTATTGAGGTTCAGCTCAACTCGTTGGGGAGCCCATAGAGGGCGGAAGGTGAGGAGGAGGTCTGAGCCCTAAAGACCTGTGATGGAGAGGCAGGGGGTCCCCTGTGTCCTATGGAGTGAGCAGCAGGAAGCTTCTAGCTTCTCGTGCTGCAGATGGCAAACAGAGACTTGCCACAGCACTCACATGGACAGAAACAAATCACATTCATGAGAGCATCCCACACTTATTGGCCATCTTCCCTGTGAGTAGATGTTGCACCCGGTATTACTCAAAGACATGAAACTGTTAATGCCTCCCGTAGTCTCCTTAGTTGATCAGAACAGCATGGATGTAGTGTCACAGGCAGCAGACCAAGAGTCTGCAGGACACAAACGGACAAACAAGGGGATCAAAGAAGTGAGGCAACACCCAGTTTAGGAAAGGCAGGCACGACCCTTCCTACGCAGCCACACACACCCCCTACGCACACAGAGACTACACATGGCCCAGTGAGATGTCATGGTGCATCGGGAGCGACCTGAAGGTCCTGGGAACATACAATGGGGTGAGAGGAAGACAGCAAACACCATCGCCCTATGCTGTGGCCCCAAGTTTAAAGCATCCTACATCCCAACCTGGGAAGCCACAAGCCATAAATTCACGTGAAGTAGCCAACCCTCTCTGGGCCAAACCCCTGGCGTGGCAGGCCTCCCCTGCTCTCAGGATGAAGACCTCTGAGCTTCTGAGAGGCCAGCTTCGTCTTTTTTTGCTTTTTTTTTTTTTTTAAGAGAGACGGGGAGGGAGGGACAAAGAAAGAGAGAAAGATCAGTGTGCCGGAGACACACTGATTGGTTGCCTCTTTCAGTGCCCAGCTGGGGACCCAGGCATGTGCCCTGACCAGGAATCAACCTGGTGACCTTTCAGTCCATGAGATGACGCCCAACACACTGAGCCACACCAGCCAGGGCCAGCCTCATCTTCCTCACCAGTGGTGGCCCCTGCTCTCTGGCCTCCCAAACTCCACAAAGGTCTAGTTCCTCTGTCTCCAGTGTGTGGGTCCCTGTGGGTCTCACCTGGGAGCTGCCTGTTGAACCTCATGGCCCCTTCCTCCTTGGGGGCTCCCAAGTCCCTGCTAATGAGTCCCAAACTTGCCTAAAAGTTGGGGCAGATTTCCTCATCCTGCTTTTAGTTCAGAACTGTGAGCAGCCACAGACTCCAAGCCCCACTTTGCACACTAGTCTGGTTTTTAAAGTTCACCAGCGAGTTGGGGGATGGTAGTACTGATGCGCTCTTAAAAATGCACAAAGCCTCGTACGTACAAGCCAAGAGTGGGAATAGGATCCGCGCCCACAGACCTCTGATCTCCTCCTCGCATGATTTATTTAGGGCTTTTCCTGGTTGCTGTTTAGGAGTGGAGATCCATTTACCGAGAGAGGTTGACTTACAAGTTTTCATTACCATGCTGTCGCATCAATATTAAACTAAAGAAGTGTTAGGTCTCGCCTGCCTCTGGTTTGGGCGGACTGCACGGTCCCCTTGCGATGAGCTCTTTGAAGCTGTAGTCTGAGTGCAAGTCTGATCTGTGTGATTTGCACTGCAATTGCTAGAACTCAAGGGTAGCTCACTCTGCTTCTTACCTTTGCATTAATATCAAGCTTCATCCAAGCATTGATATCAAACCTTGTTAGAAATTGATGAAAGTTCCTTTTTAGGTGGCCCCAGGGGAGAAGTAAGCCCCTAGCTAGGGACTCTGAGTCACTTTCATTCCGCACGAATTCACTGGGAAAACCTCGGCATGTCTCCCAGTTGCTCATAAAGAGGGAAGTAGGCTATTGCAATGCGTCTGGGAATTCGAGCCTCCCAGAAAAGCATTCATTGGCTCCCTACTTATTCCCAAATTCCTCGTTCAGATGTGCTCAACCAGTCTGCGCAGGTGAGATAGTCCAGAGCATAAGAAAGAATCTTTTAGAATTAAAGGTACCCTTAGAAATTAACATGCCCCCTTCAATTGACTGAAAATAAGAACGAAAACCAGAAGGGGGCGAAGAGCTGCGTAGAGGGTGAGGCGGGATTTCGACCCAAGGCTCGGAACTCTCTAATGCACACTCTTTCCACTGTTCTGGCTGCCGACCCGTGGGGCCCACCCTCACTTTTTCCCACAAGCACTGAGGCCGTAACTGTTTGAGGACTAGATGAGACTGAGGAGCATGACTCCTTATCATGATGGAATTCAATGTTTTTCAAGGGAAATAGGGATCCGCTTGGAAACGTGAACTTGACCATCTAAACGAGGGTTTCTCAACAGCGCATCACTCTTTGCGGTGGGGCTGTTCTCTGCATAGCAGGATGCTGAGCAGCATCCCTGGCCTCTGTCCCACAGAAGCCAGTAGCTGGCCCCGCCCTCCACCTGTGACAACCCCATATGTCTTCAGCCACAGCCACATGCCCCCTGGGGGCACAACCACCCATGACTAAGAACCATCAATCCAGACTTCAGGCATTTCCCCCTGGTGTGCGTGGTGAGTGCAGGAACCATTGTCTGAGAACAGATTCATGGGATGTACACCCGTTATAGATTTTCTGAATCGATTAATTCCTGTTCTGTTTTGGTATTGATTTTGCCCTTCTTCCGAAGCTGAGAGGCATTCAAACTTTGTGTGTGAGTCTGACGATACTTAGCAAGCCCAGGAAGCTTGGCTTTCCCGATAGGAAGGGGGAGTCTCCCGGTTTTCGACTGAAGACAGGCAGATTTTCATACAGCAGTTCTCACACGTTCGGGCCAGCCCCAGCCTGAAGGACCCCTTAGCAGGGAAGGGCAAGCCTCAAACACATACCCGCTAATGGGGGTGGCACCACCAGAGTGATCTGTGCGGGCTCAGGGCCAGAGGCGATGAGCTGTTCCTGCACCAGTGAGCAGAGCAGTTAGGGCAGAGGGAGAAATCAATGCCGACTTATTTAGTCTGAACTTTCGGAAATATTAGTGGCTCCAGAGGTCCCACAGAGCAGTGACAGGAGGATGAGAAATGGACCATTATGTCAAATAACAAGGCAAACATTGAAATAATGGCTAACTCGCCCCTCATTCCTACGGGCGTGAATCACAGGAGCGCCTGGCCCCTGACTGGCACGGGCCGAGGGCTGCAGCTTGTGTTCAGGGGGGCCGCAGGCCAATGAGGCCACGTGGAGAAGTGCTTCCGTGACCCAGTGGCCCCAGGAAAGGTGGCCATCCTTGTCAGGCTGGGGAGAGGGCCCTCTCCTCACCTGTAACCTACATCTGTTCTCACAGCGTCCACTCCTCTCCCCCACCGTCCCATGATCCAGGTCACCTGTCCCCTTTTCCATCTGCTTTTCTTTACAGGTGGCTCTTTATCTCCTGCTTCCATCTCTCCCTGGCTCTGTCTCCATGTCCCTTCCCTCTGCTTCCGTGTTTGTGTGCATGTCTGTGTTTCCGCCTCTCTGGTCTCTAAACGCAGAGAGAGAGACTGCGGAGAGGAAAGCTGAGCACAAACAAGCAGGGGGAAGTAAAGTAACAGCCAATGTAAGTCCTGGCTGCAAACAGGCGTGACCTTCACCATGACAGATGTCACTAGAAACGGCCCTAAGGCCAGGCTGTGGCTCTGCCTGAGTTTGCAGCCATGGCGGGTTTACATGTGAGAGTCCTGCGCCCAGATGGAGGGGACTTTGGAGGGCAAAGCAGGAGGATCCTGAAGCCCTGGGTCACTGCTGCGTTCAAACACATGGAAGAGCTCACCAGGGTCCTGGCTGATTAGCTACAGGTGTGGTGCCCCGAGGAGCATGCAGAGGGTTGAGTCACAGGTAGGTCAGACACATGCCTTCGAAGAGGTTTCTGATCCCTCTTGAAGAACATTCCAGGACATCCACTTCTAATCTAACCCTCAGGGATCTTTGTTGGGGGGGCGGCGGTCAGCTGGACAAGCATCTGCTTCCCCAGGGAGCAGGGAAACTAGGAGAAGTGACTCTGGCTTGGCCTCAGTAGGGAAGGAAGGGCGGATGACAGGTTAGTCCACAGAGGGGCCCCTACAACCTCAGAGCACAGGAGGGGAGCCCGTAAGCCACAACCGTGTAGCCTCCAGTTATTGGTCATTAAAGAGAAATCTCCTTTCTTACAGTTGATGGAAGCAGGGACTGTCACCCTACAGTAGAACTTTCAGAGTGGCTTCATGTGCCATTCCCCAGCCCACCCCAGCCGAGGACGTCTGTGTGAGTGTCCTGGGGCTGCCGTGACAAAGCACCACAGACTTGGTGGCTTAAATCGGTACAAATTTATTCTCTCACAGTTCTGGAGGCCAGAAACCTGAAATCAGTGTCAGCAGAGCCATGTCCCATCCTGGAACTCAAGAGAAGAATCCTTCCTTTCCTCTTCTGATGCCTGGTGGCCCCAGGCATTCCTTGGCTTGTGGCCACATCACTCCAACCTCTGCCTCCCTCCCATACGGCATCCTCTCTCTTCTCTGTGTCTCTGCAAGATGCATGCCATTGTCTCACGAAGATGCATGCCGTTGGATTTAGATCCTGGTGATCTCATCTCAAGATCCTTAACTTACATCTGCAAAGACTCTTTCTCCAAATGAGGTCACATGCACAGATTCTGGGGGTTAAAACACGGACATATCTTTTCAGTAAACACTAATCTACCCACTAAAAACAGAAACAAAGGTATAAAGAAGAGTTCCCAGCTCATTTCGCTGGCAGATCTCCAGCCCCTAACTTCAGCCCTTCCGAGAAGACAGCTGGCAGTACATTTTCACCTGCATCATCTAATTCAGTCCTCACCATAACCCTGGTGGTAGAGTCTGCTAATGGTCCCATTTTAAGAGTGAGGAAACAGCCCAGATTCACAGCAGATTCAATGGTTCAGGCCGTGTCGTCCAGACCTCTGCTCTTCATCACCACCGTCAGAACCATTGTTCGGTTTCTCGTGTGTGAAGACAGAGGGAGAGCCGGGGGGTTAAGGAAAGCAGATGCCCATATCCCAGTTGTGCATTCCACGTCTCTCCTTCTGGAGTAAGACGTTCTGGGTCGTCTCTATCTGTCAGCATCTGAGGAACATACAAGATGGGTGGATGATTAGAAAACCCAGCTTCCCCAGTGGTCCTTGGACTCGCACATGGGGTAGGATTTTAATGGACGCAAATGCCTTTTGTAAGCAAAGCCCGCCACCGATTATGCGGCTGCTTTCTTCTAAGTGCATGAATGATTAAGAGAGCTCATTTGCAGCATTCACACAGTTGAAAGGGTTATTTTGGGCGCTAATCAGAAAACACACTGTTGAAAGAGCGAATTAGAGCATCATACAACTTAATACAGCTCTCCCTGAAAAACTGGATCAGTCAGAGAGAGTGGATTTTCAGAGATGCCTGGCAGACCTGCGCAGCAGACACGGTAACCCTTGTGTAAAGATGTGCCGCTGAGCTGTTGCCATTATCCGAGACTCCCAGTTCTCATCCATCTTTTCCAGTGACCCTGACCCTGTTGCTTATGAAATCTAAAGTGGGAACCCCTGTGGACAGCGGGCAGCTACCATGGGCTTTGTCTTTTGATTCCACACACATTTGTTCCACATGCTCTAGGACCCGAGCCTCCTGCAATCCAGCTGAGGCCGAAATGTGATTGCTTTTCAGGGGTTTAATAAGGCCTGTCCATTGAGTGGGAGCTGCTGGGGCGGAAATTCATTCCCAAATTGGTGACCGCACATGACAAATACTTTCAGCGTTCAAGATTTAGTTGGGTCTCGGAAACAGCACAAGGAATTCTTAACCTACATTTTTAAGTGACCTGGAGGTAAATGAATTCCACATTTGTCAAGTATTTGCTAACAAAACCATAGTCTTGTTAATAAATTAAAGGGCAAATTAATACAATTTGCTTATTAGGCTCTTAGGAATACAGTCACTTTTACAAAATTGGAGATCTAAAAATCATAAATTTCCAAATCGAGTTAAGTTAGAATATGCTGAGTCATACGTAAAATGTTCTTCACACTACAGAGGAATTTTCCAGCTTATTTTTTAATGACCTCTGTTAATGCTTTCAGGGTATATATGTGTTTGCAAACAATTAACCCCCAATAGAGAAGATGAACAACATATCCACTCTCACAAATGAATGAAATGTTCAATGTCATCATAAAAGGCATTCAGGACACAAGGCTTCATTTTTCTTTAAATTAAATACCTTCATTTTTCAGGAACAAGACTTGCGCATATTATAAGATATACTTGAACCTTAGCATCTGTAATGACAGACCTCGTGCCATAGTTGCTTCTGAGCCTGAATCCCATACATCAAGTTACAAAAACCCTTTTCACAAGAATGCCAAATTGTGTCATTTCTTTCCCTAAGAGTGTTATGCCAATTTGTTGTCAAGGCGTTTATTATCGGGCGTCCCTTTGATCCAGTCCACTGTATGAAGTCCCACTGAATTAAAGAGCCTTTGATTTCACGGAGCCACATCCGAAGTGTCACTGGAGACATTTTCACCAAAAGCCATCAGAGAAACCCGGTAGCTCCAAGGTCACCCAGTTTTGTGAAACTGCCAAGACCAGGTCCAGGGCCCCCCATTGCTTTTTATTTGTCGCCCCTGCCTTCCTCCTTGAGCCCTGTGCCCCCCGAGCACCTCCCATCACACGTGGGACTCGGTCGAGCGCCCTTCACCCCTGGGTGCACTGTCGTCTTGGTTGAAGCTGTTCTTTCTGGTGCGGGCTCTGGAAGAATCTTGTTACCTCTCTCTGTCTGGTTAAAGTGTGCCATTGAGGAGCCCAGCTCACATGCCAGCCCTCTAGAGGTGAGAAGGATCCCACCCTCCTTTGCAGCGAGCTCTGACGAGGGGTCCTGACACCCTCACCCAGGTGCGGGGACATTTCCGTCTCTGAGCGCTGAATGGCCCTTCATGTGCGCACAGGGGCACTCGGCACCTGCTGCCCAAATGAGGAAACCAGCTAACTGCTCTGTTTTTCTTTGCAGGTGACCTCATCCACTTGCCTCCATACCTTAGAATGGACTTTTTGCTGAACCGAAGCGGTCCAGGCACCAGCAGGGACCTGAGTTTAGGGCAGGCATGCTTGGAGCCCCAGAAAAGCCGGACCCTGAAGCGCCCCACGGTCCTCGAGCCCATCCCCATGGAAGCCTCCTCTTCCACGTCCTCCACCCGAGAGGGACAGCAGTGGCAGCAGGGGGCCGTGGCCACATTACCTCAGCGAGAAGGGGCAGAGCTGGGACAGGCAGCTAAAATGAGCAGCTCCCAAGAATCGCTGCTTGACTCCCGGGGCCATTTGAAAGGAAACAATCCGTACGCGAAATCGTACACCCTGGTATAACAAACAGCATGACTGGACGGCGGTTGTAAATACGGTTTAAAAAAATTCAATCAAAGCTACCTTTTTTTTACGGAATTCCAATATTTATAATTAAAGAAAATTGCCAAAATATATTAAAAAAAAGAGAGAAACTACTGAAACCACAGACAGTGCAAAGACTCTCCTGCTTTTTTTCTGTCTGAGTGTGAGCTCCATCCGCCTGGGCATCTGATTTTTTGGGAAAGAAGTCCAGTTTTATGATCTTCACAGGCTATTGCATTTTTACTGATTTTCTACACAGTGCATGGGGGACTAATGAAACCTTCTGACTGGAAGTTCTGTCACACGCAAGTCAAGAAAGAAAATAGGAAAACAACGACGCTCTTTGTGAATTTACAGGGAACGTTGATTCGTGGGCAAGGGGAAACTTTAGTCACATTTGCACACCTTTCTTTCCCATTAGAAACTGGGTCCCCAATCTGACCTGCTTCTGTTGTTAATTAGGATGAGTGCCGTCAGTGAAGGGGAGGGGGGAATCGATTTGGTTTCCTTTTTTGTTTATTTTTTAATTTAAAGAGACACTCTTTGCATTTTGTCTAAGCGAAATAAAGAAGAAAAGGTCGTCTGCCTTTATTTTGATGTCTACTTCTCTCATCTCCTCCTGATTGCTGGGTCCTCCTTCCCACGGATACTGGTGTGTGCAAGCACCAGGGCTGACCCCAGGACCTGATTTGATAAACCAGAAAGGCTACCTACACTCTGAACTGCTTGGGAATTTCTGGGCAATGTGCAGAAGATGCAGCTGGTCTGTTGTACGAGGGGCTGGCCAGGTATTCTAAGCCTCCTAGATGCCGTGCTCTTTGCCTGCTGACCCTCTATCTAGACCAGAGGTTGGCAAACTATGGCCCGTGAGCCAAATGCAGCTCACTGCAGTGTTTATAAATAAAGTCTTATTAGAACACTGTGTTTTGTCTGCTTCATGCCACGGTGGCGCGTTGAGTAGCTAGCTGCAGCAGAGATGGCGTGACCCGCCAGGCTGGAAATGCTCACCAGCTAGCCCGCTACGGAAAACGTTTGCCGACCACTGCTCTAGAGCCCGGTTTAGCCCCAGCTTGCAGGAGAACGGTGGGAGGACCAAGAGTCGTCCGTGTGACCCACCCCTGAGACCCATCCTGTTGCTCTGTGACTGATATCTCAGTTTGCAGCAGACCACCATAGTACTTGTTGCCTCTGATTCACTCCCACATACCCAGGGGAAAACCAGTCAATAGTAAGTTATGTTCCTCTGAAATCTAACTAATCTTCCTTCCTCTCATTTACCACGGGGCTCATCCTAACAGAGAACTTCCTCGTAAACAGCATGAACTGCACTCTTCGTTTACGACCCTTGCACAGTGTGCTCCAGGAAGAGGATGTAATCCCCCCAAACAACCAGTCCAGACTCTCTTCCCTGAAAGGGAGAAATAGACAGGACTCCACGTCGGAGGTTTGGCTTGGGACAGAAAACGTGACCAAACAAATGCCCATGGCTGCTCGGTCACCCAGGGAATGGGCTGCACGCGTACCTGCCTCTCTAAAGCGTAGGCCGGTTCCAGGTACTACCATCTGGGAACACACTGGGATGTTTCTTCTCTCCTCTTCCTCACTCCCCCTCTTCTTCCCTTCCTATCTATTGTAGTTTCCTCCTTCCCTCCCTCTTTTCCACTTCCTTCCACTCTTTCTTGTTTTGTTTATTTCCCAGGCAGGCCCATGTGCCTACTTAATGCAGCGACACTGAGCACCCACATCATGGGCCCAGGACCTTGTCAGGACCACCTTCTGCCACAAACACTAGGTGACTCCAGGGATGTGGGGTTTTTTTTTCCTTGCTACAGTTTCAGAATTTAATCCAGGTTGACAGCTGATTATTTGCACCCTCAAAGGCTGCTTTTTTATGCAAAAGAAATAGAATGCTACTTGCTGAGAAAAAATAAAGCTCTTTCTTCAATCTTAAAACTTCTATATTCCCCCAACTTAGAAGTTTACCCCCTTTTTTAAATTTTTCTCTCAAGCTATGAAAAAATTAAAAATTCGACATGTCTGACTCTGGAGCGGATTGCTTTCAAGAATTCTGCCTTGAAAATGCTCGTGAAAATGGATTCGCCATGTAAACACGGTGTCGGAAAGTCCACCTCCCGGCTCTCGGGCAGGGGCCCAGTGCTCACGTCTGTCCACCAAGAGGTCCAGATCTGTGGATCAGAGGGGCACTGTATATTTAAGAGGCCATTCTTGAGAGTAATAACAATTAAGTTTCCTCTGGACCTCTGACTGTCTCCAGTCTGATTTATATCATCTCTGAGGGGTCATCGTATCAGCCTAAGGTATATAGCCAGATTGCTGCACCCTAGTATAGTGAAACTCAAATTCTTCATTTTCTGCGCAATACCTTAAGGGTAGTAGATGATAGCTATTGGGTCAATGGATGGGGCTTCCTCTGAGGCATCCATCTGGCTGGCGGCCTGAAAAATGCCCGCCTTCTGAAATGAGCAAGGTCTTCATGCGTAGCCAGTAAGCTCAACTCTTGTATGGATACAGGATCCCAAATGCCTCCAATCAGTTCATGTGTCCACTCATGTTCACGTCTGCTGTGACTACCCATGAAGAAGAGAGGGTGGAGAAGTGGAGGTGGGCAAAGATGGAAGTGAGGTGACACCGCGTGGTCACAGGCTAGATGGGACAAGTTCCAATCCCATCATCTCTGGGCTCTTGCTACCAATCTTGATACTCTCTTAAGACCCAGAAAACACACCTCTGCTTAAATTGCCCTTAAAATACAGGGTAGGGTGAAAGTGGGTGCACAGTTGTGAGTAGGTGAAACATAGAGTTTGTTCTTGTGTCATTATTATTTGTTAACTATTGTATTTTCCGTATGAACACCTGCAGCCCCACTTTCGCCATGCCCTGTAAGCAGGAGACCATCGCTCAGTTAGGGTCCCTCTGGCCTGGGGCCTTGGTTCCCCATATGCCAAGAGCTTCATGAGATCTGTAAGGAAATAACCGAGGCCTTCCAGAGCAGATATGGATGCTGTGAACCTATTTCCAGCGATGCAAAGAGTGGCTTCCAGGGACTGAACTAGGACTGAGTCTTCAGGACTAGTTAGTTGTAGTTTATCTGTGCAGAAAGGTTGCGGGGGTGTCCAACCTTTTGGCATCTCTGGGTCACACTGGATGAAGAAGAGTTGTCTTGGGCCACACATTAAATACATTGTGACACATAATCACAAAAAAATCTCATCATGTTTTAAGTAAGTTTATGATATCGTGTTGGGCCGCAGTCACAGCCATCCTGGGCCGCGTGTGGCCTGGGGGTGGCGGGTTGGACACCTCTGGTAGGGGGACTTAACAATATGTCTTTATTCGAGAACCTTTTTCAATGCTGTAAAGAACGTGGCCCAGAGGGTATCATCAGCTCCCTGCAGGTCACTTGGGAAGACTAAGTGTCAACAATTTAATACCCAGGGCTCCTGAGCCCCATGTGACTTCTCCACCCCGTGGGCCCAAGCTGATCTGTCCAACACAGAGGCAGAGGGATGAAACTGGGGTGGAGGAAAGGTCTCTGCAGCTTTTAGAAACCCAGCTTGCAACTTCTAGCAAGGTCTCCAGTCAAGGAGCCTTCGGGCCTGGGGAAAATTGGATTTGTTCACTCTTGTGTGTGTGTGTATGTTTCTGGCTCTTGCATAGCCTAAGGAATGTCCGAGCCAGGTGAGCCAGATCTAGGAGAGAAATAACCAGTGAGGGCAGGATCCTGGCCGAGCCCCTCACCCTGGTGAGTTCAGGCCAAAGCCTGGGTGGACCTCAGGGTGCGTCAGGGCACTCGAGTGTCACCAAGCATGGGAGCAGGGAATGGCCATTAAGGGACTGCCCTGCATCATCTTTAACAGGTGTGTGCGTCCTCTGAGCTGGGCCGTGGACATGCCATGTCATCACTATCTCTTCAAGGGTGTTTTCAGGACAGAGCAGACAGCCCTGGAACCTGGAGGTCTGCCTCTCTGCCGGGCAAAGGCAAATGTGATTGCTGGCCTGGGTCATAAACACCAGGTCTCCCTCTGATGCAAAGGTTGGCAGGTCTGCCAGCAGCCCCTCTTTAAATGTTTGGGGTTTCCTGGCCCTAGACACGGACACTCCAACCCTCACCTTCCCTGTCTAAGTGGTCTCAGGCAGGCCCCTCCACCCTCTTGGATTTTCACTCCAATGGGATCTCAGTGCGACCCTCCCTGGACACTTTAGTTAATGCTCCATTCTACCCCTCCTGGCGTTCCCACCGCCCCCCATGTCTTCTCTAGCTCCCGGTCCCTACCCTGATCATCTCTAATTTACTATACAATTAGCTTTTCATTCCCCATTGTCTGCTACTAGAATGCCAGCTCCATGAAGTCAAAATTCTTTGTTTTGTTTACTTATGTTCCCTGTTCCTAGAACAGCACTTGGCCCATGGCAGACACTCTATAAATATTGGTTGAGTTGGAATAAAATTGGAGGTTTCCTAAGTTCAAGGTTTCTCAGCTGTGACACAAACCCATTGTGTGCACAGTGCCACCAGGGCAGGTCTGCATTGCCCCGTGGGCCTTGGGGGGACAGGGGGACTCATGCCAATGGCTGGGCTGTGAGTAACGATATGCTTCATCCCTGACTCGGGAGTCCTGATTCTTCCACCAGCATCCACAGAATCATGGTGGGCCGACTTGTCAGTGTTCACGTTCGGGAAGGGCCTGATGCTCTCTACGGTTCTTGGCAATAGCCACCTAGACACGGGCAGCGCCAGCCCCTCTCCACTCGGTACCAGGACCAGTTGCAGCTTACACATCGGGGTGCGATCCACTCACTCGCAGTTTTTGCAATGTAGTGGGCACGTTGTTTTTTGTCTTTTCCTCTTTTCAGTCTTTCACTTTCTGAAAGAAAAAACTTGGAGAAAGTAGCTCCGAGCACATAGCAAGGGGCACCTGTTTCATCTCCCAAGAAACGCTTGGCAAGAGAGAATGCTCTCTGTATCCCAGAAACTTCAAAGCAACTGCAAGAAGAAAAGGCAGTGTTTACAACCTCTGGCATCGGGCCTGCCAGAGAGGGCTGTGTTCCGCCTCGGAGGTAACCATTCCGTGCAGAAAACAACGATGGGGACACACGTTTATGTGTGTGCTGGGGGTGGGGAGGTGCTCAGAAGTGTCCTTAGGGACAGCGGGGCCTGGAGCCAGACACCCCCAGCACTTCCAGCTGTGCTGCGTGTGGGTGTGTGTTCTTGAAGAGTTAATTCAGTGATGGTCTCAGGTCCTTCATCCTCTGAGGTTCCCCAAGGGCCGAATGACTCACCACGTAGAAGGGACTTCCTCTTCCCACTCGGTGGAGAAATGTTTTAGCAACCTATGAAAAAGCTGCTTCCTGTTTCTAGATCCAGAATTTTGAGTGTCTTATGAAGGTGCAACCTCTGAGAGGGGGAGATGATGGTACTGGGGTGCTGATTTGGCACTCCACCCCCAGGTATGTGGGAAATGAGGGCGCTTGCCCTGAGCGGGAGCATCATCCTCCATGCAACTGCCCTGCCCCCACGCGGTGACATACACAGCAAACACATCTCCCCTTCCACGCCAGCCACCCTCCGGCATCTGTGTCTCATCCAAGGTGAGAGCCTGCTCTGCCATCGTCCAGGTGGGTGACCCGATGACAGGTCCAGGAGATGCACTCTGTGCCTGCAAAGCAAAGCACAAGCCAGGGAAAGGTTTGTACTTAGGATTGATTGCATTTCAATGTAATGTGGGCCCATCACTGCACCTAGTTCTCTGACTGTTTGGCCACGTGATAAGGTACGGTGCTGTTCTACTAAAGCTTCCACTTCTTTTAGAATTCTTTATGGTCTTCAGCACAGTAGGCCTTGGTGGAGGACACTCAGCCCACTCATGAGGCAAAAGCAAATCCTCAGTATCAGGTGCTGGTGTTTCCATTAGGAGGAGTAGAGTCTTTGGTATCAAACCAGGTGCAATGAAGATGCGTCCAACAAAGTTCAGCAGCGTGTGCAGGCAGGGGACACTCACGTGGCTGTGGAGCCAACTGGAAACCTTCCTGGTCCATCCTTGTCAAAGACTCTTCTCCAGCTGTGTTTGCCCGCTTGCCTGTCTCACGTGCCCATTATGCCGAATGTGAAAAATGTTGTTTGTTTAATGATGTCGGATTGTAGGAGGGTTGGGAGTTGGCCAGGTATGTGGTGTGACAGCAAGAACACTGCACAGAAGGGCTCACGTCCAGCACCAACGATTTTAAGAATTCACCTGGAGACCACGTGCTTGGCCATCTGACTGGCCCAGAAGATCTCTGAGTCCCTCCCGGCGCCACATCAATCTCATTGGGTAAACACTTGAGCCCCTCAAAGCGTGTGTGAGGGGCAAAGGCTACATTTCATCCCTTTTTCCCCCCTGTATCTCTATGCCCAGCACAGGCATCAGCCAAAACTGGTCAATGTTTTTAAGTGGCGCTCACGAAGTGCATGTCGGTGTTCAGGTGTTTTGGAGAATTTAAAAACGATGCTCTAAATGTCCAGAAGCCCAGGGTCTAAGAGAGATTTTAACCTTTTTAATAAACTCCTAAATTTAGCTAATTATTGTGTGCTTGCTCTTTATCGGGGGGTGGGGGAAAACATAAAGAAATCTGATTATTTGAAGGTTTCGGTCACGGAGACTTCACTGCAGGTTGCATAAAATCTCACATGTGGGTATTGACGAGATGGCTCTTCCCTCAGGCCCTTTGAAATAAGGACTCCTCTAGGGTAGGCATGAGCCAAACATCACATTTAGCAGATGTCTGAGTTTGTGCTGGCGACCCTTGTGCGCTAGTCAGCAGAAAAGTGATGTGCACTGTTGCTGCCACCTTGGGAGAAAAGCTGGTGGTTTGCCCTTGGTGAGTATGCCCCTGTCACTCACATTGGCCCACCCACTACCCCACCAGGACACACAGGGCAGCAGATACCTACTCCATCTCACTCTCGGCACCGTGAGCCAGGGTTGCTACGGAGGACCCTTTAAGGCCAGCTCTTCTGATGCCCACCTGGGTCTATAAGGGCCAGGCTAACCCTTCAGGACCCTCTGCAAACCCATAGCTGTCTCCTCTCCACACTGGAAGCAGGTGGACAACCCAGAACACAGGGGACCTTGAAAGGTATGTTCTCCTTTTCCTGCACACACCCCCAGACTCCTCTGAGCTGCACCCTTCCTTGTTTCTGCCTCTCGGGACAATAGAAAACGTGTCCCCCACCCAGTCACAGCTCACCTCTCCATCTGTTCTCTGGATCTTGACCTCTCCCACCTTGGAAAGACCTTCATCCCCACCCTTACTTGTATGTCCTCTCACATCTGTATGTAAACATATTCAGGTCTTTTCCACCCAAAGGACAGTGGTCCAAGGTCTCCCCTTTGCTCCTCAGTGCCATATCTTAAAGAAGGGTACCCTGGGTCACCACTCCCTGTTTTCCTCCCATGTTCTCTGTCCTCTGCAGCTGCTCTCCTTGAGGTCACAGTTGGTGTCCTTGCAGCTGATCCCATCACCCCTCATTTTGGTCACCCTCTTCTGCAGCACCAGGGAAATGGTCTTCTTCCATAGCTTCCAATGGTCTGGGCTCCACAAGCCAAGGTGCAGAACAACAGGAGCCGGAACGAGAGCCCCGCCGTTGTGTCCAATGGCCGGCGAGGCAGAGGCTTGTCCTGGCCTTAACCTTTGCTTCCAGGGCCTCTCGCACATGAAGATCTAGCGGGACACTGCCAAAGCAGACACTCGGCAAAGGACATTCCCATCTGGGTTGATGGGCTGGGGAAGAGGTGAAAGAGTTGGGGCTTTGAAGCCAAGGAGGGGACGCTGTTTGGTTTCTGCAGCGGGGCTGCACCCAGCCGAATGCATCCACTGTTAGCACTCTCTTTGATGACATAGTGCTTTCCAGGTTTCTAACCTAACTCGACCGACATTTGGGCTGGCAGGGAGGGCTTTCAAAGACAGAAGATGAGATATTTATAGTCTTGCAATACATGTGGAACCTTTAACACCATTTCCAGAAATTCGAGTTTGGCTTCCTGTGAAGGCTCCTTTGTAACACGAAAGTTCGTGCTGATTCATCCCCCAGCTCTCTGCCAAAAAGGAGGGCGAATATCTACCACCTGTGGCAAGAGATTGTTGACACCAGCTGAGCACAGTATTTCAAAAGAGGACCAGAAAAAGATGGCAGTTCACATGACACTAATAGGACCTGGTCTTTGGACCAAAAATAACACATATGAGAGGATGCACTTCATTAGAATCTCATCACAGAGGCAGAAACCGCTCCGCCACCCCGACACACACCATGCCCGGGTCTCCCCATCAGGCGATGAATCAAGACTTAATGGAACAGGGCACCGACACTTACTTGCTTTTCTTTAGCCACTCCAAAGACTCGCACTGACTTCCCCACGCACACTAACCCTGCGGGAAACTCACAGCAAAGTGGTTAAAAGCCTGAGCCCTGCAGCCAGAGTGCCGGCTCCGGACCTGGGCTCCATGGTGAGCACTCTCGTAGCCTGGAGCCCATTGCTTCCCGCGTCCCAGTTTCCTTATTTGTGAAGCAGGAGAAATAATAGCAACTCCTCTGAGGGACGCTGTGAGTATAGAATGAGTTAGGGCATCTAAAAGCTTAGAACAGTGCCTGCCACATCCTAAGTTCTCAATAAATAGCAACCACTGTGATTAGCTACTCCTTTGGACCCACTTATGAATGCCATGCGTGCCAAAGAACACGTGTCCATGGATAATGTCCCAGCAAGCATCCATCTCCGTCACACAAGCCCTGGTTCAATATTTGGGCTGTTACCTGTTTATGTACTGGCCAAAGGCAACACTACCATGGGGCCTTTGAACGGGTGAATGCCCATGACATTGAAATCAACTCCCAGCCCAGCAGCTTGTATGTGAGTATGCGGTTTCCTTTCTGTGCAGTTTATTTATTCAATTTTTTATCCTATCTGCTGCATGTTTGATCCAGTCTGGTTCACAAAGCTAATTATATGAACAAATATTAAAGAAGGGGAAAGGGGAAGAGGAAGGAGATGAGTGGGGAGCTAACTAAAGCCACTTCTTAATGTCTACCAAAAATGTATAAACAACAGTACTTATAGCTCAAATTTGGAAAGAAAACTGTTCCCCTATCACCCTAAAAGACACATCTTTAAAACTTCTAGATAATCATTAATGACATGTAGCTTCATGTTCTCATTTATTTCTTGTTTATTCAATGTCATGAAAGTAATAAAAGCAAGTCCCTGTTTCTCAAGTGTTGGGTCTTTTCTCAATAGCCAGCCGATGCTGAGCAGCACTTGAAGACATGAAAAAGACACTCCATGTAGACCCGGGGGTGTGCGGTACTACAGTGCACCCTGGGAAGTCATCCTCTCTTTCTGTCACTGCGGGGTCCTGCTTATCCAAGTTCTCCATCCTCCATCAGTTGGATGGGGATTACCCATCTGGTATATAAAATTCCACAGAGGGGTCCTTCGCAGGACTCGATGAAACCGATGAAACAGTTCCCTGGAGGCAGCTGAACCCATGCCCTGGAATGGGAACTCCGTGCAGCCACTGCATTTGCGTAGCAAGTTGAAATGTCACCAGCGATCTCTGTCTCCTGACATTCGCCCCTGTGTGGAATCCCCTTCCTTCGAGTGTGGCAGGATCTGCCACTTGCTTCTCACAAATAGAATGGGGCAGAGGTGATGGTGTGTCTCTCCCACGATCATGCTACAACCTGCCTCTTTCACTCCCCAGCTGGCCTTCGAGCAGGAGTGTGCTGTGTCGGGGAGAAGACCATGTGGCAGGGAATGCTGGGCGGCCCCTACAAGCTCTGGGCCGCCTTTAGCCCTCGGTCTTACGAGCACAAGCAAATGAATTTCTGCTGAAAACTGGAGACAGCCTGAGAGTGGAGTTTTTCCTTTGGAGCGTTCAGATGAGACTCAGGCCCGGCCAACACCTTTGCTGAAGCCTGGTGAGACCCCAAAGCGGAGAACCAGCTAAATCGTACCCCAAACCCTGGCTGACAAACTGTGGGATCATCAAAATATACCATTTTCAGCCACTAAGTGTGTAGCAATTTGTTACACAGCTAGAGGTAACTAATACGTGTATTCAAAAGATTCAGATCTGTGAAGATATATTAGTTCTATTTCTCCATGACTGAACTGCACCTCCATTTCACTTGAGGACTGCAAATAAAAACTCAATTCAAATAATTGGTTGTTTCCAGTTTAGAACTCAGCCTGTGGAGGGAGGGAGGAGGATGCCCCCCTGCTCTGCCCTCCTCCCTGCCTTTGTGGTGACCTAAGTCTGGGGTGGGGGTGAAAAAGGGGATGGGGAAAACACACAGGGTTCAGGACAGAGGACGGGCCTCAGTCTCAGGAAAGCTGTCCCTCGTGGTCTGTGGGTGTTCCATGCTGACAGCTACTGTTCAAGTCCGTGGTCACTGCTGTGGCCTCCGTACTTCACTGTTCTGACCTTATGGGTCCTCTGGTCCACCTGGGGGCCTGCTCCTCACTAATGCCCTGGGACCTCTTCCACTAAAGGCCCCCTCAACCTCAGGTCATTGGCTACCCTGGGGCCATGAGCTCTGGCCCCATCCTCAGAGGCTCGCAATGCTCCCAGGCTACACCTTGGGGTTCCTTGCATCTCACTGCAAGGTTTCTGCCTCTTCAGAGATTTAATTCTGAGAGGAGGAGGACTGTCTGGGGGGCCGTCTCAGGTAACTTCCCAGAGCTCTGTTCTAACCTGATTGCCTACAAAACTTCTTGCTTGTCCAATCTTTTTTCTTTTTTTGCAACTAGTTGGAAAGCTGCCTTTGTATTATATTCTGCGTCCTCTCCAGGATTTGGGCTTATTTTATCTTTTCTGTGCTCTGCCCTCCAAGCTTTCTTGTCAAAACTCACAAATCCTTTGTCTCTCAACAAACCCCAGCTCTCTCATACATCAAAAATCCCTTGGTTTGCAGACTGTTGCCTTTACAGTAGCTTTCAGGAGCCCATTTGGGACTCCAAGTCAAGCATTTTGCCTGTGTTCTGGACATTGCCATCCTTTCCCATGGGACCTGGGGGACAAGAAGCTGCCTGAACACTTGTGCAAAGGTGAGAAGAAAATATGAAGATGGTCCCCTGCCACACAAGCCTCATGAAACAAGCTAGGAGGGTGCGGTGGGAAGATTATGCAACCCCCCCCAGACTATGTGGAAGTCCTGACCTGGCACCTGTGAAGGTGACCTTATTTCAAAATAGACTCTTCGCAGCTGCAATCAAATTAAGATGAGGTCACACTCGATTAGGGTGGGCTCCACTCCAAAATGACTCATGTCTTTATAAGAGGAGAAGAGACCCAGACACACAGGGAAACAGCCATGTGATGCCGAAGACACAGATCTCTCAATGCAACAAGTCAAGAGACAGCAAGGATGACCAGAGTCATCGGAAGCTGGAAGAGGCAAGGAACAGATTCTCCCCCAAGCCTTCAGGGGGACACCTTGGTTTTAGGCTTCTGCCCTCCAGGGCCAGGAGAGGATAATTCCCGTTGTTTGGTACAATTCATGATGGCAGCCCTAGGAACTGAATACAGACAGCTCGACAGGGACTGGCTGCTCCCATGAAAGGACAGCCCGCTGCACCTTTCTCCCCCACCAGACTCCAACGCCACAAGCAGGTCAGCTACCATTCTTCAGGTGCAAGTGGGCAAATACCCACCCACCTTGATTTAAGTAAGAGAGAGATTGTGTTGACTCCAGCAGACGCGTGGGAACAGGCCTGATCAGCTTCAGGTGCAGCTGGATGCAGGCGCTCCAAGGGCGGCCCCACCCCCTCGCAGCTTCGTCTGGTCCCCCGGCACTCTTCATCCTTCAAAGGCTCCACTTGGGCTGTGGTCCTGCCATTTGATTCCCCCATTGCTTTTGTTTTCCAGCAATCAATCAGCCAGTCAGCCAGCCACATAATCAATCTTTAACCTGAAAGCTCACTCAGCCTGAGGCAGTGTGTCCTGATGGTTAGGAGCCCAGACTGTGGAGCCAGCCTCCCCACCAGCCACTAGCTCTGAGTTCTTGGGTGAGTTACGAAGCTTGCTGCGCCTCATTCATAAAGCAGAGACAATACCAGGAGTAAGCTCACGGTGCTGCTTGGGATATTAAGTAAATTGAAAAACAGCGCACACAAGTAAGTGAACTAAGATATCTCATTGTGGAGAACGGGGCCTCTGTAAGCACCGCATAGGTGTCCCTGTTATTGGACGTGGTGACATAGTATTCAAAGTCTTTCTCATTTACCAGTAGAACATTTCAGGCAAGCCTGTGCTACAGACTTGCCATCCCCAGAGATTATACAGATGGAGAAAGGGAAGCTCAGAGAGGCTTGGTGTCCTGTGCAAGAAGACAACCAAGCTGCTGAAACATGTGGCCAAGATTCCAAACAGGTTCCCATTTGCGTCTGTGGAGGCTTTTCCCTACACGTTTGACCCCTCCCTTTCCTTTGGCTCTTTTCTTCTCTGTCAACCAACATATGCAAGTCTCCCTCTCCTCGCCCTAAAAATAGGCTTCCCTCTCCCCTGCTGGGGCCCGATGTCCCCCGAAGGCCCTAAAGCTTCCATTATCTGTCTCCACTTTTATGCACCAGAACCTCTTGCAGAAAGGAGCCTCCAGGGACGTTGCATGACCTGCGCACTGACCTGTGCAGTTCTGGAAGCTGGCTAAACGGTCCCTGCCAGGCTGTGGTCATTGCATGTGGAGCTGGTGCCTCAGGTCCACAAGTGGGGGCGTGGGGAAGGAACGATGGGTGCAGATGGGGGAGAGCGGGCCAGGCAGAGCCCACGAGCTGGACTGGGAACCTATGAGAATAGGCTGGAACCTGTGCAGGCTCTGCTTTGAAAACTGACGCTTCACCTTGTTGGGGAAGGAAGCGTTTGCACCATAACGTGATGGGGAGGGTCAAGCTCACAGCACGCTCATTAATCACAGGCACTCAGACCCCAGGGGCGGAGGGCACCACATGCAGGGCCACTCGAGAGTGACACTCGGGAACAGAGTGAACAAGCAGTGACTGGGTGGCAGACTCTGGTAACAAGAGGGTGAGGGGACCCCTAGTTCCCACTGGAGGATGGCGTTGGCTTGCCTGAATAGCCCTGCGGCTGGCAGAGAGCGGAAGCCTGCTTCCAGCAGTACGCAGGCCCTGCACCTGGTCCTTGTGATAAGAGCGGCTTAGCCAGGGGACTTGATCTGCAGGAGCAGAACAGGGAGGCAACCGTGCATGTAAGCCCCTTGAGGCCTCCCGTGTTTCCCCAGGTGTGAAGGCACACATCCTTCAGGTCTTAAACTGGTCTCTTTCACACTGCACCTCCCACATCACTGACAGGTGGCGGGGATGTCCTGCAGGAGAAGCTGCCATTCCTTTCCATGGAGCTAAGCCCCTCTCCCGCCTAGGCCCGGGAGTTGGAGGAGCAGAGTGGGCATTCAGCAGAAACCCTCACATCGGAGCCAGCAGATGAGGACAACGTGCACAGCAGTGACTGTGCCAGGACCTTGTGTGTTGACCTGCCAAGGGCTGAAGGACCTTCTCCTTCACCCTGAAAACCTCATGCAAATGCCCTGTGGCCCCTAACTCAACCCCACGCAGGAGAGGAATTCTGGGACACGTGGTTCCAGCTTGGCCAAGGCAACGTGGTGCAGCCACCACACAGCCCACCCTTTTCTTCCCGGCCCAGAGAAACTTCTACTTCCTCCAGGGGACGCTTTCCTGATGATCCCCTCTGAAAACAACTCTTCCCTCTTCTGAACCTCCAAAACACTTTATCACTCTCTAACGGCGCTCCTCACCTTTTGCTAGATGACAATTTGTGATTACCTTTCATCTCCCCTAATAATGATAGAGAAGCCACTGCTTGCCAGGGCTGCCGGGGCTTACCATATGTTACCTCCCATCTTCCCAGCAGCCCAGGACACAAGCATTATCATCCCCATTTTCCAGATGCAGAAACATGGCTCAACTCAAGGGAGGTAGCTTCAGGAGGAAGTGGCAACTGGGCTGAGGGCCCCTCCCAGCTGGTCCAGCCTCAGCCCTCAACTGCCTGAGGGCAGGGACTGTGCTTTCTCTGTGTAACTTCCATGACAACTGGCTCTGTAGGCTAGAGCCATTCAAATCTTTTCCTGGGGTGCAAAGGAAAGGACCCATTTTTATAGAGACCAGAACTTTAATTGGGGAAAATCTCGAGGCACCATGCCATGCCTGGAAGAGTGAGAGGGAGCAGGAGGAAGAGGAGGAGGAGGGAGCTGGGGAGGTGATGTGACCTGCTCTGAGGGTCAGGACTAGCCAGCCACAAATGGAACATGAGGGCGGTGCTGCCAGGACCTGAGTGTGGAGCCCCAGAGTGGGGCGGTTCTGAGACCCGATGGGGCTGAGAAAGAAAGGCAGGCTCTGAGCAGGAAGTGGTCGGGAAGCTGCCGCCTGGGGAAAGGGAGTTCGCCTGGCAGCTTGCGGGGAACAGATGTGGGAAAAAATCAAACTGCAGGCTCCCTTCCTGGTCATCATCCCAACAAGCTGACACTTTGCAAGAGCCCAGTTGCTCTGCACATGTGAGTAAACAGACACGTCCAAATTTCCAACGGTGAGAACTGTAAACTTGGACAAAAACCCAGGGCTCAAGCTGAGTCAATACCTTCACAGGGGCTTCTTCTCAAGAAATATGAAAGAATAAGTAACAAATCATTAGCTTGATAATAGGAGCATCAGACACACAGCTTGTGCATCCCTTTTCTTTCTCCCCCTGTTGTGACCCTGAGAAGTTCTAAGGCAATAACAAAAGCCATTTTCCTTCTTGACAGCACCCTTAATTATTGAGAGGAAATCCTCCAAAAATTGGTTGCTTTGGTCAACACCATCTTTACCTTACAAAGACATTAACTATTTATGCAAAAAACTCCACATATTTACGTAAAGAAGCATCCCATAATCTCAACCACTTGCTACAAGGCAGGTGTCAGGACCTACCATTTCAGTGATGTGGATTGTGCAAGAATTGCTTGAATAGGGGAATCATTGTAGCCCATGTATTCAGAAAGTCCCAGCTACCTATAAAAAAAAGTTAACATAAAATTATGATCTTTATCATTATTTTTAGTTATATTTTATTTTTTATTCCTAAACTTGCAATTTACTCAATAATGCCCTGAAACCCTGTGGACACTGACGAGCATTCTCAAAGGCCCACTGTGAGTACCTAGAATGTCATTCACGATGGACCCCAGTGAAGTCCTCGAAGGGCCCTGCTGTTTATTTTTGTCAAACAGCAAAGGGGAAACTTTCTGATATGAGCTTTCCTCTGATGAGCTCCACAAAGTAGAGGGAGCCAAAACAGAGGACTGAATAAAGAAGGTGTTACCCATAAACCCGATGGAACACCACTCAGCCAAAATAACGGATGAAATGCTGCATTTGTGACAACATGGATGGGCCTTGAGACTATCACGCTAAGTGAGATAAGTCAGCCAGAAAAAAAGCTAAGAACCATGAGATTTCACTCGTGTTTGGGATATAAAACTCAAACTCATAGACAAAAACAACAGATGGTGGTTAACAGATGGTGGTGACCAGGGCAGGGGGTTAGTTGAGGGTACAGGGGCCAAATATATGGGAAAATTTAAAAAGAGGGAATCAAATTGCTTCGCCCTAGGTCATGAAGCAAATGCATCAAGAGATAAAGTGGATATGCTCTTGGCTTCTTGCAGTCCAATGTCTACCCAGATGGCTGAGCAGAATCACGAGGGTCCATCACTTTCACTCCTCCAATGTCAAGGGTATTGAGAAGCCATGAAGACAGGGTCTGCTTCCCTAGGTTGTGACTTTGGATGACAGTTACTTCCTAAAAGTGGTAGATGTCAGTCACTGCCCAAGTTACATAGTCTTTTCTTCATGAAACTTTCACTAAAATTTAAAGAACATTGTTGACAAAACATCAGTGCTTCTTGCTTAACTGTTCAATTTAAGAGTTGATCCTGCCCAGACTCCCTCCCCACACACAGAAGCACCAGGAAATGCTTTACAGCTGTGCTATGAAACACAGCCTTGGGTCTGTGTGAGTGGGACTGAGTGGTTCTGGCCTAAGAGAGCCGGTGTTGACCACTTCTGATGGCCACAGTCTAGAGTTCGACCAACTCGGTAGCTGTATTCTGGGCAACTAACATGATCCCTACAAAACAAAACCCATTTCAAGTTTTATTTCATCGTTGCTATCAACAAGGGCACAGGGCCACTGTAAACTCAACCTTAAAATCTCAAGGTCACATAATTGTCAATATTTCCTAGGACTTTACATTCTTGAAATAAAACTTCTGAAAGCCAAGCAGAGCAAATGAGTGCATGTGAGAATGGTGAAGTGGTCCCCCTCATATTTCCTGGGTTGAATTGTGTCCTCCAAAAAGATATGCCGAAGTCCCAATCCACCCCCAACCCGTGAACACGACCTTCCTGGGAAACAGGGTCTTTGCAGAGGTAATCAAGTTACGATGAGGTCGGACTGGATGAGGATGGGCCCTACTTCTAAGGACTGGTGTCCTTATAAGGAAAGTAAAATTTGAACACAGTGACACAAGGGAGAATGCCACAGGATGACAGAGGCAGGGATGGGAGTGGTCCAGCCACAGACCGCGGAACACCAAAGACCAGCAGATAGTGCCAGAAGCGGAGAAGAAAGAGGCAAGGAAAGTTCTCCCCAGGGTCTCACAGGAGCCTCGCCCTCCCAGCATCTTGACTTCGGGCCTCCACCCCCCAGCTGGCTTGTGGTTCTTTGTTTCCACAGCCCTAGGAAACTAGTCCGTGGCTCTGGGTTATTGTTTGTTGTTTGTTTGTCTCTCTGTTTATTTGTTTGCTTGTCTTCAATTGCAGTTTCCATTCAATATCATTTTGTGTCAGTTTCAGGCATACTGCATAGTGGTTAGACAATCCTGTACTTTACAAAGTGGTCCCCCCCATTTCCAGTGCCACCTGACACCATCCACAGTCACTACAACATTATTACTGACTGCATTTTCTATGCTGTACTTTACATCCTCACGACTGCTTTGTAACTGCCGGTCTGTCTCAATCCCTTTACCTTTTTCACCCAGTCCCCCAACCCCCTGGCAACCCTCAGTCCGTTTTCTGTATCTGTGAGTCTGTTCCTGTTCTGTTGTTTCTTTTTTTAACTTCACTCATTACAAAGCACATATGTCAGAGTTTCAAACCTCCCTGACTTGTCCATTTCTCCCTAGCTGAAGCTCACAGGTAACAGGGAAAATGGGATCCCGTGACCCCCACACTTAGTCTCCTTAAGCTCAAGGCTGCAGTGGGTCTCATCTGGATAAAGACACGGCATCCAGACTCACCACACACCTGGAACCTGGCCACAGAGCATTCCTGGCAATTGTTCGGCCAACAGTAGAACCACCCCCAAATGTCAGGCTTTTGACAGCCCAGTATGTACCTCAGGGCAGCAACGGCTAATGAAAAGCATGCCAAGCAGGACTCCGTGAAGGCCTTGCCGAGACCTGCATGAGAGCACGTTTGCTGACCCTTCAGGGACAGAAGTTTCCAGATTTGGTCAACTGGCATGGAGTATGGTTAGAAGTCGGAACACTGGGCCAAGAGTCAACAGCGCTGGTATCCCCACTTCTGTCTCCTTGCTGCTTCTATCTGTGGATCGCCCTCGCCAATCTGGACTCCAGTAACCCCCAAATACCTATGCCTGACTCCCCAGTACATTAAGAGACCACATTATCGTGAAAGGTCTATGAAAAACAAGGAGTCCCACTATGGCCAACAACCAAGTGATTTGAGTTCTTTGGGGGTGGGGGGGAAATAAAGGCATATTCTGAATATCTGGCCCATTGAAGACCTTATACCTGTATTTGTAGTGAGCAGATGCTAAGAGGAGTAATGAGTCTGCCTATGACATTGACTCTGAGCAGTCACCCTGTGATAATTATTAATAGTCATGACTGATCTCCAACTCTGTAGCATCCTTCACACGGGCCAGATTCCAGCCTGCTGTGCACATCTGAGCATCTCAAAAACCTCATCCAGAAAGCCAAGCCCTTGTAGCAATCTGGCTGGACAAGAAAAAATAAACCCACTAAAGCACCGCCGCTCTGAGATGACCTCAAAACCAAGAGCACGGCTCCTCTGCAAAACTCCGTGCTCTCACTTAGATTCCGAGTGGCAGAAGACTGGAGGGAGCCAGAGCACAGAAGCAAATGCAAGCGGTCCATGTTGGAGAGGGGAGAGCCAGTGGAAAGGGCAGCCCTTCGGGGTCTCATTCCTGACAGCCCCAGGTGATGGGCGCATGTTATGGGTTGAATTGTGGGCTCCTCCCAGAGATGATGCCGCAGGGTATCAGACGAGGGCCTCAGAATAAACTTCGTTTAGAGATTGGGTCTTTACAGAGGTAATCAGGGTCAACTGAGGTCATTAGGGTGACCTTAATCCAACCAGACTGGCGTCCTGGAAGAAGGGAAATGTGGACATAGGCACGCACAGACGGGGAGGAGGTGAGGACACAGGGAGAGGACAGCTGTCCACGAGCCGACGAGAGAGGCCTCAAGCAGAGTCCCCCCACCCCGCCTCACAGCCTTGGAAGGAACCAGCCCTGCTCGCACCTTCCTTCTGGACTTTTGGCCTCCAGACTGTGAGGCAACACATTTCTGTTGTTTAAGCCCCTCGGCGTGTGGTGCTTTGCTTCCACGATTGGGCTTTGTCAGCAAACAAACACAAATGGCATCTCCAAAACCCTCAATTAATTCCCTTGAACAGCATTGTTTTTCTGCCTTATGCTTTTAGGGGGAAAAACAAATCATGAGAAGACAAGTCAGCATCACCGATTGACTTTATCTTTACCCGTAGTGCTTACTCCAGCAGGCGCTCTTCTACGGCTCTGGGAGTGTTGCCGTGGGTCCCACAGGTTACTCCACGGGCAGTGTGGGCAGGTATCAGCCGCAGCGTCTCCAGTCTGCGGCTCGGGAAACCGAGGCCTGGAAAGAACTTGCTCGGGGACACGGAGTTGAAAGACACAGCAGCAGTGGCTCCAGGGTCAGTGGCCTGCTTAAAGTCCTGCCCTTCAGGCACATGGGCTCGAGGGGGAGGGGTGGGTGGGGGAGGGTCTGACAGCTCCAGTCCTGCCCCACACAGATGTCGACATTCGGTTTGAGGGTTTGGGGAACTACAGCAGGAGGGCCATTTCCTCCAATCGAATGGTGCAGTTAAACGGATCCCACCCAGGCCGCACACTGAAAAGCCCAGCCTCAGTACCCAGGAATGAGTGCACACAGTGGGGCAGCAACATCACAGTGGGCCAGGGGCTTGAGAAGTCCCACCCAACCACCCTCCTCCTGCATTCCAAAGGGGGTTGAGAACTGGGAACTGTCCAGGACACTGACTCTCCCCGACCAGGTGCTCTGGGGGATCCCGTCCCCTGCAGCAGGTGAGGCAGCCAGTGTGGGCTGTCGTGGTGAACCAGAAAGGTGTTCCAAACCTCAGAGAAGTCAGAGGTCAGGGTGCGGGTTGTGGGTAGGCTTTGGGGGGGTTGGTGTTGGAGGAGGCAGAACTGTACATTTTTAATTAGGACACAGGAGAATACAATACAGGCTTTTGAAAACTTAGATCTGGAACTCCAGAGACTAGGCAGGAACAGAGCACCGCACCTGGGCCTCAGCAGCATGTTTTTGACCAAACCCGTGGGCGCGGGAGATATGCCCGAGGGAGAGAGAGGACAGGATGTGCACCCCACAAGCAAGGGGGAGAGCCAGGGAGGAGTCAGCCAAGTGGAAGAAGAAGCCCCAGTCGCAGAGAACCGCACACAGCCTGGGCTACTGGAAACTAACACAGCAAAAGCTCAGGCATCCCATCATTTCAAATGTCATCAAACTCCAAGTCACCATGAAATGCTTCTGTCTCATTCAGAGGCTGAGTTTTTTTAGCTTGTTTCTCCAGCTGTTCAGTTAGATCTGTCCCTCTGTGTCCTCTCTAAAAATTGTCTTTCCCAAACCAAAATCAAGGTACACATTTAGAAATAACATTATTTATATGATTTATAAATTTATTTATGAGGAGTTTTACAAGGATACAAAAATAGCATTTAGTTATCTGCTTGTAGCAAACTGACTTTACTGGCAGGAACGAAATGACATGGAAACCACAGGGACGTCTGAAGATCTCGTGCATGTTGGAGCAGTCTGGGGGGATTCCGGAGGGTGCCAGTGCTGGACAGGGAGCAGCGGCCCGATACATGTCCATGTCTTTCCCTGTGTTTTGACCTCAGGGAACAAAGAAGGGAGGAAGGAAGGAGGAAAAGGAGGAAGGGAGGAAGGGAGGGAGGAAGCAGGGGAGGAAGAAAGGGAGGGAGGGGAAACTGGAAGGAGAGGAAGGACTAGAAAGATGGTGGGAAAGCCATAGGAGGACATGGGGCGGGAGGGGCGGGGTGATGGCATCTGAGACATGGACTTCTGACTCAAATGCTGGAGTGTGTGGGTTATTTTGCCACCAATTTCAGGGTGGCTGGTGTCCATGGTTTTTTAACTTTGGTGTTCTACCTGTTCTATATGTTCTTATGGGAACTGAGGGAGCTTCCAAAGCCATGTGCTTCTCCTCTTCCTTCCCTTTGACATTTTGTTCGATAAACTTGTTAAGGATCAGCGGGTGATGGAAGTAAGCACCACTTTCAGTTAGTTAGAAGTCTTCCCTGGCCCACCTAGAAAGCACCATGTGGATGCTTACAGAAAGTCTGGGGACAGTTGCTGATCACTGTGCAGACCTACTGCATTGCAGATGGCATAGAGGCAACATGGGGTTGAAAGTCACAGACATTGACGACCGAACCCAGAACGAACCTCTCAGTCTGAAGTTTAGGCTAAAGTCCCACAATACAGCCCATGCATTGGTGTCCTGACCCTTTAAATCAAGATGAGTAATGAGTAGCCCTCACCTGGAGAGCAGGAGCCCTGTCTTAACCATGTTTCATCCCCAGCATGCAACACAATCGCTGACACCAGGACGGAGTTTTACACAATCTATTAATTAATTAAGTGGAAGGATGATGCTCCTGTTCTGAGTCTCATCAACTGAGTCCTAGGAAATGCTTTGCTCTGCTGCACAAAATCGAGGCTGCCTAGGTTGGTAGGAAATAGGAATGCTGTGTGAAAACAAAACTCTCTGTGCGGTGGCCTCTGTGATACCTTTGGAGGCACCGTGGGTCTTAGTGACACTGGAGGTGATCGCTTAAACACGGCACTTTCAGAGCCGCCTACTCTGAGCACGTAAGGTGAGGATGGATGTGTTCTGTGTCACACCATCAGAAATCACCTCTCTCCCTCCCCAGTAATGGCAGATCAGGATTGCTGTTAAACATTTTAAGCCCAATAGCACATGGCCCACAAAGAGATCATATTCATTCATTTCCTTGTGCATTCAGTAAACATTGCTGCATCACCTGCCATGTGCAGGCAGGGAGAATACAGCAGTGAACAATGGTTATACACTCCACACAAGTCTTACAGAGAAAAGAGGTATCAGTGAAATGGGACCTGAGTGGGACTGATTATTTCCCTGATCATGATCTGTGCAACAGGGCGAGGTCTTCTCACAAGTATCAGGAGAACACTGTGATATGATAAAACATAGACATATGGTCTTTGTCCCCAGTGCCAAGCACACAGCTCCCAAAGCCCTTCACATGCCCCAAGTGATGAGTGTCCTCCATGTGCTGAGGAGATGCCTGGTGGCCAGAGGCCCTGCACAGCTTTAGGCCTGACACCAGAAAGACCAAGATGTGAGTAGAGGGTTGGAACGCCCAGCCCCACCTTCACCTTAAGAGAGAGGATATGGAGGTTGGGTTCAATTTCCGATGGCAAGGACTTAATCAATCATGCCTATGTAATAAAACCTCAGCAATGAGGTTAGGGGAACTTCGGGTTGAGGAACACATCAAGATGCAAGGAAGATAACATGCCCAGGGAAGGCATGGGAGCTCCATGCACCCCACTCCCATCCCTTGCTCTAAGCATCCCTTCTGTCTGGCTGTGTCAGAGTGGTCTATTTTATTATAAACCAGTATCATTATTATAAGAACAGAACTTTCCTGCATTATGAGTCATTCAAGCAAATTGTCTAATCTAAAAGGGAGAAGGACTTATGGGAATCCCCAACTTTGTAGCCAAGAAGTGTGGGCATGGTAGAAGAGTTATATTTGGTCTTTGTTCCCATTCTTGCTTGGCACATAGTTCCTAAAGCCCTTGGAATTTCTGGGGTGGGAGTGGTGGGAGTGTCTTTTGTTATTCAAAACAAGCCCCTACTGGGGACATCTGAGTTCATGCTAATGAGGGGACTTAAGGTAAGGCCTGTGGTGGGGCTGGTCGCCAAAAAGACTAAGTGATTAGACCTCCAGAAAAGGGGGTAGAGTAAAAATAGTCCCCCCAAAAATGATCTGGCCCAGTATGTAGGCATTCGGTTCTGAGGGCGTGAGGCTCAGGGTCAGCAGAGCTCTGTCAGCTGGTCCCCAGACTAGTTAGTGGCGCAGCCAGGTCCAGGCCGCAGGAAGCTGGATGCTCTTCTCAGTCCAGTTGTCTTGGTAAGATTGTAACTCCCAGTTAAAAAGAAAAATAGAAAGCAGGGAACACTCCAGGAATAGTGCCCCTGCCCCTTGAAAATAATTCCTATTTTCAGACAAGCTCTCTAAGCAGAAACTATGATATCTAACACGCCGACTTTGTGGGAAGGCTGGGAGGTCAAGTTATGATTCTTATGGTTCTGACTGAAGACTGGAAAACAAATCAACCATCTTTTCATTTCCTGAGAATCCCTTTACTTCCGCCTTGTCCGACTGTGGGAAAACGAAATCTACCTTCCTCCCCCCGTCAGTCCTACACATGTTGAAATCTGCACAGTGTGTTGGGCTCAGTGATGGACGTTCTGACCTACACAACAGTGACCTACACAATAGTGCCCTACAAGGTCTGTCACGCCATCTGCAAGGCCTCGTTCTTACTCGAAGGACCTAGCCAATGTGCCATAAATATCCAACTCTTTATACTTAATCTAAGCTTTTTATATCGGATAACTCTATCGCTAACTGAGTAACAGTAAGTGGAAAACAGAGCACTTAATGGTTGGAATAAAACTGGAAAACACCTTGGGAAGACGTGGGGGTGCTCCGCAGATGCCAGGGGAGGATGCCTGCCGGCTGGTACAACTGAAAGAAACACAATGGCCTCCTTTAACACCATTAATGGATGAGGCAATTTGCTTCTTCTACTCAAGAATCAGTGTAAATTAACTGCCTATAACAACGGTCAGTGATTGGAATTAATTTTTGGTTACTATGTACTTATTTCCTTAATGGAAAATACCTATTAGCTTAAATATTCAAGAGGTGCTACAAGCCATTAAAACTCCATTTGTTCCACAAACAAAGCACTTGATTATTTTGGAATCATCCTCCTTCAAGCAGCATCCACGACAGAAACTTCTAGATCTTCAAAGTCAGTCTTTCCAGCTTACAATAAAAGACAGGATTGGATCCATTTACTGGAAGAGTTAGGCTGCCCCACTGGGAACTGGATCTCCAGTTCTTGTGGATTTCCCAGGATCACTAGACTTCCGAATTGTACACTGGATTCCAACATCACGATGCAGTGAGCAGACAGGCTGGATGGAATTGTTTGTTTCCTGAGATTTAGTAGAATGTTCACTTGGAATGGGCTGGGACCACCAGTGTGTTTCTCAAAATTCTGCCAAGATTTTTATAGCTCCAAAAAATTATTTCTGCCAACAGAAGCTTCATGCTGTAATAATCTTGAAGGCAATTCACTGCCTGCCAGTGAGTTCAGAATGTAAAAAGATTGAGTAAGAAAAATTAAACTGGGAAACCCTGGAGAAAGGGCACAGATTTCCCAAGTGGGCTGTGAGGCCTTAACCACTGAACTTCCTCTTCCCTCTCACTGATGTGGCCTGCCTGCCTTGAGGAGGAGCCTTCCTGGGAAAGGTGGGGGGAACACAGAAAGGAAAGGGGCCCTGAGGCAGCCAGTAAGAAGGATTCCCCTTTTTTCATGGCCAATATGCGGGCCAATAAGAGATATGAGACTTTAGTCCTTATTCTCAAGCAATTATGAAGGTATATATGCATAATTATGAAGGATACAGTAATGCTTAAAACTTTTTCAAAGGAACAAGCCATTATAATTTGGAATACGGCCAGGACACCTGCTCTCCCACCCCCAATGGACTTTCTCATCTTCTAAAATGAATGCAAACAAATGAATACATTCTCAAGAAAAGCCATCGATGTTTTGTGCGAAGACATTTCAGAGGAACTAGGCACACAGTAGCTGTCGTAATAATCATGATTATGGAGCGTCTAGTCTGCCCCAGGTGCTGTGCTAAGAGTTTATACGCGCCGTTGCCTTGTATTCAGTCTGTGTGAAAGGTGTTGCTCTTCATACTTAATAGGTGAAGAGCCGAGGTTAAGAGAAGTCAGGTGGCTTTCCCCAAGTCACATGCATCTGGAAAAGGACTCAGCTGGTGAATAGGAGACAAAACACCAGACAAAACTTCACTCAGGCTCACTCTGTAGACAACAGTCTCTGTTCTTGGCAAATCTAATGTACTAAAAAATGAAAATAATAATGATATTACATTAATGTTATCAGGTTGTTTCTTACTAGGAAAGATGGAGCCTATGTGAATAAAGAGCCGGCACATGAGCTCCATGGATAACGTGAGCTGGAAGCGATTTGGGGGAGACCTCCACCTGCCCACTACCCTTCCCCATCACCCTAAGGTGAGACTCCACCCCCCTCACTAATGGGGTGACTAGGAGACAAAGCACCAGGAAAATGCATGTAATATGAGTCCAAAAAATCAGACTCAAATTTGAACAGAATACAGACAAACGAAGCCTGATGGTCACCCCTCGTGCCTTCATTCATCACCCACTTGTTGAGTAACTGCTGTGTGTTGAGCACTGGGAATAGGAACTGGGTATCCCAACCCCAACGGTGAGCATGACAGACGAGCTCCCCACCCTCATGGAGCCTTTATTCTCCTAAGGAAGACGGTAAGCAAGAAAACAAGTCAATATACACTTTAATCTCGGGTCCTGCTTGTTCTTTATGGCATCACGCTGGCTCTCCTCGCAAGCCAAGTGAGATGAGGGTTCCCAAGGCCGTATTACAGAACCATGGCTAACCAGCATGGCTCCCAACTAGACCAGCCATGTTTAGTGACAGCCAGGAACAGGAAGACTCTGGGAAGTCGCACAAACTAAGGGAGAGTTTGCACCCTCACAGCATGTTATCCCAAAGCCTCCGTTTCTGCCCTGGGCGGGGCTCATTCCCTGTGTTTTGCCGTCTTGTAGTTGCTACGCTTTCATCTCGGCTTCCCCACACTTGCGTGGCTCTGCAGCTGCTGCTGCTCACGTCCTGACCCGCATCTCCTCAAACATGCCTGCTGACCCTGACCCTCTCATTGCGGGAATGTGGGCCACTCTGCCAGCCCTTCCCTCCCACCAGAATCAATGCAGGGCTGCCTGAGGGGCCACAGTGGGAAGACCATGCACTGCAGTTTGAAGGCAAGAAGTCACCTCAGACCACAAAGATCTCCGTTAACTCTCAAGGGAGAGTTAAATAACATGCTATTATTCGAGACTAATTTTATTGGATGTTTACTCACAAAACCCCTTGTTTGAAATGAGAAATTGTCTGAGTAGTACTGCTTAATTCAAGGATTTACCTCAACTCCCACTTTTTGTAAGCAAATACTAAAAATTCCAGAGTTACTGCAGAGTCCCTCTCCACAGTCTAGGCAGGGAATTCCCAAACAATATCTTGGGGGGAAGAAAGGAGGCAGAATCCACGTAGAGTGATGCCTCCACTGGTATGAGGCATCTAACAAATACGTCCTGGAAATCAGGTTACAACAGCATGACCGCCTTTCCCTTTGTTGTGTGCTGTGGTTTTTGAGGAGACATGGGTTGACTAGTGTCCTCCCTAGAAGACCTGTCCACTTGGGACCATGAGCTTCATGGTTCCTTTATTTGGGGGGAAAAAAGGTCTTTGGCCCCCAAGTTAAGGACCTCAAGATAAGGGTATCCTGGGTTATCTGGCTGGACCCTAAATCCAGTGATATATGTCATTACAGAGGTTATACAGACAGAAGAGGAGCCCATGGGACCCTAGAGGCAGAGATCGGAGTGATGTGGCCACAGGCAAAGGAATGCCTGGGGCCACCAGGAGCCGGAAGAGGCAGGGAGGATCCTCCCTTACAGTCCTCAGAGGTATCACAGCTCTGCTGGCCCCCTGATTTTGGATATCTTCTCCAGAACCAGGAGAAGGCATTTCTGAAGTTGTAAGCCACGCCGCTTGTGGTCATTTGCCCTGGCATCCCTGGGAACTGCCAGGTGGCGAGGGAAGACACTCCGACCACAACCGTCTTTCCGTCAGCTCGCCAGGAAGCCCACGTGCCATCGTCGGACATCCATCCTTGTGGGTCCTGAAATTTTTGCACTTTTCAGAAGCCACGTGTTAAAATGTTCTCTTAAAATGTTTTTTAAAAGCTTAGTGGATATTAATTTTCCAAACATGTCAGCTAGCAAAATAATAACTTATAGGTAGGAAATCCCATATACATGTCTATAGGGGAGACACAGAGTATAGGATGGAGGCCAAGGCAGTGGGGCGTGGGGGCATCTGAAACAGGTCACCTACCAAACATTTTTCTGTCACACACACACACACACACACACACACACACAAGAAGACAAGTGGCTTTTTAACCCAAAACTGTGCCTTCCATTTTCCCCAAGAGCTAAACGTGACTTTATGATTATTACATAGTTTTAATGACTCACCAAAGCTATGAATCTTTAATATGAAACTGATGCCTTGAGCCCGCTGCAGGCTCCCCGGGAGGCATTTGCCGAGGCTGTTGTTAGGTACTCCTAATTAGATGCTCTCCAGTACAGATCTCCCACTCGCAACGCTCCTCTTTCATGTGAAACCACTCTGCAAACCCAGTGCAACTGGCACTTTTGTTTATCCACAGACCATCAACGGAAGTTTGCTGAGATAATTTAAAGAGGCAGTTATGTGCTTCTGGCAAAAAAAGAAAAAGAAAAGAACAAAAAATATTACAAATCAGCATTTCATGGCCCTTGGCTAGCTTGAGCCAAAAATATGTAGGGCTGCAGCAATTTCCTTCAATTTAAAGTTGACTGTGCATGTTTTCGAGGGATGGCAGGACCCTGGGGAATGGCCTTCTGGGTCAGGAGTGCTCTGGGTAAAGGGACAGGGGCACCACAAGCAGCTGTGTGTCCTGACTGAGTCATCACAAAAGGAAGGAGATACAAGCCTGAAAAAAAAGCTGACCCTTTCCTGCATGTGTGTGGTATGTGTGTCTGGAGCTTAGCAAAAGGGTAGCTGCAGGTTGGAGGTGGCTCTTAATGGCAAACGTTCTAGGATTCATGCTTTTGGACAGACATAGGATTGCTGGCCAGCCCTCAGACTGTCTGCACTCATGGCCTTGGTGTATTCAAGACAACCAGGACTCCCAGAAAGTGGGAGTAGATAACAAACTCATCTACAAATAGAACATTCTAGAAACTCGCACAGCCAAACAGCCTATTAATTCTTTGAAAACCACACACTAAAAAAAGCTAAACAAATCTGACTTTTTGCACAGATATTGGTGATTGAAAGGAATAAAAATTGCCATCCAAAGAGATACTTGGAAATAAGCTCACAAGCTAGGCTGCAGAGGAGCCATGGTACCCTGGGACATCCAGGACTGAAAGGCCATTTGTCAAATTGCAGAATGTCAAGTTGAAATGGGTGGCTTGACTCAGTAATTTAAGGAAGTGAAAGTCTATTTCGAGGTCAATGAAATACCTGTAGAGCCACTCCTCCTAATGACTATTCAGTTTTTTTCAGTGAGACCCAGGGGCAAGCGTTTCCAGACAGCCACAATTTCCTGTTGCCTCTCGGAAACACTCAGCCAGAGGAAACTTAGCAGAAAGATTGGACAGCCCCCTGACTCCAGCATGATTTTTAGTGACCTGCAACAGCAGACCCGACATTTATCCTCTGGCTTCTTTGGAGACAGTCTTTGAAAGTCTCTGTCAGTCTCAGAGGCTAATCTGCTCCTCTGAGTGAGCTCAGCACAGGCTCTGACCTACAGAGAATTAACTTCCACGTCCAGGCCCCAGGGGAAATTCTGACGGGAAATGGGGGATGTTAAAAGAGGGAACAAATATTCTGCTAAAAAAGTAAAACCCTATGTGTTATAATAAAGAAATACATCATGGTTTCTAAGTCTTGAAAGGAACACCGTTTAACAAATTAACTTTGGACTTGATTTTGGAGAGGTCGGTACACCATCAATTAAAAGGTCGCCCACCCTGGCTATGCCAGTCTGCAGTGAGTGCGTCCACTTAAAAGGCTTTCTTAGCATTTCAAATATTTTTTTTTGTACCAGATGAAAGCTGCTTTAGAACACAAAGGTCATCTTTTCAGTGATTTATCCTTTTAAAAGAGGCATGCTGGGTGTCTTTTTAAATGAAGCCATTCAGAATAAATTGTGAGAAAACCTTTAAAAGGCCAGCGGATGGACAGCGACTTGGGGAAGACCCTTTCCCTATGCTACTTTGGGCACAACAAGGACTCCCAAAAAATGGGAGTAAAAAGTTGCCACTTTTGATCATTGCCAGGAAAAGCAATTTTGGTTTCCTCTTCTCTTAACTACAACAGCATCCACTTACTCCTACTCACTTACTAGGACCTACTGTGTGCCTGGCGTTCCCCTTCCTACATTCTAATCTTTACGTCATCCCTAGGAAGTAGGTAGTGTCATTGTCAGTGGGAGCTTCTTTGTTCCCCTGAGATTATATTTCTTTGGGTCTGAGTTGGACCAGCTGCTTTCCCAAGAGAACCAATCAACTTCCCATGATTTCACAGGCATTTGATAGCTCCACACCTCCTAGTTAGACTGGCAGGCCTCTGTGGTCAAGCTCCTTCCTCTGTGCCCCTCAACGATCCAGTCTCAGAGCGGGAAAGAAAGGAGTGTTAATCTCCTTGGCAATGAAATGCTGTGGAGCTGTAGCTTCCCGATAAAACAAACAGGCTCATGCTCCCCAGTTTATTAAGCTCAATATCTCATTCGCTTTGCTCCCCTTTCTTGTTAATAATTAGCTAACTACCTATGGTAACAGTGTTATCTCCCATTCTACAGAGAAAAACATGAGTCATGGAGACATTCAATCACTTGCTTCATCTCAGAAACTAGACTTGAAACCAGACCCTTCTGGCTTCCCCACCTGGGCCCCCTGGGCACAGGATTCCTCACTAGAGACATTGAGAGTGTCCCCATGCACTGAAACCAAGCCTGGTGCAGGTTCATCCAACTCGGTGAGCTGGGTGCAGAATGTTAACAAATTACAAAAAAATTCAAAGAAGAGTAAAAATTAGTCCTTGGCCTCAAGGAACTCAAAATACTTTAGAAAATTAGGGCTTGTGATGTTTAATTTTATGTGTCAAATTGACTGGGCCACACCAGTGCCCAGATATTTGGTCAAACATTAATCTGGGTGTGTCTGGGAGGGTGTTTTTGGATAAGATCTGCATTTGAATCCATTGACTAAGTACATCTTGGGTAAGTCTTGTTCAGGCAGCTAAAGGCCTGAATAAGAACAATAGTGCTAAGGAAGAGGAAACATCTCTCTCCACCTGACTGCTGGAGTCTGGGTGCCAGCCTCTTCCTTTGGACTTGGACTTGACTAGAACTACTCCATTCTCCTGGTCTCTAGCTGGCACACTGCAGATATTAGGACTTCTCAGCTTCCGTATCTGTATGAGCTAACTCATATATATACGAAGAAATGGAGATACAATGGAGGAAATTGCTCACAGAGGCTGCCACACAGAGGCAGAGGCAAATATATGCATGTTTGATTCTGGACGACCCTGACTAAACCAAGACTGCTCCAGGCTCCTTGGGTTATTTTCTTTATCACTTGAGTGGACAGCGGTGCCGAGACCTGGTGCTGGGAATGTGTGGAATTAAGTTTAAGGTGAGAAAGTTTGACTCAGAGCTCCCAGTATGAGCTATGAATCAGTCAAAACTGGGCTCAGGCCTTAACTCGAAAGCTTTGTCTTCCAATCTGAAAATCAAGGTGATACTGAAAATAGAAACTATCTGAAAGAGTTGTGAGGATTAAATACATTAATGCCTAGGAGATCATGCATTCAAAACATTTAGTCCAATGCCTAATATTATAAGTGCTTATTTAATAAATGCTAGTTATTCCTGTGTCATTAAGTGTCACCATTAAAGATTCATACATTCACTTGCAAACTTGAAGATCTTTTCAAGCTCACAGTATAAATACAAATAGCTCTGGAGAGCTGGTGTCTAAGCTCTTCTCAGCCTTAGCTACTTGAACAAACATTAGTTGACCACCAGCAAAGAACGAGACCCTATGGCACTGGTATAGGGGGCTGGGAACCACAGGAAAGAAAGTGGGGATGAAAAGGAGGCAGGCGGGAGAGTGTGGAAAATGCAGAGATGGATGTCTGAGACCAAATTCCCACTTCATAATTTCATCGAAGACCAGCCTGTGGACATTCACTTAGTTATTGCCTATTATTTAAAAAACCTGGACAGTTCTTTATTGTTAATAATGATGATAATAAAATGGTAATAATAAACAATGTTTGTCAAGTGTTTCTAACAAACTCAACTCCTGCTCAATGGCTCCAGATAAGCCTAACATTGCGTCCCTTGGGGTTAGGCTGAGTTCATTCCCATAAAACTATGCTTGTTCAAAACTCAGTTGTAACACAGCAGTAAACATCATTGGGAGTTTCCTCACTGAGATTCTGAACATCCCTTGGGGGAAAGGCCCACATGGTACCAATCTTGGTGGATAGAAAGGCTGGGTGTACCAACCCACCTGCTATGGAGTGGGCATGGGACTTCTACTTGGCCAAATAAGAAGCCTCTGCCCCAGCTTCTGCATCTAGGAGTGTGACCCAGAGATGCCAGAGTGATGGAGAAAATTGCTCATGGTGGCTGCCACACAGAGGCAGATGTCCAAGTGACCTCTGCCCCCAAGATATGTCAATATTGGCATTAGGTGTCCAGGAGTGAGTGGACAGAGGGCTGACCCTGATGTACACACTGGGATACCCCTGGCTCCAGCCCTATTGCTGAGTCTACTATAGGCCCTGCCCTTTCTCTGAACCAGATTCTCCAGCCTCTGCTTTAGTTCTAGAAGCTTCCAGAGAATTCATTCCTGCCTATCCCTGAATGTTCTGATGATTCACTCATGGACAAATGACCCTCGAGATGGGGGAATGGATGTGGCAATATCTGGGCCAACATTGTCAAGCCGTTCAAACCACACAGGTAGTTGTCCCTCTGTGACTCAGTGACTAATTTACATTTTATATGAACATCTAAATTATTAACATGGATTTGTTTATTCAACAAGAAATCTAAATTATTAACATGTATTTGTTTATTCAACAAATAATATTGAGAGCCTCCTAAATGCTAGTTTTATAGCTTTGAACAAAGAAATAGAACCTCATTTTTAGGTAGTCTGTTAATCAGCAATTAAAAGATAGGTCTTATTTCACGGCCAGCTTTTTCTGAGACCAACTGCAAAGTCGTTGAGGGCCACAGAGGACCAACTCCAAGCAACACAATTAGATCTTCATTCTATATCAGTGCTTCAGAAGTCTCATTTTTCAAAACATAATTATAATAATTGATGTGAGTGATAAAAATACATGGTTTTGGCTTTCTAACTGAACCGTAGGAGAGGGCTTTATAGAGAAAGAGGTGCCAATTCATTAAGCCCTTGGTCTCAGTGGTGGTGAGAATGGTGCCAGCCAGAGATGATGAGAAAATTGTCACTCTAATTTAAAGAAATTTATTGCCATGTTCCCTAGCCTGTTTCAGACAGTCGTCAAGTATGAGGGAAAATTGGGAGCTTCCTTCTGTTCCATTCAACTTCCTGTTGGTGAAATCTAACTGCAGTAGGTGTGGGATGAACAAGAGGCCAAGGTGGCCACAGAGAAGGTTCTGGTCCAGGCACACGGTGACCGTCTGATGCCATAGAAACACAGCGGGGATGTGGTGACTGGTCACTTTCAGCATCTTCAGCCCCGGGGACTCTTCTTGTGCCCTGTGCCACCTCCGCTGGGTCAGGCAGCAGCTCAGACATCACAGCATCCTTTCCTGTCTGTGGTCCCTTCCAGCTGTGGTGACACAGCAGAATGAGAGCGTCAGCTCACAACTTCTGAGTTTAAAAATAAGCTTTGCAACAAACTGGAAAACCATAGTTTACAAGGACAGCAGTTTGAGTCACAGAAACCACAGTCCAGAAGGGGCCACGGAAACACATTTTACACCATAAATAACAGATTCGGAAGAACATAAGATAAAGTGAAAGGAAGTTTTTCTTGTCTCATGCAAGAATTCATGCAAGGAATTAATAATAGATAATGAGACTGTGACAAAATTTATGTCCCCAGGCTGGGATGGAGGAGCACAAGAAAAGATCCCTGGCAGTGAGTGGTCATCGGGTGTCCTGAGAAGGGGCCCCATACCCAGGCTGGTCTATCCCCTGGAGCCAAGTCATGCCAGGAAGGTGTGCTGATTGGCATTTTATGTCGACTGAGCCGGGGCAGGGTGCTCAGTTGTGTGGTCAGACACCAGCCGGGATCTTCCTGTGAAGGCATTTCATAGATGTGAATACCATTCCAATCATTAGACTTCGAGTAAAGCAGATTACCCTTCATAATGTTGGTGGGCCTCATCCAATCAGTTGAAGGCCCTAAGAGCAAAGACTGAGCTTTCCCAGAGAGGAAAAATTAAATAAACTAAAACACAAAATGAGTGGTGTAAATGATGAGGCCATACACAACTGCATGGTCCACTATAATCCAATCCAGCACTGTAGAATTAGGAGTTTTAATTGTAGTTGCCCACTTGTATGTGTGTGTATTTCGAAAAAGAAAAGAAAACTAAAAGACTAACATTAAAACCATAACCATGGAAGCCCATTCCTTTCTTAACACCTAATTTGTACAAATCGGTGTTGCTATTTTGGAAAAGACATTAATTGTGGAGCGCAAATGAAAATGAGTTCAAAACAGCTGGTGGGGCTGGAAGGCATGGATAACCTATTATCTTTCTTTTCCCCGTGAAAGAGCTCGATAACTTCCGTAGAGGGGACCTTAATCCTGGCACATGGCCTAAGGCCCTGAGCAAGTCATAGCCACTGGGAAATAAAATAATTACTCTATTAAATTGAGTGTAAAGTCAATCAGCAATGCATCATCGAAATAAAAATGCAGCTTCTAAATGTCATTTTTCTCCCCACTGATACGCTTGCGTTGGAAGCACAGAAAACCTAATCTATGATGGCCGGAAGGTTCCTCGCCAGAGGCAGGAAAGAGACACTGTAATTTAAAGTAATGGAAATACTTCGTGGGTCATTCACAAGGGAGAGGTTGAATGTTCTTTTTATCCTCCAATCCTCTGAATATGCTAGTCTTTCCTGTTAGAGTGGGAACCATTGCCTCTTCGCAAGGTGTTTGAACACGTTTTCAAGTCAGGGTGTGAATAAAAGATGACTAGACCATGACAGGATTTACGTACCAATGCAGATTTGATGCTGTCAGAGTCGCCCCCTTCAGTCCCCAGGGGCTGTTTCAGCGATGCTAAAACAAATAAAGCCACGTTGGACTGGCTTTCTGAACTTGCATATAAGTGAGTCAAGAAACACAGGTTTAAATTATTTATTTAAACCATGTTCTTAGCTTGCAGGGAAGGCCTAGGGCAAATCCCCTTTTCTCTTCATTCTAAACTCTGAATGATTTTAGTCGATTCCAAAAATTTGAAACCACCATCAAAGAGCAAGGATTTGGCAGCTGTTGTTGAGCACCGTGTCCCTCGTGCCAGCCCGTAGGACGTGCTTAAATTCATAGCCCTGTTTCTGAACTTGTTCATAATGGTTCGCAGGTGTGCTGCAGGGGAGGCCTCACAGCTTTTTTCCTCTATCCATCTTGAGTTCATGGGCTGGAACCCCATAAATTAGACTGACAAAAGACAGATAAACAAGGGAAAGAGTTCACTCGTGGGAACCCCCCATGATAAGTGACCGCAAGGGGTGGTTGGAACTTGGGTGTATACAGCATCTCTACAAAAAAACAACGTCTTTTTAGAGAAATATTGAGACACAGGAAAAGGACTTTGGGTTTCTAGACGTGGCAGCCCCTGGGAATGGAACCATGTTGGGGAGCTGACGGGAGGGGAGGGCTCGTGAGTCCAGTTTGCCGTGAAGAGTCCTCAGGAGACTTCTCTGGGCTGGCAAAGACCTAGGGTTGTCTCCAGGCATTAACATCTGTCCTTCCTGGTAACAAGGGGAAGGGGGGCACTTTTACATATTTATGTCCTGCTTTTAGGCAAACAAGAGGAGAACAAAGACTTTTCCCCTTTATTTAAAGATTTTATTTATTTACCCATTTTTTAGAGAGAGGGGAAGGGAAGGAGAAAAAGAGGGAAACATGGACCTCTCCCTTTGTGGGGCAATGCCCCACCAACCGAGCCGCGCCCATCAGGGGCAGAGAGCTTTTCTTCCATCTGCTCTGTCTTCAGCTCAAAATAATCCTTATGTCAAAGCGCCAGATTTTTGGAGGGACATGTCCTGCACCCTTCAGTGCTGTAAGCCAAGTAGAGCTATTTAGAGGTATACTCAACTTTTTTTTTGCAAACGTACTGGTAGTTACCCATTGAAATAAAAATTGCCCATCATTACAGAAAGATGCGTATTAATGGCAATGATGCTGTTGCTGAACAAGTTGGTTTTGGAAGTCCCGTTGCTGGAACTTACATAACAAACACTACGGGGCGTCACCAGCCCACCAGGAGTTCTCAGGGAGGCATTTTATCAACAGACAACAAATGACACCAGACAGAAAGTTGACCTAATCCACTGGTTTCTGCATCATTTTAGGGGATACAGCCTGTTACCAAGAAAGTCCTCTGGATTGAGAGAGAGAGACTGAGAACCAGGAGACTGATGAATTGCTTCGGACGTGACCGTGGAAGCAGCTAAACATACTGTCCTCGAACAGCAGGGGCTGCCGGTCGCGGGAGAGCCCACAGGAGAGAGAGGGGAGCTGAGGGGAGGCATGCAGGACGCTGAGGCGAACGACCAGCATTTCAGCTGAATCGTAGAGAACAGGTGAGATTCCAGTCAGCACAAAGGAACTGAGATATTACAGAATGTAGGAAAGGCAGCGAGGCAGGACAGTGTTTTCAATGAGTTTCTCTCCTTTCATGGACTTGCAGTGAATGGAGCCCTGCAGCTCACAGACCAGGAACACAGGCAAATCCTTCCTGAAAGACTCATAGCCCAGCAAGTTTTCCTAGCACCAGCAGCTGGGTTTGGGGCTGGATGATTCCTTGTCGTGCAGGCTGGGCATTCTGTTTAGCAGCATCCCTGGCCTCTGCTCACTAGATGCCAGTGGCGGTGCCCAGATAGTCACAACACAAAATGTCCTCAGGCATTGTCAAATTCCCTCGGAGGGGGTAGGGGTGCAAACGCCCCTGGTTGAGAACTACCACTCTAAGGGAGCAAGAGAGAGAGAGTTAGCAGGTGATGCAGTGCAGGGTGGTCACTGTTATGATGGAGACACACAGGAGCACAGAGAAACGCACGCCACCCTGCACCGTGCAGCCTAGGGGGCCAGAGATAGGTGCCGGGTGAAAGGGCAATGAGGACTGAGTCTTGAAGAATGAATGGAGATTATGAAAATAAAATTTCAGATCCAAATATTGGTTTTAAGATAGTAATGGTCTGACTCCATGGAGGTATCTAAAAAGTACTTGAAATCTGGTTTGTTGCCCAAGGCAAAGGTAACAGACCACGGATGAGAATTTCGGGTCGTTCACATAAGCGTGAAATGTGAAGTCCTGTGTGGTCATGACATTGAGAGAGAACAGCCAGAAAAGGGTGACAGATGTGCTAACAAGTACACCTCAAGGGAGAGGCCAAAGGAGAGAGCCGAGGGGAGAATCTGTAAGAGTAAAAGGGGCCAGGAGTTTGGGGGTGGGGGACACTGAGAAGCAGCCTCTGGATTTTGTCAAGAGGTCAGCTGAGGACCTTCCAGGGAGCTCCCAGAAACCAGCGTGGGAAGGACATGCGTGGGAGATGAGGCAACAGCAGCAGTGACACCAGAGAGAAAGGGGAATGCGAGGGCGGCCTCCCTCGGGGAGGTGTCAGGGTGGGGGAGGTGTCAGATTTGGTTAGAAAACAAAGACGTGAAGCTGTTGGTATGCTAGAGGAACAGACCAGGAGTACAGGGGGATTCCAGGAAAGGCATCCGCTCGGAGCAGGGCCACCAAGGACTCAGAAACAGGAGGACAAATGGGGACGTTTCCTTTCCAAAGAAAGAGACACCTGCATCTGCCTCGGGGTGGGCTGTTGTCATCACAGCCCGCCAACTCCCACTGCAATGGCCACAGAAAGGTGGATCAAGTACAAAGTTATATATTTAAAGCATCGGATGACTGTGGAAGCAATTAGGACTAGGTGAACTAAGATTCCAAATATGGGAAAGCCATTCCGGGATGATGGCTGTCCACTTTTCCCTGGGGAACTTTCTATTCCTGGTGGCTGCTGAGGATCAGGACACGCAGAGGGCTTCTGTTGAGAGAGGGAGAAAGAGCAGAGCTTCCAGCAGCGAATGAGGCTGCGGTGACCAACTGGAAATGAGAAGGGCACAGGGACACTCTCTGCACTATGGAGCCACCTCGGAGACTGAGGAGGGAGGTCAAGAGCATGAAACAATTCTCCTGCATTCTCTTGGTGCTTAAAAACCAAGGCTTGGTGGAGGGTCTGCCTCCCGCACACAGCAGCCCTTCCCTGAGGACGTTCACCAGAGTCTGAAAGGTGTGTGTGGAGGTGTGGTGGTCGGAACGTGTTCACAATCACTTTCGTACTCTTCCCTTCCATGGCGCCAAGTCCCCTCTCCTTGAGGGTGGGTCCTACGTGGTGGCTCACTTCTCAGGACTAGAATGTGGAAGACAGGATGGAGTGTGACTTACCAGGCCCTGAGGTAAGGGTCTTGAAGACATTGTGACCTCCCTTTTCTCTCTCTCTTGAACCACTCCTTGTGGGGAAAACCAACTGTTGTGTCATCAGGACACACAAGTGCCCTGTAGACAGGCCACATAGTGAAGGAATGTGGCCACTAGCCAACAGCCAGAGAGGAAAAAGCAGCACAAGCGACAGGCCGGTGACCAAGCCGGCAAGCAGACCATGCAGCTCCAATCCGTCTCCACCGTGATGGCAGCCCCAGCCAACACCGCCTTTTTCCAGCTTCTTGTCACAAGTTGTTATTATTTTTACAAGTTCATGTGTTCTTATTGCGTGTCCACCATTCACAATTATTCAATGCTTTGTGTCCTTTTTTTTTTTAACAGTTTACATTCAGTGTTATTTTGTACTAGTTTCAGACGTGTAATAGAGTGGGTAGACAATCATAGATGTTTTACCAAGTGTTCCCCCAGCATCTCCAGTACCCCCCTGGCACCACCCAGGTCATTACAATATTACTGACTATATTCCCTGCACTGTACTTCACAGCCCTGTGACTGTTCTGTAATTGCCAGTTTGTACTTCTCGGTCCCTTCACCTCTTGCACCCAGCCCTGCAGCCTTTGATCCCCTGGCAATCGTTAGTCCGCTCTCTGGGTCTGAGTCCGTTCTGTTCTGTTTGTTCATTTACAGTGTTCTTTAGATTCTTCATATAAGTGAAATCATATGGTGCTTGTCTTTCTCTGACTAACATGTCACTTAGCATCATGCCCTCCGAGTCCACCCATGCCCCAGCCAACATCTCAACTGTGACTTGATGAGTGACCCTCAACCAAATCACCCAGCTCAGCTGCTTCCAAATTCTTGGCCCACAGAAACTCACATAACAATGTTTGTTGCCTTAGCTGCTAAGTTTGGGATAATTTGTTACATTGAAAGAGATAACTAATACATATGTCAAGATGAAAAAACTAAATTAAAAACCTCAGAAGGGCAGGACTGAACTTTCTGGTCTTTCAAGGCTGAGATCTGCTGGGCTCTTATTCAAAAGCAGGAAACAGTGGTGACCCAGATGTGAACTGAATCTCCCTAAAATTGCAGCTCAGTCGCAGCTCGGCTCAACCCTGATTGTACTGAGGTGCTCGGTCTCTTACCCTCTCACCACAACTGAAGCCTCCATTGTTCTGTTATACAAGATGTAAATTTTTAAAAATTAGATACACCAAGAGGAAAGGCCATATGACTGATAATCAGTAGCAAAAACATTCCACAGAAGTAGAAACACGGGGAAGCTAGATATTGAAGATAAGAAACAAGGATTTTAACTTGATTCATACATTTTTAAATGAATGTAAAGAATTATAGTATAGCAAAAAAGATGAAGAATTTTGTCCAATCAAATGAACATCTAAAAATCGAAAAAAAGCATAATTCTCAAGTTGAGATAATAGTGGACAGGGTTAACAGCACACTGGACACACAGAACACAGTATTAGTAAAGCAGAAGAAAAACGGTAGAAACCACCAAATTTGCAGTGAGAAGAATGCAGTGGGAAAAGCCATTAAGAGCATAAATGACATACAACACACTCTCTCAGAAGGTCCAACCTACATACATTTGGTGTCCCAAAGATAAGAAAGAGAAAAAAATGGGCAAAATAGCAAAAAAAATAATGGCGGTGAATTTTCCAGTGATGAAAAGGAAAAGAGTTACTTTATCTTCTGAAATATTAGAGGATGAAGAGAAATTCAGATATTGAGGCATAAGAAGCCAAGAGTGAGGGAGAAATTGTATTTTCTTGTGAAGTAGGACACAGGTGCACCTTGAGAGAGGGATGCAGTTTAAGGAAGGAAGTTTCAAAATTGAAGAGAACAGAAAAGGGACAGACCAGCCACCGTGGGCCATTCACTGGGGAATTAACGAGAATAAACAATGAGCAACATCGAGCAGCAAGGAGGTCACAGCTGAGATTCTATAAAATAAGTTGGTGCCGAGCATAATCACGTAATGGAGTATCTTTCTCTACTAGCATCTAAAGGCTCAACATCGAGACTGTAGAACCATATACATGTTCACAGTCACACACATGCCCACACTCACACACAGAGATTCACACACAGAGATGCGCACACGCACACAGGAATTTAACCAACGTTAGGCAATAAACACAGTGAGCGGTGAGGACATTGAAGCCGGTTCTGCCGTTCAGGACACCAGAGAGAGACAGTTAAAATGGGTGGCCATCTCACTCAGGCTGAGTAGGGAAATTAAGACAAGAGGAGGCTGATGGACCAGGAAAACCAGGGGGAGGTTACGGGACAACTGGTTGGATGAAGAAAAAAATGACCATTCAGGGTACGACAGTGGAAGAGGTCACAGGTCGTAGCCACGGTGAGGAACTTGCCCTCCTTGAGGGCAGAGGACACTGGGTGTTAGAAAATAGAAGAAAAGGTCACACAGGACGATTTCTGAAATGAAACGGAAGTGAAGATTATTGATGTAAAAATGGCCTTTAAAAAACTGTGAAGCCAAAAGTTACTTCATTTTCCTAATCTGGAGAAAGAACTCAGGCCGGGCCCGTCTGCTCTGTTCCGTACTTCATCTCCGTTCCTCGGTTTCCTCACGTAAGCAAAAACTCACTGTTTTTGCTTTCCTGGGATTTTTAGTTACGTTCTAATTTCTAAGAAGAGTTTCATTCTGTAAGCTTCCTTGCTGACATAAAGCAGTCTTTAAAAGTTCTGCTTTTTTTCTGCTCGAACTGTTAAAAATAAAAATGTAGAAATAACACTCTTTGAAAAGTCACCTTTTATAAATGCTTGCCTATTTTCTTTCTAAGCCCCAGCTAAAGATAACATAAAAACTTACAGAATTTGAACTTCCAAATAAATCCACCTCGCTCTTGGAATTTGACACAGAAAACATCAGGTCAGCGCATTTCCAAAAAAGAATTAAGAACATCCAGCTCATGACAGCTCAGCTTATCCATAAAACATCAGCTGGTAGAGGCAGGTCGTTGGGACAACTTAAATACAGGTAACTTGGATAATGCAACGAGGAAACCTGTGTAGTGACCATGACCCCACAGCTGTCCCTTCTAATGACCTTGACTTAACAGTCAAAGATACCTCATGTGATCCATCCCTAATCCTGATGACCTCTACCTTGGGGAGTGAGGGTGGTGACTTGTGAAAATTTCTGGTGAAGGACTTCTGGACAAAATGGAGGTATAGGTAGACATACTTGCCTCCTGACACAACCAAAAGGAGGACAACAAATTTAAAAACAAAAAACAACTAGAACTGCCAAAAAATTGAACTGTATGGAAGTACCACAACCAAGGAGTTAAAGAAGAAATATTCATTCAGACTGGTAGTAGGGGCAGAGATGGGCAGCCAGGTGGAGAGGATACATAGCAAGGCAGTGGTTCGAGGACCGGGTGGGCAAGGAGGCAGCTGAAGGAGCAGGCGGTCCCACATTCATGTGTGGCTAAAATGGGAGGAACAACTGGGGAGTGAGACAGACCGCGCATTCCAGGGTTCCAGCGCGGGAAATAAAGCCTCAAAACCTATGACTGAAAAAACCTGTGAGGGTTGAGGCAGTGGGAGAAACTCCCAGCCTCACAGGAGAGTTTGATGGAGAGACCCACAGGGTCCTAGAACATACACAAAACTACCCACCTAGGAATTAGCACCAGAAGGGCCCAGAATGTTTGTGAGAAGCAGGGGAGTGACTGAAAGCAGCAGAGAGCTGAGCAAGTGGCACTGTTTCCTTTCAGACCCCTCCTCCACATACAGCATCACAACACAGTGTTGTAGTTGCCCTGCCCTGGCGAACACTTAAGGCTCCACCCCTTACTGCATAACAGGCGTGCCAAGATAAAAAAAATGAGGCCCAAATGAAAGAACAGGTCAAAACTCCAGAGAAAGTACAACTAAGCAATGAAGAAATAGCCAATTTATCAGATGCACAGCTCAAAAAACTGGTAATCAGGATACTCACAGAACTGGTTGGCTATAGTCACAAAATAGAGGAAAAAGTGGAGGCTATGAAAAGTGAAATAAAGGAAAATGTACAGGGAACCAGCAGGGAAAGGAAAGAAACTGGGACTCAAATCAATGGTTTGAAGCAGAAGGAAGAAATAAACATTCAACCAGAACAGAGTGAAGAAACAAGAATTCAAAAAAATGAGGAGAGGCTTAGGAACCTCCAGGACAACTTTAAACATTCCAACACATGAATCATAGGGGTGCCAGAAAAAGAAGAGAAAGAACAAGAAATTGAAAACTTATTTGAAGACATAACAAAGGAGAACTTCCCCAATCTAGCAAAGGAATGAACTTCTAGGAAGTCCAGGAAGCTCAGAGAGTCCCAAGGAAGTTGGACCCAAGGAGGAACACACCAAGGCACATCATAATTACATTACCCAAGACTAAAGATAAGGAGAGAATCTTAAAAGCAGCAAGAGAAAAGGAGACAGTTACTTAGAAAGGAGTCCCCATGAGACTCTCAGCTGACTTATCAAAAGAAACCTTGCAGGCAAGAAGGGGCTGGAAAGAAGTATTCCAAGTTATGAAAGGCAAGGACCTACATCCCAAATTGCTATATCCAGCAAAACTTTTATTTAGAATGGAAGGACAGGTAAAGTGCTTCTCCTTTCAAGTTAAAGGAGTTCATCATCACCAAACCCTTATTATATGAAATGTTAAAGGGACTTACCTAAGAAAAAGAAGATTAAAAATATGAACAGTAAAAATAAAAGTCAGCAAATGGAGGGTTAGCAACAGGGAAGTGGGAGGAGGGTGGAGGGGGAAAAGATATAAAGAATAAGTAGCATAGACAGTAGGTAGAAAATAGACAGGGGGAGGGCAAGAATAGTATGGGAAATGTAGACATTAAAGAACTTATGACACATGGACATGAACTAAAGGGGGGAATGTGGGTGGGAGGGGATGGGCAGGGTGGAGGGGAGTGAAGGGTGAAAATGGGACAACTGTAATAGCACAATCAATAAAATAAAGAATAAAAAAAATTTTAACTGACAAAAAATAAAAGAAGTATTCCAAGTCATGAAAGGCAAGGACCTACATCCAAGATCACTCTATCCAGCAAAGCTTTCATTTAGAATGGAAGGGCAGATAAAGTGCTTTCCAGATAAGGTCAAGTTAAAGGAGTTCATCATCACCAAGCCCTTATTATATGAAATGTTAAAGAGACTTATCTAAAAAAAAAAAGATCAAAAATACAAACAGTAAAATGACAGCAAACTCACAACTAACAACAACTGAACCTAAAAATAAAAACAAAACAAAAAGAAAAATGAACTAGCCAAACAACTAGAACAGGAACAGATTCACAGAAGTAGAGATCACATGGAGGGTTATCAGCAAGGAGGGGGAGGAGAGGGGGAGGGGGGAAATTTACAGGGGATCAGAAGCATAAATGATGGGTACAAAATAGACAGAGGGAGGTTAAGAATAGTATAGGAAATGGAGAAATCAAAGAACTTATATGTATGACCTGTGAACATGAACTAAGGTGGGGGAATGATGGTGGGAGGGGATGGTGAAGGGCAGAGGGGAATAAAGGGGAGAAAACAATGGGACAACTGTAATGGCATAATCAATAAAATACATTTTTTTAAAAGTCAGGTGGAAATATTCAGAGGATGCACAGTTGTAAGGCACTTGGAGAGTCAGTTAGGAAAGGTACATTTAATGCCTCTCAAAATGCGTCTCCGTGATTTCATCGCATATTCATGGAACCGTCTTCATCCTTGGATGAGCTGAACTCCAAGACCCTCAGAAGCTCCACTTCTCTTCATAAAATTTAGTTTTCTTACCTTTAAGTTTTCTTTTAAATTGAGGGCTTAGAAGCCAGTGTCCATCTATAACACCAAAGTCAGCGTCAGCATGCTCACATAATTTTTTTAAAATACAATTTCTATGTGCTGTGCACCATAACTCCCCGAGGTCAGAACTTATTTTTAAAAATCTATTGTGTGGTGTTTGTTGAGAGTGCTAGAACTAGAAAGAAACTAATTTGTCATAAGCTTAATTTAATTTACGTGACATTGGCTTGTACTTCTAAGCTTTAGAAATATTAGTAAGCTTCTAGAAATAGTTTCCTAGAACAATAGCCAAGGGAACATGGCCAGTTTTTATTAGCGGGAAGTCTGACTACACTTATTCTTCTTTGGTATAATAAATACATCATACAAAATTTGCTTTGGATTTGGGAACAAGTAATAAGGTCCAAATGAAATTTATTAGGAACTCAACAACATAAGCGGTTTCTTAGTTTTGCACCAATGTGTCGATACATACAAGATTTATAGTATTTAAAATTATTGTCTTCTCATTGATTGGTTTTATTTTCTTCCAAGCATTTCTTTCTCCTAAAGACTTTACATAGCATAACTGCAACAATATTCCAAAACAGTCACTCTTTCTGCCCCAAAATCTCAGTAAAATCAGCAAATAAATTCCAGAGAAACCAACATCTAAATTATTGATAGCTTTGCAAGCAAAGCATTTTTTATGTTAGCCTTACCCAGTATACAGTTTCAACAGTACAACTCTGGGTTAAAATCCCCCTGCACATTAGCTTGCTAACAATTTCACTTCCGGGGCAAAAGGTTGCAGAGCCTGTTACACTCGCCTCTTGCAACTTGACAGGCTGCTTCTATTTTTAGCAATACGCACTTCAGATTTTCTCCAAGATCATCCTCCACGGCTGGCTGCAGAGGTAGCTGGGAGAACTAAGCATCAGGTCTTACATCCTTACATTTTACAAACTGTTAATCACTCCCTCTTTAAAAGTCACCATTTTCACACCACTCCTTACAGTTGCACTCTGGGCCAGTCGTATTTGAGGGCTCCACAGAAGGACCCTGAGCCCAGGGTTCAGGAGGTCAGCGGAAAAAGCTAGCACACCACCAACGAAGCATCTTCCCTGGAGATCAACTGCATCCCCGGGGGCAATTTCCAACCCAAACACTGGAGAACAGAACGAACCCGTCTGTGACTTGTTAGGCTAGACTTCCAATTTCCAAGCACAAGGCAGGCCTCTGAGCCGGTCAGGTCTTGGGCGGGACATGACGTAACATATAACTCGAGATTTTCCTCTGTGGTCTCAGGAATGAAGTCAGTCCATTAAGAACAGCCATTGTAGAACTTGAGTTTCCAAATAGATTCCCTCTGTCATGCAACAACACCCAGAGGGTGCCGTTGCTGGTCAGGGGCATGGCGAGGCCCTTGGCAGCAAGCATCCAGCACATAGTCACTGAACGTCTACAGAGGTGCCCGGTGCTGAGCTGGGTCCGCGGCCCCGCCACCATCTCCCGGGCCTGCTGTGTGGTCCTCTCCCTCGTGTTCCAGATCACTTGACCAGCTTTCGAGGCCCGTTCGGCAGACCCCATTCAATTCCCAGCTGAACTAGACGGTTTTTATTCATATTTAGGTACAATAATAATAATAAAGGGTGGGGAACGGGGACTAGGTCTGTACCAGATAAAATCCTACTGTGTGCTGGTGCCAGGCCTGGGAGCTTTGAAAGTTAGAAAAAAGCAGGTGGCCAGATTCTTATCTTTAAATAATTCATAATCTCAGTGTGTGGAAGAATGGACCTGAGACAACTGATGAACAACCTTAAAAACATACACAGAGGAAGAGGTGTGACAAGGCTCAGTCATACCTCTTAGCCCCTGGGCAGGGGCTGAGTACGGACAGCCTGCACTGGGCATTCACACAGTGGTCCATTCGGGGATGTCCGGGAGCTGACCATCCAGAGGAAGCCATGACTCAGACTCAGCAGGGATGGAGGAACCAGAACCCCCCAGGAGCTGACCCTAGAACATGCAGAAGACGTGGAGAAAGCACAATTCACCAGTCTGGGGACACTCTGGACTCACCCCTGGTGCTCCAGGGCAGGACCAGCTCAGAGCACAGAATTTAGAGACTGTCACCAGGCAGGCTGTCCTTTCTGGAGCTGCCATATGTATCTGAGCCTTCCTCTTCCAAACATTTTGGCTACAGGCCTTAGGAGTGACCTGGAGTTGACCGGATGAGCCCGGGGCATGACGCAGTCCTTTCACCTGGCTCCGGCTCCGTGGGGCCCGCTGATGTGAAAGCACAACACCTTCTCAGAACACAGAAAGCCCTTCCGGCTCAGAGTTGGGGGTCGAAGTATTTCCCCCGTAGCGAAGGAGGTGCGCACACGCTCCAGGCTTCTCCGCATGGTTTCTTTTCTGTACCCAGAGCACTACGGTTCCAAAATGCATCGGCCAGGCCGTCCGCAATTGTTGGCCTGTCATATCCTGTGTAACAAAGTGGCACATTTAATATTAGTAGATTTTTTTACTTACACCATTTGCTGCTTAATGGCCTGCTGTAGATCATCTTCAGAACTTTTACCATACCCTATTAGCTGTACGCCATTGGTTTCTAGTGTGTTCTTCCCAGAAAGCATTATCACAGACTCAGCAGTCAGGCAGCCAGTCCCAGGGGCAGCTGGGTGTTTCCAGAATAACACACGTCTGCTGGCACCAGGGACAAGAAAGCCCCACCGACAGAAGATCGGCGGTTAGGAGGATCGTACCCGTGTTCATTCCTGTGGCTGCAATGACAAATTACTGCAAACTCAGCAGCTTTGAAACAAGAGAAGAACATTCTCTCACAGTTCTGGAAAAGTCCAAAGTCAAGGTGTCTGCAGGGTCACCCCGCCTCTGAGGACTCAGGGGACAATCCATGCCCTGACTCTTCCTGCTTCTGGTGGCTTCCGGCGTTCCCTGGCTTGTGACTGCATCACTCAGCTCTCTGCCTCGGTGGCCACACAACACCCTCTTCTGTGCACACAATCTCCCTCCGCTGAGTTTAAAAAAAACCAAATAGTTGTCGTTGGCTTTGGGGCCCACCCACATAATCCAGTAACGATCTCCTCACCTCAATATCTCCAACTTCATCACATCTACAAAGACCCTTTTCTTTTTAAAAAAATAAATGTATTGGGGTGACATTGTTTAATATCGTATAATTTTCAAGGGCACAGTTGTAGAATACATCATCAGTACATTGCATTGTGTGCTCATGGCCCAAGGCCTGCTCTTCTTCCATCACCATATGTGTGACCCCCTTCACCCTCTTCATCCTCCCTATTTTCCAGATGAGATCTCAGTCACAGACTCTGGATATAAGGATAGGGACGTACATTTTTGGTGACTGACTCTCCCAGTTTTCTTGAGACTGAGGGGTCTCCCAAGACAGGGGAATTTTGGTGTCAATGTGAAGACTGGCTGGTCACCCTAAGCCCGAGGAGCAGACTCCAGAAGGCAGGCACCCTTAGCAAAGTGAGGTGGTGGTTCCCCAAGTGTGGCTCCCGGGCCAGCAGCAGCAGCAGCAGCCCTGGCGGCTTCATAGAAATGCAAATCATTGGGCCCCACCCCAGTCCTGCTGCACGAGAAGCTTTAAGGGTGAGGAGCAGAGATCATCTTAATAATAGTGTTCCAGGTGGCTCTAATATACACTAAACTCTGAGAACTGCCAGAGTAAGATTTGAGTCTCGGCCCAAAGAGAATGAAAGTCGGACAAAGCAAAAAACCCACCGGGGCTGAGGCTCTCAGCTCTGACTGCACAGGGAGTCACGTGAAAAGCCCTGTGAGAGCTCGGCTGCCTCAGCCCCATAACTGGCCAAGGGGCAGAGCCCAAACGCCAGAGTGTTTTGAAAGTGCCCCGGGTGACTACAGTGGATCCAGGGCCAGGAATCCAAACCACGAGACGCAACCCGGGGCAGCACAATGTGCACGTGAGCCACTGTGGCCTTCACAGGAGGTTGGCCTCCTCCTTTGTTCTCCAAGTCACAGAATTAACAGAACTGGACCTTTGTTCTGAACTTACAGTGCATGAAAGACCGCAATTGTTTGGTCGAGCTACAGACGGACTCTAACATGTAATTTTAAAGTAATTTGGGAAACAGGGATATGTGAATAGTTTAGGAGTTTAAAAAGGTCCCAAATTAAGGCAGAATAAGGCAAAGATTTACTGTGGAAAAAGGGCTCAAAGATCAAGTCTTCTGGTGCGGCGGGAGGCTGTTTACCACGCGTGATGATGGAAGACCACCCAGGACCTGCAGCCGGGGGACAGCCTGCTGCCCTCCGCCCATCATAACGACATTTGGGCTGCCATCTTTTTTTCCTTCCATGTAGTCTTTAAAAAATGATATTTCCCTCATATGTGTCTTGTATGGATCTTGAGCGCTGAAAACCAGGAAGCCGATGATGAAGCTTCGGTAGCCAACTGATAGAGGCCAAGGGCGTAAAGAAGACTGTCCAGGGAGAAGGAACGAGAGCTGAGTGTGGGGCCTGAAGTGACGCCCCCATCTGGTGTGGGTCGGAGTCAGAGGAAGACCCAGGAGTCAGGAGAGAGGAAGCCAGCGGGACAGAGCAGTGACGAGAGGGCAGGGAAGCGTCGGATAATCTCGGAGAGGGTGCAAGGCCAGACTACTCTGTGACGCGTGGAAGGATGCAGAGGGTGGGGGCAGGCCACACGCGTCAGGTGGGTAAGTGCTTTGGAGAAGAGCCGACAACTTTTTAACAGAAATTTGGCTCTGAGGGGAAGGAGAAGAGTCTTAGGAAATACCAGGGTCATGGGATGATTTCGTTTTTAAAGACAGAGTAGACCTGACCACATTTTACAGGAAAAGGGGGAAGCGGTGATGAGGGAGAAACTACAAGCTGAAGAAAAAGAATGAGGTCACGGAGCACCTTTCCTCAAGAGCCCGGAAGGGGTTGATCCCACACGGGAGCCAAGGTGCACCTTCTTCAGGACGGGATGTGTCTTCCTGAACAGGAGCAAGAAAAGAGGTGGGACTGAGAAATGTCGTCCCTGAAGGAACAGGGTCTGGGGCTTATGGCGTGAGGAGAGGTGAGATCTTCACGTTAAGCGGGGAGGTGAGATCACTCACTGAGAGCTTAGGGAACAGCCAGCAGTAGAATCGGTGTTGAAGGGAGACCTGCAAGGGCAGCTGTGGGGAAAAGCAGCGGAGTCGACTCTGGAAGAGGGAGTGATCCCCTGGGAGGATGGGCTGAGGCTGGAGCCCAGGTGAGCACTGAGAAGACAGGTGGCACCAGAAACAGGAACATTGGTTGAAAGTCCGAGTGAGGTCATCACATCCCTTCAGGAGTTATCCCTCTCGACTGGGCAGAAGGCTGACGTTTATTCCCCACAGAGACTACTGCAGAGACAGAGTATAAATTGCTGATGGCAAGGCATGGACTAAAACTCGAGAAAATTAAATTCTAGTCTGCGTCCTCCGTGGTGAGAGCCCTGGGCCCTTTCCTGTTCGGTGTGGAGCACACAGGCCACCAGGCTTAGGCTCCTCCCCCTCCGCACCCACACTGGGACAGTGCAGGGTTTCTCGGCAGCTCTGACAAGGACCTACAAATAGCAATGAAAAAGCCCAGCCAAGTTTCTCTGCATTGACTCCACCAGTCAACAAGCTCTGCCAATAGATCATTTTAATGCATATGACGAAGAGCAGACAGCCAAGGACCAGCAGACAGCTGACAAAAGCATCTAGCAGCACAAGGTTTCGTCATCTCTGCACTATTGATGTTTTGGACTGTAAAATTCTTTGTTGGGGCAGGGTATGCCGCGCTTTGTGAAATGCTTAGCAACATCCCTGGCCTCTACCCACTTCAGCTGTGACAACCAAAAATATCTCCTGACATCGCCAAATGTCCCCCGAGGTTAAAATCCTCTTTCCTCTCCTCCCTCGCCCACCTGCCTGGTCGAGAATCACTGATCTCGCGTGAAAGGAAAGGCAAATTCTAAAGCAAGCAAATAAGGAAAAGAAAACAAGGGGGAAGCAAGGAGAATAATATGTCTTTGGGGGAAAAACTGTAGTTAATATCCTGGTAAACACTGTTTTAATAAAACCAGAATAAGGTGTTATTAAAAGCAAGTACATCCAGTCAACAACACCACAAAATAGATCTTGAAAACTATAAATGTGAGATCAAAATGGAAATGCAATGAAAGTATTGAAAAATAAAATAGAAAAAATCTTTCAGCTAATAAGACAAAATTAAAGAGACATGAATAATAGGGGGGGGAAATAGACAAAATGGAATGATCATTCCAGAAAGCTAACATCCAAACAATAGGTGCTTCTGAAAGTGAGTTCAAAGAAAAATACAGTGGAATAAGTTACCAAATAAATAATTTAAGAGAATTTCCATGAACTGCAGAATGTGAGTCTCCAGCTGGGAAGTTTGCTTTAAACATTTGGTGAACAAGCAGATGAAAGAAACTTACTTGAAAACACGTCACTGTCGATTTTCAGAAAACTGGGATAAAAAGGAAACCCAAAAGGGCACAGACGAGAGATGGCCAGTCGGAACGGTGTTTGATTTTTCTTCATCAAAACGGAGCCAATAGCAGAATAAGGAACACCCTCAAAAACCTTAGAAACGATATCAAGTGTTGACAGGAAGTGGAGTTTCTACGGCCCCCACACGTTGCAGGCAGAAATGCAAAATGACACGGACACTGGGGAGGCCAGGTTGGCCATTTCTCACAAATCTAAATACAAACTCACCACATAACCCGAAGTCCCACACACTCACAGGTAAAGAAATGACGTAGAAACATAGATCCACACCAAGATTTGTATGGGGGTGCTTATTGCAGAATTATTAATAAGGTCCTAAAACTGACACAAACCAAATGCCCATCAATTAATGAATGAAAAATGCTGTAACTCATACTATGGGATACTTCTCAGCCATACAAAGGAATACAATATTAATACATACAGCAACATGGATAGATCTCAAAAACTTCATGGTAAGTGACAAAGGACAAACACAAGAGTCTGAAAACTGTGTGATTCCATTTATACAAGATTTTGGAAAAGGAAAAATTACAGTAGCACAAATCAGAGCGTTGGTAGCCTGAGGACTAACCATAGAGGGGCAACTTTTTAGAGTGATAGAACTGCTTTATCTTTTATAGTAGTGATTACACAATTACATACAATTACCAAAATCATAAAATGATATACTTTTAATTAATGAATTTTATTGTCTAAATAATAAATCAGTAGAAAAACAACATAAGAAATGTGAAAATAATTATTCCCCACCTAGAATTTTATACCTAATCAAGCTATCATTCAATTGTCCGAGTCAAGAAAACACATCCTTAAAAATGCAGTCTCAAAAAATATACCTCCCAGATACTCTTTGTGAGTGGAAACCCAGAGACGTATTCCATGACCACGAACGTCAACCAAGAAGGAGGAACACTGGGCATCCCGAAGAGAGGAGAGAGGTGAAGTGACTGCCTGAGGGATGGACAGACAGACAGACATCCAGGCTGAAGGCTGTGCTGCCATCCTACTGGAGCAAAAGGAAGGAGGAATATGTCAGGAAAAAAATAATGAAGAAAACTACAGATGAGGTATTCAAATACATTGAGGACCAGATACACTTTTGGTGGAAAGTTTGAGGTTAAAATAGTGGTGAGTTTATAAAACCAAAGCAAAGGAAAAATGAGACAAATAATGACTGGTGAAGGGAAATGCAGCAACAGCACATTAAATAACTCAGCTCTGTATCATACTAACATGGGCATAATGAAAATGCCAACACTGATTGAAACATAATCATATTGATAGAATAGCAGATGGGGAGATCAAGGAAGAGATAAACCTTCATATTTCATTTAGGAATTCTATATATAATGTCTGAAACTGGAGGATTAAGAGTTGTATTATAAGCATGCTTTAGAAATACGGTGGTAAATGCTCAGAGAAACATCTGAAAAGGCTGAAAGATGCTTTCTTTGGCAGAGGCAACCTGGAGATGGGAAGGGTGGGGCCGAGCATCACTGCCTTTGTTCTAAGCCTTAGAGAACGATGTAACCTTTTTTAAAGTAAAATTTAACCGAAAACATACAGGCAGTGCACCAGGAAGGGAGAGGGATGGGTACTCTGATAAGTGGCTGAGATGGGGGCAGAGCTGAAAAAATGTGGCGGTGAAATGGAAATGGCTGGAAGGAAAGAGATTGGAGACACAGGTCACGTGTCTGTGGACGGAGAGCAAGGTCCACAGATGACGGGACTGCAGAGATGCGGAAGGAATTAATGGAGGCGGTGATGACATTCAGCACTCAGGTCGGAACATTTTGTTTGGAAAACCATCTTCATCTATTTTCTGTTCCTTTGTAGGTCAGGTCTCTAAACACCTCATTTTATTTCTCAAACAAAATGTTCCTTTTGTTCTAGTTGTTCAATTTTATCAGTACAGTAAGCACCATAATAGTGAAGAACAGTTAGAAAGGCAATAGCTTTTAGTGCCCAAGTTTCAGAGACGCGGGACACTGAATAACTGTAGCCTGGAGCCCTTTGCCAGAAACTCTCAACTGCAGGTGAACGTGCTGTTCTCCAAACACACCGGTCCACGAGTCCAGATGAACTAAAAGACTGCAGCACTTTTGGTGAACAGGACTAGGAAAATAAAGCCAAATCATTGCCTACTGGCATTTGAGAGTTGACTTCAAAGAACTGCAGAAGCATAGGTGGGCTAGACGTCCTGAGTCTGGAAAACAAGCCACGGCTACATACGTCTTCACAATGAGCTCATCGTAGTGCCCACCTCAAAGGGTCAAAGTCAGGGTTAGACGAGGTAAAACGTGAGAGTACTTGAAATAACACCTGGTACAACAGGTGTGCTCAGTGCTCTTGTCTGCAGTGATGACGGTGGTGGTGGGGATGGTGGTGGTAGAGGCTGGTGACAGTGATGGCGGTAGTGATGGTGATGGTTATGGTGATGGTGGTGGTGAGGGGGTTGTGGCAGTGGTGATGGTGATGGTGGTGGTGAGGGGGTTGTGGCAGTGGTGATGGTGGTGGTGATGGCGATAGTGGTGGTGGTAGGGGTGGTGATGATGGGGATGCTGGTAGAGGTTGGTGACAGTGATGGTGATGGTGATGGTGGTGGTGAGGGGTTGTGGCAGTGGTGATGGTGGTGTTGGTGGTCACAGTAGTGTTAGTGGCAGTGGTGCTGGTGGTGGCGGCAGTGGCAGTGGTGATGGTGACAGCTGGCATGGTAAGAATTAGCTATAAACTCGCCTTCTCCTCACTATGGTGTCTGCTTCTTTTTCCGGGCAGATGGCTTCTGCTCCTGTTTCGTGGCTGGAATTCAGTCACATGGCCACACCTCACTGTGAGGAAGGCTGGGAGGTGTAGACTGCTTGTGTTTCCACGACCAGGAGAAGACAGGCTGGTGAACTGCTGGCCTTCTCTGCCAGAGTGGCCATCTGTAACCTGGCCTGGCCTTCCTCTGTTCCTCCAGGCTTCGACGACAGCACACCAGTCCAAACTCCCCATGCGTTTCCCAAATTGGAATAGCTGCTGTTCTCCCAGCAGAATGTCTTCTTGCCCCGGTGTCTGCCCCCACCCCCTGCCAGAAAATCCCCTTCCCTCTCTCCATATGTCAAAGTTCTGTGCTTTCTTCAAGACCCACACATACCCCTCCATGGAACATTCTCTTAGTTGAAATCGATCTCACTCCCTTCCCATTCTTCATCTATCTGTCTGCCAAAAGACCTGACACTTCTACCTTATTTGTGGGCATGTCTCTCACCTCCATTAAAAAGCAATCTTCTTGCAGACAGATGGCCATGTCTTCACATTGTGCCTAACCCAAGCAGACTGCAGGAACTGTACGTGCCAATCGCATCCTCTGCTCCGTGTCCCTATAGAATCAATACCATGTCTTGTACTCAGCAAGCGCCAGCTGAGCGGATGCCAGCTCATGCCCTCGGGTGCCCCCGTCCATGGACTGACCACGGCTCCCCAGCTGCTATACTGAAATGGCTGCATCTGCAGATGCCAAGGCAGGTTTCCCAGACCGTTTAGCAGACGAGGATATCCTCCAGCTATGCACTTGTCAAGGGCACGGAGGGAAAAGCCTTTTGTTACCTGCAAACCAAGCTAGAGGAAAATTATTTTCTTTTTCTTCTTTTCTTTTCCCTTCCTGCCTTTCTTCCCTTTTTTTCTTTAAAAAAAAAAAACTTTTTTGCTCTGCTGTGTATACAAGACAGGCTCGGATCGATAACCAGGGATGGAGCACGAAATTACACAAGCATTCTTGCATAACGTCTCTGGACTGCCGCAAGCCTGCAGAGAGTTTTCCAGGACAGAAAGGGCAGCAGGGACCCTGATGCCCTCCTCCCCACGGGCCGGGCCGTAGCTGCAAGAGCTTCCAGCTCACCATGAGCTGCGTTGCACTGTGCGGACAAGGTAGTCTGGATCCACTTCCAACGAGCCGCTGGCTGATGTTTTGCAGCTGGAGGTAGATTATGCTAGAAATGCAGCTTGTAGCAGCCAAAGAGGAAGTGAGTGTGCAGGGTCCTCCCACTCAGAGGTCATGGGTGACTGTGCCAGGCCTACAGACATCAGGCTCCACCAGCCAGCCTTTCCCCTCACCATTTACTTCAATAGCATGGGACACCTGCATCGCCACACCGGCCAATGGATGCCATCTGGCTGCTAGACTAGAAAGTAAGAACTTCGGTTGTTTCATAGCGTCCATCGAGGAGGCCTTGAACGAGCCGTGGTGGAGAAAAGAACGCTGAGACACTTCGCAGAGTGAAGGAGAGAGGGTTTCAGAGGGAGGGCAGCACCCAGTGCACGTTGCTCCAAGCAGGTCTGACCCCAGCGATGCAGAAGGTCTGAGCTCAGGCTTGTGGGAAAGGCATCCCACTCTGTCCTGCGAGGACAAATAGCCAGGAGTCTGTCCAGCTGGGGGCCTCAGTACATGACAGCTAAAGGTGCAGGCTCTGAAAACAGTCTGCTCCGTGAAGACAGTGGTTCCACCTCTTAAACAACCTTGGTTTCGAAATCGTTCAAAAACGATTTGCATTTCCTCTGCTTACTTATCCGGAAGATGGATAACCAAGAGTAACTGCCTCGGAGGGCCCTTGTGAGGGTGAAGATGGTTGCCATGAGGTTGTCCTTGCAAAGTCCTTAGCAGAGCACCAGGCAAAGGGTAAGTTCTTCTACAGCATCGCCAGTGTCAGAGACCGGCCAGGTGCCCCCGACTCCATTTCCCAAGCTCCCTGGCAAGGGCAGCTGTGTGGGGGACCAGGTCTGGCCCCCCCAGGGCAGTGTGGCTGGACTTGTGCGCTGCTCTAGGGCTGACAATGGAACAAACCTCGTGCAGCAGGTTGCATGGGGGCCCCCAAAGGATTGTATTCAAATCCTAACCCCCGGCATCGGTGGAAGTGACCTCATAGAAAAGGGGAAAAAAAAACCTTTATAGATGTAATTAAGTCCAGGATCTCAAAATGAGATCATCTTGGATTTGGGGTAGGTCCTAAATCAAGTGGCAGATGTCCTTACGAGAGGAAAAGAGAGAGCGTGCAGACACACAGACACACAGGCCAGAGGGCCAAGTGAGCGCGGAGGCGGAGACGAGAGCTGGGCATCTACGAGGCTCAAGGATGGCCAGCAGCACAGACACCAGGAGACAGGACACAACAAGGTCACCCTCAGTTTCTCCGCTGCTGCTGACCCTATTAACCCCTCCATTCCGGACGCTGGCCTCCACAATTGTGAGACAATAAATTTCTGTTGTTTTAAGCCACCCAGTGTATGACCATTTGTTATACAAGCCCTAAGAACAGAATACACTAGGCCCTGGCCGAGTAGCTTAGTTGGTTGGAGCATCATTCCAATGCGCCAAGGTTGCAGGTTCAACCCCTGGTCAGGGCACATACAGGAGCCAACCAATGAATGTGTACATAAGTGGCACAACAAATTGATGTTTCTCCCTCCCCCATCTCTCCCTAAAAATCAATCATAATTTTTTTTAAAAAAAGAAACTAACATACCATGCAATCCCTCAAGCTCTGCCTCTCAGTAGCAAACATCCCAAAGGAAGCAGGGTCTCCCCAGAGGTGAAGCCCGAAGCCTCGAGTCACACCCTGGGTGGAGAGCGGCCCGGGAGGGGTTCGAATGCTCATCAGACCTCGTGGGAGTGAGAGACCTGTTTCCTGTGTATTCGACCGTTGAGAAGTGGGGTTGTTTGCTGCGCCAGCACTAATTACCCTCAGCAATGCAACGATTATTAAGAGATCGGGGTCGGAATCTAGGCGAGACAGAAGGAAAGAGCCTCCTGAACAGCAGGAAAGGCAGAAAACGGAGGAGGTAAGCAGTTTCACCTCCTCATCCTCAATGCTATATCAAGTTCTGGATCTTTCTGGCAAGTATGGGTCCCTGATAGAATGACCCACACACACCCTCTGCATCCCACCTTACCCCTCAAACCTACTGGTGGCTGCTGTCCCAGAGCCTAAGCCAGGCCTCTTATTACGAAGCAGAGCTCTGAAGTCCATGAATGCTGGGGAGAAACACTGACCCAGCTTCCCGGGAGACCTCACGCTGAGACGGAGTGTGGCACCAGGCCAGAGGAAACCAGGAGCCAGGCCCCAGAACTGAGTCCATCTAGATCCAGCATCCAGTTTAAAGCAAAATAAAGATGGCATAACCTTCTGGAAAACAACTCAGCTTGTTCGGGTGCCCATTAAGAGAAGTGGGAAATCAGCCTGGGGCTTAGAAACCAGAGGAAAAGAGGAGAGACGGAGCTCGGGGAATTTTGAAGAGCCACCGCACCATCAGTTTCATCTGAAATGGAACTGATTTCAACTGGACCAGCTCTTTATAAATATCGCGAGTATAAGAGACAGGCTCAGCTCTGTGCAAGTCACAGCCTCACAATTCTCTGCAAAGCCAGGACCGCTTTGTGTCCACCCGAGAAGTATTGTCCCAAGGTGTCAGGGAGCCTCCTGGGAAGCAATTGCCTCAGGCAGAGAGCCGTGAGATGACTAAGGCAGGATGAGACTCCAGGAGCTGTTCTTGGGGGGGCAGGAACCATTTTGAGAATGGTCTGAAGGATAAGGGGCCCCAGAGAGCTTCACCAAAGAACAAGCAAGCAGACATCTGGCAGAAGCAGAGAGAGTGAGCAGCGGGTACCGTCACAGAGTGTGGGAGGGACAGGGCTGTACCCATGGAGAGAACACCATCTCTGTCTGACCCGAGGGGCAGAAACAGATCCAAGCCCCGCCCCCAGAGCCCTGACCACCAAGCCATAATGAACCAGTGAAGGAAGCGGCGTTCCTGAGGCGACCTGAAATTCACGTTCTGCTGAGGTGAGAAGCAGAGGTGTGTACGCAGTTCCCACAGAGTCAGAAGGGAGGGTTTCTGGCTGAAGTTCCTGTGATCGAGTAGCTGAGGTCGGTGCAGAAACATGGAATCTCGTTACAGACATGGAAACCCTCGGTCTTGGAATGTCCTTCCTCCTCCTGTCCACCTCGCCAGTCCTAGGAGCCTCTGGGCTTCCCAGCCCGCCCACGGAGACCTGTTCACTCCTCAAGGACACCGTGGCTTTTGCGTCCACACGAGCTCCAGTGGGTCATGTCTTGCACTGATCTCTCTTGCTTGCCTTCTTGTGTACTCACATCTCGAATCTCCCAATGGAAGGAGCCTTCCAGGGGAAATAGAGGCCATGTTCTCCCTTTTTTGTGTCTGCAGGACTTTGCCAGAGCCCGACACTGAGCAGGTGGGTTACACCATGCCCCTCCTCCTTCCTCCACCCTTACAGGCCAGTGTTCCCATCAAGGAAGGGAAGGAAACAACCCTTGATGGAGAAAAACACAGTCACTTCTTAGCCACTTTGATCTTATGAGGCTGATTTCTTAATAAAAGAAGGTTGTGAAAAATATGGTGTAAACACAACACATGGTCCATATGGTCCAGAATCCTTGGAACTTGGAGTTTGGCTAAAAATGCCCACACGTCTCCCTTGCCATATGTCTTGGGTTAGGCTCCCCCCGAAGAAAACTGTGAGGCAAAGATCTGGACGTAGGTGGTTTGTCTGGGAGGTTATCCGAGGAAGCAGGGGAAAGGAAGTGGGGACAGGACATGGGAAGGGAGCAAAGCCAGTAAGGAGTGCATCATGGGCAGGTTACAGAGTGCAGGCGCAGGGCTGCAGCGGCGTGCACACGGCAGGGCTGCATTTCAGAGCAGGTTTCCATGTGCACACTCAGGACTAGCCCCTCTAGAGAACTCCGGGAGGCAGGACGGAGGAGACTCTGAGCAGAGCGATCTGGCCCGAGGGGCAAGGAAGCTGGAGTATTTACCATCAACCCCCACCAACACTGAGCTCACAGGTTCCCTGTGCACAGGCTGGGAGCAGTCCCCACAGAGTCACATGGCATCACCTGGAAGGACCAGTGCTGGGAAGAGAGGGGCAGGCACGGAGAGCATCTGCTTCAGCACACGCATCCCACATCCCCAGGACAGATGCTAGCTGTCTGGGGAGTTGGGCCACATGCACGCTCCTGTCCACAGTTTAGGCCACAGAAGATTCCCCGTGTGGCAGAGACTGTGCACCATCCCTCTACATCCATCCTCCCAGTCATCCGCCCCTGTGTCCTCCTGGCACTGGAATGGGGACGCCGTGGAGATCCATCTCAGCCCAGGAGGAAAGGGGCAAGACCTGAGGAGGGCAGAGCACCCAGGTGGAAAGGACTCTGGTCCTGATGCCAGGAGCCGGTCTCACAGCACTGGAAATCCTTGTGCCGACTGTCCCAGGTGAGATGGCCCCTGTGGGAGCCGCTAGTGTTTGGGGGTTTGGTTAAAGCCACTGCGGCGCTTCTGTCCTGACCCCCACACCCTCCCCTCCACTCTCCTGAGATTCAGATTAAAATAGCTACGAGTGACCCACGATTTATTTGTTTCTGATCTTTCTGCCGCTTTCATCCTTAGGGAATTTTAGCAAAAGGCCGTGCCACCTGGCCAGTAAGGGGCCTCTTGAGGCCCAGCTGGAGAGAAAGGCTCAGCCTCACATCTCTGATGGAGAGAGGGGGATGGGTGGCGTTAACCCTGTCTGCGGGTTAAGTTTCACTGGAGAGACGCTGGCCCTGAAGAGCTCTCGGCCAGGGCCCGGCTGTGTGGCCACAGACACACCACCCGTCTCCGAGCCTGGCTTCACTTGTTTATGTAATGCAGGTGGACGAGATCCCTGTGGCAACTTGCCGCCCTGAATGCTCTTGGATTTATGAACACGAGGCCCCTGATGAGGCTGTGGGTGGGGGGTGAGAATACCCAGTAATGAGAGCTGGATTGAGAGCCCAGCAGGTCAAGGGGAGCTAGGAAATGCTGGTGGTCTGCACCCAGGAATACAAACCAGCCACTTTAAAACGGAGCCGGAGCTGCCGTGGCGGGGGAACTGCCCGCACGTCTCACACGTCAAACCCCGTGATGTTAGAGCAGGGCAAGACCACCTGTGGCTGAGCCCGAGCGACCGTGTACCCTGAAGAACCACTTGCAAGGACAACGAGGGAGCAGCTATGATGACTACTGGACTGATGACGACCGGAATGAAAATTAATCACATTGTTTGGCACTAGCATCTCTGTGTTTTTCACGCCAACGGAAGTGCCTTCCTGCTCTCGATGCGGTTGTTCCCCTCCCCTGTCTCATCAGTACCCCTGTCTGTGTCTCCTAATTGGGACGCTCTTCGGGCTGCCTCCTGAATCAGTGATTGCCGAAGAGCCATTCTCATTGATCTCAAATAAATGCTTGTTTGTCTGTCACTTGGAAAGGCCTTTTCATTTTAGGTTAATAGTCCATTTAGACCCGAACAATCCCAAAAGCTAAGCCCAGCCACTCCCCGACTGCACCCCGGAGTTCCCTCGTCTCCCAGGCTCCCCTGGGAGACCGTTGAGGTAATCAAGTGTCTCACTGCCTGCTTTACCCTCCCACCCTCCCCCTCACGTCCACCAGGAGGATGATGGAGACACATGTCTTCCTTTGCTTGGAGTCTGGCTGCAGTGTGGGGCCAGGAGGCCACACGGATGCGACCAGGGTGCAGAGCCTGCCTGGCCCCCAGCCCCCACCACTCACATCTCTGCAGCGGCAAGGCCATTTCCACGGCCGCCGCACCCATTGGCTTGGTTCGGTGTCCTGTGCTGCGGAGGCTGCTGGCTGGGCCGCAATCACATCACATGAAAGAGCCTGAGTTTCACCTGACAAGCGGCAGAGACAGCCAGTGCTGCCCAGGTCAGCCTCCAAGGCAGGACACCTCCCTGCGTGAGGAGGCCCCACCGAGACTGAGGCTGTGAAGGCGTGTGGCTCCCATCCCTGGGGACCGTGTCTGGTGACACGGTGATCGGCCAGTCATCTCAATGGCCTCTCCACTGGACCCCAACCAATTTCTACACAACCCCGCTTACATGTCTGCGAAGTCCTTAGGGAGAGGAAAGCTCCGTGGCCCCTTCCCCACGTCAAGGGCATCTCCCTTAGATTGGGTGCTCATTTAACACGTGCAGAACAGTGGAGTTTCAAGGCCGTGCCAAGTGTGCAGTAAGGCACCAGAGACACTGCACAGAAAACACCATTGTACCAGTCCCCCATGGCTGCTGTAGGAAATTACCACAGCCTAGAATTCAAAACAACACAAATTCGCTGTTCCAGTTCCACGAAGGTCAGAAGGTCACCACGAGCTCCAGAGAGTAAGATCAAGGTGTTGGCAGGGCCCAGCTCCTCCTGGAGGCTCCGGGGAAGATGCGTTTCCCCGCCTCCTCTGGCTCCAGAGGCCGCCTGCATCTTCAGCTCACAGCCGCTTTCTTTCTGTTCAAAGGGCCTCATTCCAGCCGCTGCCTCCACATCACAACTTTCTCCGACACTGTCCCTCTGCCCGCCCCTTCTAAGGCCCCAGGATTGCACTGGGCTGACCCAGACAACCAGTAGAATCTCCTACCTCGAGATCCTTAACTTTATCACATCTACAAAGTCCCTTTTGTCATTTAAGGTAACATAGCCACAGGTTCCTGGGGTCAGAGGGTGGGCAATTTTAGGGGCCATGATTCTGTCTACCACCAACCGCTGCTGGAATTCAGAGGCAAAAAGGGCCCCTCGGAACTTGAATGAAGGAGGGAGGCACCATGGGGCCACTGAGGAATGTAGAACCCTCCCTAACGGAGCCCTAGGTGGAGGAGGCATATCGTGAGTCACAAGACACGTCGGAACTTGGTGCCTCGTACTGGGCAGTGCAGGTGTGAAAGACGGCGTGCGGGCCCTCGGTCAGATCCAGGCCAGAAAGCCCGCCTCAGCCCTCACCAGCTGCAGGACCTGACGGCTCTTTATCCTCTCTGAGCCGTGGTTCCCTCATGGGAAAAAATGGGGAGAAAGTGCCTACTTTACAAGACAGTTAAATTAAATGGAATAATATATACCAAGTGCTCAGTGCCTGGTTCATCCTGGCCCAAGGGAAGGGCTCCATTCCCTCCTGACACCCTGGGGAATTTATTGTATACCCACATCACAGAGGAGGAGACTGAGGCCAGAGCAAGCTATGGTTCTTACTCGGACATCACCGACCATAGTGACTGGGTCGGGCCACAGCCTGGCTCTGCAGGCCCAGGGTGGGCTGCCCCAGGGAGGGTAGGCGGCGAGGCGGGGTGATGTTTTATAGGGATAAAAAAGTGATGGGAAAGGTCCTGGATTTGTAGTGTTTTGACACCTGCTGCCCTTGAGGCCACCACAAACTTGGGGGGTGGGAGTCAGGAGGGAAGTGGCCTAGAACTGTGCCTGTTCTTGTGCCCCTCCCTCCTGAACTCCATTGTACATCTGTCCACTGGAGACCAGGATGACAGGGAAATCCATGACATGGCCAGCTTTCTAAGACCCTCCTTAGAAAGGAAATTGAAAAGGCTGACTTTGAACTCTGACCTTATCAGGACCTTTCTTGGCTGTTTGCTGAATAAAAATGCGGGATTTCTCTACGTCCCTCTGCCCTCAGATACGCTGGGGAGACGCTTTCCGCAGAGTGCGCTCAGCAAGCGGGGCTCGTGCGTGCTCACTCACTCCCATGGCAGGGTGTACTGGGCTACTGAACTGCACACTAAGTGGGTGGGCCTGGCCCCAGGGGGCTGAGTGGAGGCGATAAGCATTAGTCGAAGGATCACATGCGTGCCTGTGAAGTGAACGTTGTAATAGGGGCTGCGGTGCCTCGTGTGTGGGGCAGGGGGAGGGGAGGGGTGGGGCAGAAACCGCAGTGTGTTCCACAACCTGTTGCCTCCACCGCCTGGGCACACAGGTAGAACAGATGGCCAGCTTCCTGGAAACTTGGTGTGGCCACCGGCCTGAGTTCCAGACAATGGAATTGACCTAAGTCACTCCTGGGCCTGGCCACTTATAATCCTTTGACAACATCTTCCATGCTGAGAATGGCCGTGACTCAGGACACCTGCATCGGGCCTTGCTGTGGGTAAGAGAGAGAATTCTAGTGGCCACAGCCACCAGGACTTGGGGTTTACCATTCACGGTGGTGAGCTTCATCTCAGTGGCCCCAGGAATCGGCCTGGAGCTCAGGACTGGAGGGTGGTGGGGCTTAACCAGATGCAAAGACAGAGGGCCAGACTCAAATGAGCTGCTGTGGCGGGGGGGGAACAGGGAGAGGAGGGCATGGTGTCCAAAGGAAGGAACCATCCGGAAAGTGAGGGAAGAGGACCCCATGCAGGAGGTCACAGGCCACACGAGCACAGGGAAGTTGTGGCAGAATTTCAAATTTGGGGCCGGAAGGCATGGAAACGATGACGTGATCAGATTCATATTCTTCAGAGACAACTCTGGCTGCCACGGAGGAATGTACTAGAAAGAGAAGAGTGAGTGCACAGTGGAAAAATCAGAGGGGTGGCTGCTGAAACGACCCTGGTGCTCAGTGGAGTTGGCTGTCTCCCTTGTTAGCTCTGTCTAGGCCTTTGGACCAGTCGATAGAGTCGGCCACAAGCTTGCCTGTGTCGGGCTGGACACCCCAGGTGTAGCTGCCGGACCGCAGTGGTTGGTTAAGGACTGAGACATGAGGGCTGTGGCTGCCCAGGGTGGAATGTGCAGTCAGGGGGGTATTATCAGCCTCGGGGAAGTGTGGACACCTCCCATCTAGGAGGCGTGTGATTAAAGGTATTTTTTAAAGACTTTATTTATTTATTTTTAGAGAGAGTGGAAGGGAGGGAGAAAGAGAGGGAGAAAACCATCAATATGAGAGAGAAATATTGATTGGTTGTGCCCCAACTGGGGACTGAACCCATAACCCAGGCTTGTGCCCTAACCAGGACCCACACCCGTGCCCTTGCCCTGTGTGGGATGACGCCCAGCCCACTGAGCCACACCGGTCAGGGCCGGGAGGGTGTGACTGAGGGCCGTGTGATTGCACTTTGTCTGAGTGCTTTTGTGCAGGAATCCATCTTCCAGGTCAAAGACTCGGCCTGCACTTGGACAAGATGAGCTAACTAAAGCTCCTTGGTTTCTTTTGCCGCTGGACCAGGAGAAGGCTCGGTAGCTGTGGGGCTGTAAGAACGACTGAAGCTCAGGAAGCTTAACCAGAGAAGCACTTCTCCAACCTTTGAGAACAACTGCGACTCATGGGATGGCGTCTTCTTAAACATTCAGGTGACAGAGACCCTGCAGCCAGGCACTCAGAAACAGTGAGAACGGTTAGCTTTGGGAGTTCAGAATCTCCATATTCAGGTCAGCTCTGCAGGGCGTGGAGCACGGGCCTGCACTTCTGACTCTTCTCTGGCTGCTTTATCCATCATTACCCCTGCTCTGCGGACCCCTAACTTCCCACGTGGCAAAGCAGCATGGCATTCACCCTGCAATTCTTATTCAATTAAGTATCTGTTCACAAAAGAGCAACTACTTCCAAAAGGGCGACGTGGCACTGAACAGAGTCTGTGGTCACAGCCACGAGGAACGTGGAGCCACCGTTAAAGCAGCAGGTGAGAGGAGGAAGTGCTGACGGGCAATGGGCGCAATCCAGCCACGTAGTGTGTCGGCTGGGCAGGGAGTGGAGTCTAGGGTGCTGTTCGGGCCGATCACAGGATAGCAGAGGACATCAGGAGAAGTGGGGGGCCTGCTCCTGCAAAGGCGGATGCTGGGCTGAATGTCTGTGTCCCCCAGAAATTCACGTGATGAAGCCCTAAGTGCCAGTGTGCTGGCCGGAGGAGATGAGGCCTTTGGGAGGCGATCAGGGTTAGGGGAGGTCATGAGGGGGAGGCCCCTGTGATGGTACTGGCACCCTTGTAAGAAAAAAAGACACCAGAGCTTGCTCGCTCTCCACCATGTGAGGACACAGCAAGAAGGAGGCTGTCTGCCAGCCAGGAAAGGAGCCCTCGAGGGGAACTGAGTGTGCTGACACCTTGATCTTGGACTACCAGCCTGCAGAGCTGGGGGAAATAAATGTTTGTGGCACTCAGTCTACGGTGTTTTCTCTCAGCAGCCTGGACTGACTAAGACACTGGGCACGGAAGCCTGGCCAAGGCACCCCACCTCACTGACCCATGCTGGGAACTGGAGCCAAGTGAGATCTCCTAAGTATGCCATTAATGAGAACCTGCGTCTTAAAGGAAAATCCTGAAGAAGCTCTGACCCTAAACTCTTTCTCTCCAATCTCCCCTTACCGTTATGCTCATGTATCTAGGTTAAACTTCAGGGTATAAAAAATTTTTCCATTCAAAGATATAATGAAAGGACTGCAAGACTTGAAAATAGATGGCTCTCCGAAGTTAAAATCAGTCAACCCAAAACAGGTGACCTGTGAAGATGGCCCCTAATGAGATGGTCCGCCAGCGTCACTTGAGACCAAAACAGTACCCAAGCCTCCCTCAAAACACAGGACAAGAACAATAAAAGGACCTAAAAATAGTGGGAAAGAAGGGACAACGTTATTGTTGTTTGCAGATGATGGGACTGTCTACTGGGGAATCCTAAAGAATCCACCAAAAACTGAACAGAGAGTGTGTAGTTCAGTAAGGTGAGCAGTTTTATAGATTTAAACATGCAGATATCAGTAGTTTCCCCAGAAAACAGCAAAACCCACAAGAGAATGCTTTGGGGAAAGACTCAACTTAGAAGGAGAATAAAGCCATGAAATAGTGAGAAATAGAACAGAAGACCTATATGAAAAGATTCTAAAACTTTACTGAAAGTCATGAAATGCTATAAAGACATCAATTCTTCCCCCATTGTGCCCCAATTTGTTAATAAATGTAATGTAATGCCACCTGCCGTGGCGTTCTACTCCTCTGTGGGCGTCGCAGACGTACTGTTCTGGGACGGCCGTGAATCCACCTGAACAGTTCTCTTTCTGGCTCGTGTGAGTGGGCTTCTGCTCACTGCAGCCAAACCACTAGCTCAGCCTCGGCTGCCCTCTGCCTCTTGCGGCCCATAGATCCAGCAGCTCACACCCTCTCATGCATCCTCTCGTGCCCCTCTCCAAGTGGGCTTTTGAAGCTTCCTGGGGGGAAAAAGTTTGCTTTGCAGTTTTTTGCAGTTTTGACTTGCCACGCAATACCAGCTTTGGCCCCAAGTCGACAACTTCATGCCATTAACTGGCTCATTTCCCAAGACTGCTAGTTCAGACTCACAGAAGGAGTCTGATTGGCTGAGCCCACCCCTTGGATCAGGTTTCCACCAAGGACCCCGCTGGCTGTAGCCAGGAGGAGCGAGTCCCAGGGAACTCGGGCTGGGCTGAGTCAGGAACAGGGTGTTGGTGGTGGAGGCAATGGCTGACTTGGTCGCATAGGTCTCCTGCCACTAATAGCTTCCATTTATCAGACACCGGCACGAAACCAGGCTTTGGAGGTTTCGTCTCTTTTTAACTCCTAACATTTTTCCATCCACCTTGCCAAGTAGATTCTATCATCACCTTGACGGGAAGAAAACCACCTGCTCAAGGCAGGCAACTCTCTGCAGCCACATGGCCCGCTGACTTGTAAGTCAAAGATGAATCCAGTTGTAAGTCCCAAGTGCTGGGATTGCCGGGCCACTCCCCCCAATCTGGTGCTAATAAATCGTGCCTCTGGGCCTGCAGGTCTGAGTCTCTCCTTCTCCTGGGCCTGGTCCAGCTGCTTCTCTACCAACCAGCCACCCAGTTCACCCGGGGATTCCCACCACCTTTCCAATTGATCACAGAGCATGGCAGCTCCTCAGGGAGACCTGGGTGAGTCTGCAAGCCTGTCTGAGCCCAGCTGACCTGCCTCCCCTCTGAACCGCCGCCACATTTTCATGTCTGAATCTCTCCATTTTCGTGTCGGACTGTCTGGGCCTCTGCACCCCCAGCCTGCCAGCACCGTGGCGAGGGTTGGCTGCAGCACCAGGTGCATACGCATAGTGGAGTTCAGTAAACACACATAAAACATCGGGGATGGGGGTGGGGTGAAGGAAGTGCTGGGGGGAAAATGGAGACACTGCACTTGAACAATAAAAAAAAGCAAAAAAAAACACACTTATGAAACAAAAATAAATTAGTGATGCTTCGGCTTGCTTGGGCGCACCCTGGGGACACTGCCTCCTTCCTTCTAGGATGAACCCTGCCGCTCATGGCAACAGGAGGGCCCCTCCAAAGCCAGGAGCCTAAGCCACTCCTCCTTCCTCAGGCTCTACGAGGTCATAGACTCAGCACACCCGGTGCCCAGGCAGAAGAGGCCCAGTTAAAATCTTCCCCGTGCTGTTAGCTGGACTTCTACATTCCCAGGAATCCAGCTGAGAAGCCCTAATTAAATTCATCTCTGCAGTTCAAAGGAAGTCCGAGGTACCCTTGACCTGTGATGGGGTGAGAAGGGTGTATCCTCACGGACCATTGCAGCCCTCCCTCCACTCATGTTCTGCACCGACGGTCCAGTGCTACTGAGGGAGTGCTTCCTGTCCCCTGAGAATCTGGGGACACAGCTGCCCAGGAGCTCCTGCTTTGCAGGGACAGTCCCCCTAGGGGGAGCAACCTCACTGTAAAACCGGACCTGCTTCCAGACGGGTCAGGGGGGGAGGAGAGTGGGCTGGGGGGGGGCAGACACGCCCAGTGAGGGAGGCCCCACTTCCTTTCTGTGAAACGATCAGAGGACAAGGAACAATGGGGGTGCTGGGAACACAGGGTGTGGAGGGAATTCATCCGAATTACATAAGCACTTGTTTTGTTCCCAGCTTCCTTTCCGTCTGGACTCCAGGGAACTCCGAAGAACACTACATCATAACCTTTCTACTTCATGTGGCATTTGTACGGTCCCCATCTCAGGAAACTCTCTATGGAGTGTCCCCTCAACCTGCTGTCCTCTTTTCAGTGGGGACCACAGGCCACCAGGTGCCCCGGGAGCCCTGGCTGGTCCCTACTGCTGAGGCGATTCTTAGTGCCAAAGTGATTCTGTTTAGGTTTCTCTGATTAAAGACCCATCAGAGGAACCCAGAGCTATGCCCCCCCCCCCCCCCCCCCCCCGTCCCTAACAGAAGAAATCCCCTTACACCAAACAACAAATAGGTTTTCAGATGGATTTTTGAGAGTTAATCCTCCCAAGTGCGCCCTTCCTTCTGCCAGGAGCGGCCCCGCCTCTGCCCCAGGCACTGCCTTGCACGCTGCTGGTGGCTTCCACCCTGCTGTACACCTGCACCCCAGGCCCGTGTGTGAACGTGCGCACGCGCGCACACACACACACACACACACACACACACACACCCTCCTCTTCCCACCATGTTCCCCCCTCCACCTGGATCCTCGGTTGAGGACCTGGCAAAGGGAACAAATCAGATGCAGTTGTATACTGTGTTGTCACGGAGCCCCTCGGGGTGCTGAGGACAAGATGCAACTCCCACACAGGTCTGCACGTGGCAGGGCTCCAACAACAGCCACACGTGGGGGCTGGGGGATCCTGCCGCCTGGGGCCCCAGGGCAGGCACGCACCCAGCCCCCGGCCTTTGACTCCGTCCCCCCCTACAAGATGAACCTCTCCTGGTTGCCTGTGGAGCCCTGTGAGGTGAGGTGCGCAAAGCAACTTACCTGTGAGGTCTGCAGGGGCAGAGATGGGGCTGGAGAGGGGCCAGGCAGGGTCTCCAAATTGCAGGTGGTGGTAAATAACCCCGACAGGTAGCGAACCAATGTGTAGAGCTCAGGGTGGTGGGGAGATGGGAGAACCACCTGCCCGCAGAGCCTCGGGGGTGCAGGTAAGTGGCAGAGGTTCCCTCATCGGCGCGATGCCCTATGTGAAGTCCTGAAAAGTGCCTGCTGAGCTAACCTGAGTGTCATGTGCCAAACACAAATGCATCGACGCCCCTCTTCTCATTCTTCGGGATGAGTTCTAACCCCCCAGCAACACTTCTAATCTTTGGCGCCTCAGGGTGTAGCGCTCTAGTCCCACCATAAGCAGAAAATGCATTGCGATTGCCGGTGGGCAAGTTAGGACTCCCCAAAGGGGACTCGTAGGCTGAGAATGGGTCTCGGCCTCCACAGAATAGCTCCTAACAGAGGCGCCCTGGTGTTTCAGCTCTAACCTTAAGGAAAGGAGAAAAGAGATGCCTGGTGTGCAGGCCTTTAACAGTGGACACGTCCCAGGTTACCAGAAAGGCAGAGACAGAGGCAGACACCGGAGTCACGCATCTTCACTCCATTTTATTACAACGTCAGGGAAAGCAGTTGCGGGGGGTGGTGTGGGGGGTGGACACAGACATGAAGCCACTCACAGCCGCGTTGTCTACACCTTGCTAAGAGGGAGGAGGGTCGGGCGTCTGGACATGCAACGTGGGACTGCAGTGCGTGTGCGCGGGGGGCAGGCGAGTCCTCTCTGGGGGGGTTCTTTAGTTTCTCGACAGAGGGTGGCTGCACTTGGTGTCTTCTGGCCAACTAGGAAGGGGCTCCCCCGCTAGGACTGGGACCCAGCCTTCTTCTTCTGGAATTTTCTGAACTGGGACTGAATGGCCACCGCCGCCCGTTCTGTCTCTGGCGCGTCCATGTCGATGTCAAACTCTTCTTGAACTTTCTTCTGCCCATCTGCAGCAAGAAAAACACAGACATAAGGCCACGCCTGAGCAGAAAGCAAGCAGGAGGCCAGGCAGCAGCTGCAGAAGAGCCCAGGCCCCAGGCCGCCGAGAGGCACTCACTGCCCCCAGCATGAGATCACGAGACCACGTCCCCAAAATGAAGCCCCGGGGCACGTGTGCTGACCCCCACCCGGATCGGCTGTCTGCTGGCCGCCTGAACTCCACTCCTGCCTGACATGAGGAAGCTCAAGGACCCATCGCTACATCTCAGACACTTTCTGTGCGTGGTTTTCTGTTTCTCATGATCGTATTTTACATATCGTGTTAAGCGTATCAGCTGTGCTGTTACTTTCTCCCAGTATTTCGTGTAAATGCAGTTGAAATACTGCTACAGATATTAACCCAATGGTGGCTGGTATTCACAGCAGCTCTGAGTTAAAATCATTGAGTCTCTGGGCAAATTTCCCCAGCCAATGAGATTTGTTTACTGAATTAAGGCTTCTGTTCGTATCACGGTCATGAATGGATGTCACCATTTGACCTTCACAATGAGGCTGGCTTGGCAGGTCGTTCGCTAAGGCAGAAAGACTTGACTGCTTCACAGTGTGATGACGGTTGGAAACACAACAGAAGCCAAATCAAAGAAAAACGTGAGCTGGTGTCCCTTGGTGCCGTGTACCTAACTGAGCACTGGCCAACGTCTCACCAAATACTAGAAACAAATAAATAAATAAAATGCTCTAGGCCGAGAAGGGAAGAACCTTTAAAGCTCCTCAGTCCAGTGAAAGCTGATCATCAGAGCCACGAAAGTCACCCTTGTTTTTTTAAATACAGTCCCGGGCCCACCCCAGACCCGGGGCTCCCTCTTCACACAGCCGCAGTGGGGAGGGCTCCGGAGAGTGAGACAGTTCAATAATCTTGTCACTGGGGGCGGGACCCGACAGTCCTCTTTTTTAAAGGGCTCTCAGGTGGCTCTAAGATGCATTAGGAGCCCTGGCTGGCGTAGCTCAGTGGATTGAGCGCGGGCTGCAAACCAAAGCATTGCAGGTTCGATTCCCAGTCAGGGTCAGGGCACATGCCTGGGTTGCAGGCCACAGCCCCCAGCAACCGCACATTGATGTCTCTCTCTCTCTCTTCCTCCCTCCCTTCCCTCTCTAAAAATAAATAAATAAAATCTTTAAAAAAAGATGCATTAGGGACTCAGATTCAGTTCCTTTGTCTACAGATGAAGTGACAAGCAGGGTCTGCAGTTAGCTCACAGCAGAGCTGGGGACGGACCCACCCCTTGGCACCTGGGCCACGGCCTCTCTGCCACCTGGCCTTGCACCTGGAGCCTGGCAGTGGGAGGGGCACACCCACACTGAGGACAGGAGAATCAGGGACACTGAGGCAGGACAGAAAGCCCCCAGGTGGGGGGTTGAGGAGCAGGGCAGGGACAGGGCTGGATTCCTGACTTTGTCGCCAGGTGGCCCGAGTGCAGTGTGTAACACACAAGAGGCCGGTTTGTCCCCTTCCTCCTTCAGGGACAGGGAATGGCAGCGTCTAGGCAGCGCAGGGGCACAGGGCGCTGGGATGACCAAGAAGTGAGGCCGGCTGGTCCCTCCTGCTCGCTCTGTTCCCTGTCTCTGTCCCGGATGCAGACAGATAGATAGATAAAGAGATCGATAAGAGATAAATGATAGGTTCCATAGATAAATAGATAATAGAAGATAGGAATTTGCATCTATTTTATACACTGATACACACATCCACATGCCCTTGTTACAGATGTGTCTGGCTGCGTGATGCAGCCTCCACAGCCCACGGAACAGCCGCCCCTCAACTTTCCCAGAGACTCAGCAGCTCCCGCCGGGAGCCCTGCATTCACCCCTCCGTCCGGGAGGAGAGGACTCAGCTTTGCAAGCCCCGCCAACCAATCGCCCCATGACCTAAATCGGCAGAATTGTTTCCCTCTATCCCAGATTTGCTGCCGATGCCCATAAAAGCAGAGCTTTTGAGTGCATCGTAGTCCGGGGACTATTTGGGGGCCGTTACTTTAACCCCTGAGCACCCAGGTGGTGCCTGGGACTGTCTCCTGCAACTGGGAGCCATTCACTCTCCGACCGGCACTTCAGGGGCCCTTCCTCCAGGGCCTCTCCCCTGGGGTAGGGCCACCGGCAGGGGCCAGAGACCCCTGAGGCCCAAGTCAATGCTTTCAAATGCTCTGTGACATCAAACAACAATAAAGTAATTTTAAAATAATAATAATAATAATAAATAAAATTTAAAAAATAAAATAACCCTGACTGGTGTGGCTTAGTGGATTGAGCACCAGACTTCGAAGCAAAGGGTCGCTAGTTCGATTCCCAGTCAGGGCACATGCCCGGGTTGCAGGCCAGATCCCTGGTGGGGGGCACGCGAGAGGCAACCACACACTGATGTTTCTCTCCTTCTCTTTCTCCTTCCCTTCCCCTTTCTCTAAAAATAAATAAATACAATCTTTAAAAAATAAAAAAGTAACAAATAAAATAAAATGTTCCGTGAACAAGAGCACAGGAGCTGGGGCCGGAGAGCGAGCGTCCCGAAAGCCTGAAACGGGAACCAAGCCTTTAGTGGGAGGACACCTGTGCAGGCAGCACCTGCACGCTGGGGCCTGTCATCTTCCTTAGATGACTTAGCGTCCCCAGGCTTCCCTCCCTGAGGGCCCCTTGTGTCTGCTGGATCACAACTACAGAGGGGACAAACTCCCTCTGATTCAAAAAGAAACGGGAGATTTCTGGTTTAGATGTAAAACGTCGTGGCAGCCCGCCATTTACGGAAGGGCCTGATTCATCTCTTTCCTTTTATAATAACAAAAAAAACAGTAATATTTTTCTTGACAACTGATAAATGAAAATGCAGGAAATTATGTATATTTAGGGAGTATTTAATGAGACAGTAGGACAGGCCATAAAAACAAATTTCACAATTATATATTAAACTAATATCTTCAGCCAAAAGTGATGTATAGATTCCTGCCTCGTTTGAAAAATATGAGAGTGTTTAAAAAACAAACCAGTAATATTTTAAGAATCATTACACTCCATTGACTTGGAAGCCGAGCACTCCCTGGGGACAGTCCGAGTTGTTCCTCATTCCCCTGAGCTGGCCAGGGACAGGCAAGGCAGAGGGGGGGACCCGGAGTGTGATGGAGGAGGGACAGCTAATCAGATTTGGTGGCACGGGGGTCCTGGAACCTGGGAAAGCACGGCTCTGAGCACCCAGACTCAGCAGGAGCGAGGGGATGACAAGGATGTGACCTGGGGGGACCGCAGCCAGGTCCCAGCCTGCAGAGCCACCCTGCAGAGCGTCAGGCCCGGCACTAATTCGAGTCATCAAGTTGCTGCCCAGGCTCCCCATCTGGGACAGTGGAGATGGCAACCATGGAAGGGCTCAGGTGGCCCCCGAAGAGCCTCCCCTCCTTGCTGTCAGTCTAGGACAGAGACAGGGTGCCCACCCACCTCACCAGGGACCCTCTCTGCTGCTGAAACCCAGACAGAAGATATCTGCTGGGAACAGGAAGGGCGTGGCGATGCAGTACATCCAATGGAGCAGCCGATGGGTGCCCCCCACGGCGCGTACCCCATCCCCTCACCCCACCTCATGGTCCTTCATGGGGCAATCGCTACCTTACACCACTTCTCCCTGTCCTCCCTTGTCTACGGCCCATCACCTGCTGCTGCGCAAGCTCCAGGAGGGGGAGACATCACCTGCCTGGTTCCAGCAGCCCACACAGGGCCCAGCACATACTAGGTGTTCAGTTAGTAATGGTCATTGCAAGCAAGCAAGTTAATTACTGCACCAGTCAGCCATCCAGTGTATGCCTTTATCTGGACTACGAAACCCAGTCACCCACAGTGGTGACCACGGCAGCTCCATGGCAACCCTGTGGGAGAGTCCCTCACCCCCACTGCCAGCACCACGCATTTAAAGGAGCAGGGGAGAAGTCTGGGAGGTGCTGGGGCAGAGCCTCCTTGGGGCACTGTCCGCAGACAACACAGCAGAGATGACAAGAGTCTCCTTTCCTAAACAGATAATGTGGCTCCAGTGGAATGGTGTAAGGAGGCGTTTCATGGGGGAGACTGGCAGGAAATGGTCAGGACCTGGGTGGAGAGCAGGAGGCACCGGGGATCAGAGATGGGCACCTTCCAGACAAAGCTCCTGAGAAACCCCCACCGTGTGGGGTCCTGAGCCAGGGAGCTTGGCCACCAGCGCCTGGCCGGGGGCCTGGCATCAGACAGACTATGCCCTGCAGCCATCTCTGGAATGAAGCTGACTCCCTCCTTGCCCTCGGACCCCCTGCCCTGCTCTTGATGCGGCAGCCAGTGCGCGGAAGCAGGGCGAGGGCCCAGGGGAGAGCAGATCTGGGGCCGTCTCCGAGTGTCTGTGGCTCTCGGGAAGGTGCAGAGTTTCTCTGGATCTCGACCTATTCATCCCAAAACGGAGAAGTCAAACCTTTACTCATTTAAAAAGTCTGACCCGCCTAGGCACCAGCGTCTGGAGCAAGTCAAGGCCGTTTGTAAATCGAACTGCAGGCGGAGTGGTGTTCGGTAGGAGGTGCAGGGACTGCAGAGCAGATGAGGGGGACGTGGCAGTCACCTGGTCCCCCAACCTCGGAGCCCTGCATCTGCTAGGTGGTGAGACTCTCAGACGCTGGGCTCCTGATGCAAGGGGAGGGGAGGGCTTTCCAGCAGGGCGGCCACACATCCCCCAGACACAGCTAGGCCCCGTGTCAGGCCCACCCCAGCCTTTTGATGGATTGTGACGGGATGGCCCCAGCTCTGCCGCACAGAGCGTGGAGACGACACCCAAAGGCTGTGCCTAAAGATCCGTGCTGCCCAGCACTTGGGGGTGCTGTGATGACACCCCTGGGCCAGTGCACGAAGAGGGCCCCGGCCTCCAGAGCTGGCAGGCACGGTGTGCTCCCGGGCCTCTCCGTAGGTGGGACAGCAGATCTCAGTGCACAGCCACCTTCAGGTGGCCGTGCAGCCCCGCCCTCATCCCTCTCCTGGGGGCTTCGTCAGGAGGCCTGCGAGAGCGCTGCCTGACGTTTTGATCTGGAGTCCTGCTGCCTGAGGCGGGCAGACCGCATGGGCACCCTGCTCCCAGCAGTGGCTCTTGTCAGTCTGAGCAAACGAATGGCATTTCACTGGAACGCTCCGTACACTGCCTGGTCTCCCACCCTCATTGTTTGTTTCTGCCTCGGGGTCTGGGATTTCTTCATTTCCGTGTGTCCTCCTTGAAGAAATTCTGAAGCCGACCAGGATAATGGTCAAGAGAGTCTTCATACCAATCAGCGGATTTAATGTGAACAGATGGCGATCAGACCCCCTCCCCCAGAGAAAGAGGAGACCCAACTTCTTGACCACGGAGCTCAGGGCTGAGAAGAACCCCATAACTGTAATGTACCGTGCGCCTGAGGGGCCAGGTCCTGTACCGAGCCTTTCAGGGTTCACCCAAACACCTCCGGGTCCGCTCCCTGAAATATCTGTTTTCAAAGACAGGGGGCAGTCTGAGGAACCGAGGCGGAGAATCCATCAGGCTGGGCAGCTGGCATTACCCACCTGCCCTTTACCTGTCCTCCGTGTACCCGTCTATCTTCCCCCGCCCCGCCCTCCCAGCACAGAGAACACAGCTGCAGAACGGTCCCATGCACTCAGACCGCTCTCCTTGAGCAGAAACTGCATCGGACAGACAACACCCAGCCCGGGGCTCTGCTGGTGGAGAAAGGAGGGCCCCGAGTCTCGGGACATCTCGTGGTCCGGTTCTGCCACGACCTCCCCTCCAGGAAGGATGCCGGTCTTGTTCAGATTTACTGCAGATGCTTCTGATGCTCTTCCCCTGAAACATTCAGTTGTTTTCATTGTAGAAACTGAGCCGGGAAGGGGCCCTGCTGTTTGGTATTTTATTATGTCTCAAGAGAAAGTTCAGGTGGCCCCTCCTAAGGATGCCGCTGTAATAACAGCCACCAGCACTGAGCGTTCAATCCACCCTCCCTCGTGGACTTCAGTGGATTTTCTTCTACAGATCATTTCACAGCTAATGTGAAACAGAGGATCATTGGTATGGAGGGAGGGAACTACTACCAGCTGAACACAATCCAAGTGAACATGACGAGCCTCCGACATTGTCATGAAACCCCATCGAACTGGAACACGGAACGGGTTGTACACTCACATCCCGTTCGCGAGCCTCTATTCCGAGAAACTCGGCGTCTCCTGCTAGAGCAGCAGTTATCACATCAGCCCTGTACCCGCCGGCCTGTTCGTACTGAGCAGCCCTGTTCGTCCGCGAAGCACCGCTGACCAGGCGCTTCACCAACAGACATCCTCCCACAGTCTGGAGGCTGCAAGTCCAAGGTCGACGCATGGGAAAGGTTGGTCTTTCCTAAAGCCTCGCCCTCTGGCGTACAGACAGCCGTCCTCTTGCTTTGTCCTCTCATGGTCTTGGTGTCTTTTCACCTTCTTATAAGGACACCATCAGGTTGGACTAGGACTCACCCTAATGACCTCGCTTGAACCGACTAAAGGCCCTGTCTCCAAACACAGCCCCACTCTGAGGGACTGTGGGTCAGGGCTTCTGCCTGTGAATTGTGGAGGACATATAACAGCACCTAACCTCACACTGGGGAGCGACAGATTTTTTAAGTAGCTCGTATTCTTTGCCTTGTCGGGCTTCTGCAACCATTCATGAGAGCTGCAGGGAACGTCCATTGTCCCTATTTTAGAAAGGTACTTGGAGGACAAGGTAGGTCACCCTGGATTGCACCAGTGAATGCTGGCTGAGGGCTGATTCGGGATTCAGGTCTTGGTCTGAACCCTGATACTCTCAGCTCCTGAGACACAGGCAAGGAGGACAGCCTTCCGTGTGGACCAGTTAGTGTCGCTCAAGGTGAAAAACAATCTTTTACGCCGTCCAAGTCCAAACACATGGCACGGTCAGCCAGTTTGCAAAATCTGCTTGGTCACCAGGCACTCCAGGAGAATTGCCACCCAATTCCACCATTTGGTCGATGGTCTGCAATGCTTGCTAAAGGCCCGTGGCTTAGCTAGGGGTTGGGAGAAAGCAGAGAGCAAACCCAGGCCCCTGCTCTCCCTGGGGAAATGGAAAATGGAAAGGCACACACACCAATGAGTAATGGATTTCAAAAATTCCAAAAAGAAAGTGGGCTGATAAGCAGCAGAGTGAGAGTGAAGGCCGGCCAGGTACAGCCTCGGGAAAGGAAACGTGTGAGAAGGAGAGACCATTGCCCAAAGCCAGCCTCTGACCCTCCCGCCCATGGGGGAAGGGGCACTGGAGTCCCTCATGCACAAGAAACAACACTTTTTGAAAAATTAGTCTTCACTTTTTGAAAAAAAATATTCTTGATTTATGTATTCACAATCTAAGTGGCAAACTCTAAGCAATTAGCATAAATTCTTTAGAAATTAACAGACACCGCCCTGTCTGGTGTGGCTCAGTGGATTGAGCACCGGACTATGAACCAAAGTGTCGCCTGTTCAATTCCCAGTCAAGGCACATGCTTGGGTTGCAGACCAGGTCAGGTTCCCAGTAGGGGGTGCGGGAGCGACAACCACACACTGCTATGTCTCTCCTCTTTCTCCCTCCTTTTCTGTAAAATTAAATAAATAAAATCTTAAAAAAAAAACAGAGACATAGTCATCGAAGACAAAACAGAGATATTCATGGATCCTGAACAGCCCAAGATATGACTTTTAAAAAGTTTGAAACTCACATCATTCCAAAATATATCATACTAACCTCCTCGCTGATCAAAGGACCTCAGATATGTATGTTGCTGAGTTTATGATGATGTAAAGTCACTGCCTACGGCAATAAGTCATGAACACAGGGGCTTGTACATGCACCCCTCCCCACACACACACGCAGAGTGGTAAAAGCTTTCATTTATGTATTTATAACTCTCCATATTTTAAGGTTTATTTTATGGAAACAAATTACCTCCTAAGGTCTAACCCTTAGATCAGAAATTTGTGCCTAAGCAGTAAATTGGGATATAATTGTCCTCAGTAGGGGTCGCCTGATTAGGAGGTGCGGCACGGTGCTACTATAAAAGGACCTACGAGTTCGCACGCCATCATGAAATAACAGTCATTTAACTTAAGTATGCCTTGCAAACGGGGCGTTAGAATGCCAAGTTCTCAGAATGTCCTACCTTCTTCCCAAGTGTAATACTAGCTTGGAAGGAATTAATAGTTGTCACTGGTGTTGCTGTTAATACACGGAAGGTAATGGACACAATGCTTGCCTCCTGGCCTCTAAGCAGGGGACCTACCCTCTCCGCACGAGGGTCACCTGTGACCCAGGAGAGCCCTTGTGACTGCCTTCAGAAAGTCCCAGCCCTGGCCCTGGAGGCAAGGAAAGCCAAGATACCGGTAAGAAAATCAAGTTAGGATTGGAATTTCTATCCCTTAAGCCTCTCATTGGATCAAAACATTCTCAGAGAACAAGGCCTCTAGTGTTAGAGAAAAGGCCAGTCCTTCCCAAGAGAAAAAAAATCATAAATATGAATTTACAGGCCTGGTACCTAGTGATGCTGGCATAGAGCATCCGTTTTACGAAATGCCAGTAAAAGACAAAAACAACACGTTCTTTTAAGAAGCAGCAAAAGAAGGAGGACACAGCATCTCTGCCCGTTGTTCCTGGGTTCCAGTATTCCCCCCACCCCCGGGCTGGGCGGAGAGTGGGAGTTCAGCAATCCGCCGGGTCCAGCTCCGAGCCACGTCTTGCTCCTGCCTGCTGGCTTGGGATTTATCAGACAGGGGCTGCTGGTGCGGAGAATTGCAATTTTCCAGGTCTTTGCTAAGCAGCAGAGATTAACGAGCATGGTCAGGCATTAGCGGCCGCCAGCAAGGGGGCTTTCTGCTTCTAAAGTGCTCTCACATCAAATAAAAATGCAATTCCCATTTCTGCTAACTTTCCATTTACCAGGTTTGCACCTTCTTGGGTGCTTACGGCTTTTTCTGAGGGAGAGAAATTCTCCTTTGCCCTAAAATAGAGGCACTCTGACCCCCACCGTCTCCTCCCTTCACACTGGGCTTTGATTAATGCCGAGCTCGGTTTGTGCGGCTAAAGGCGATAGCTTACTCACAGCTCCTCTGGGTCTCCGGCTTCTGATCGTTCCATTCCTCTTGTCACTACCTACCTGCCCCTCGCTTTTACAAAATGGCTCCCCAGCTGTCGTATTGAGGTCATCAAATGACTCCACGGCAAAGAATGAGCACCGCTAAGACCAGACTTTTCCCCAAGTTCATTAAGAGAACAAAAAAGACAATGGCCATACGGATGGTGTTCCCACCCCCGGGAACTGAGCATGACTCCCAGAGCATGGTCCAACTCGGCTGCCTGAGCACCAGCCCAGAATTTTTCTATCAGAAAAACAAAACCGGTTCCCAGCTGTACTCGTCTGCACAAGCTGCTGAAACAATGCACTGCAGGCCGGGCAGCTCCGACAACAGAAAGGCATCTCCCTGCAGCTCTGGAGTCTGGAAGCCCAAGATCAGCAGGGCTGTTCTTTCTGACAGGCCTCTCGCCCTGACGCCTAGACAGTTGTCCCTCTCTGTGTCCTCACATGGTCGTCGCTCTGTGTGTGTCTGTATCCTAACCTCGCCTTCTCACGAGGACCCAGTCACACTAACTTTGAACCCACCCTAACAGCCTCATTTTAACGTAATCACATCTGTAAAGACACTCTCCGAAAGAAGTCTTGCTCTGAAACACTGCACGGCCAGGGCTTCAACACCCAAATTTTTGGGAGGACACAATTCAGCGCATAACACGAGTCCCAAGGCCTACATTTGCAAGGCAGACGAGGTGTGACAGAAACAGGGGTGCTAAGGAAGGCTCGAATCCAAGGTCCGATGCTCAAGTGTGGTCAGATGCGTCTTCCCGAGGTTCAAGTCCTCCCGTGTTTGCAATCGGGATGATAATGCATCCAGGTTTGTTCCTCTCTCGGGTGTTCAGAGGGGCATGGGGAGGAAGTGCACCAGCCCACGTTGTCATGTGTAGAGGGCAATTACAAGGGCAAGGTTACTTCCTGAGATGGGGGCATGCAGACTGGCTCACCCCACACTCTCTCCTCCCAGCTCCTCCTCCAGCACAGAGGCTGAGAGCCTGGAGGATATTCATTCCCAGATGACCTGGGAGTAGAATTCAGCCTCTGAAGCTTAGGGACCGAGGCAGGATCATAAAAAGGCAGAAGTGAGCCCATGGGTGGTGGCCAAGGACAGGGAGATCCCACCAGCTCACAGGCGGAGGTGCTGGGTTTCCCCGCAGCAGCCGCAGGGATATCCGCTGACTTGTGCCTGACGCTACGCACCTGTCGGTGAGTGACAGCAGCAGTGACTTCTGCCGGAATGACCTAAGGGGTGGTGGGGTGCTTCCCATGTGTCCCATCCATGGCTGTGCACAGCCCAGGCTGGGTTCTCTGCCTTCTAGAAATTCGGTGAGGTGCTGATAGCCTGGAAACCCCTGTCTGTGGAGCCAGAGTGGGTTCTATAGCTGGTGCCACCATCTCCTTCAGACAGGTCTACCTTCCACGGGGCGGACAGTGGATGGGGATGCTACAATAATACGCAAGGGAAGGCATGACCCCGTGTCTTCAGGGATCTGCTCGCAGGTGGTGCTGACGGGAGAATAACTCGAATGAAAGTCGATACATGAGACCCCTCTCCGGGTGAGAATGACATATCAAACGTTTCCTTCCTCTTCTGAGCACACGGAAAGAATGGAAATTCCTCCTCAAAAACCAGCAGCTAACTTCCCTAGCAACAGACCACTCAAAAAAGCCACCGTTTGCCCTTCGCAACTCTGACCAAGAAAACAACATCCAGCTGGATGGGGAGTGGGAACAAACGAACCATCTCACATCACAGACCAGCCCCCCAGGCGAGCCAGCCAGGTATGCAGGAGCTCGGGAGACTCCCTGAGCAGAAATGTGCTGTGGCTGCGTCTGCTCATCGCCCCCACTTACCTCCTTTTCTGCTTTGGTTACAAAACCCCCGATTTGGGACTGAGCACATGGTTGCCAAGAACAAAATTTCCAGCCTTTCTATTGTTGATTGTGGCCGCACAACCAAGCTCTGGTCAATATAATGTGAGTAGAAAGAGAGAAATCTCTTAAAAAGCAAGCTAACAGATACCCTTTGCCCTTTTTTCTTGTTTCTGTGTGCTTCCTGCTGGCTGAAATGCAAGTGTAATGAATGGCTGGTGCTCACGCAGCCATATTGGACCACAAGCTGGAAGTCTTACACCGTGGACGGAAAAACATTAATATAGATGCTTCGTGCTCCTTGAAACTACCCTGACTTCCCTCAACTACCTACCTCCAGATTCCTTTTACGTGAAGGAGAAACAAACTTTATTGTTTAAGTTGTTTAGATTTTAGGATTTTTGTTTCTTATAGATGAACCTCATCTACTTACACATATAAGTATATAATTCATTGGAAAACATTGCATGTCAAGCTGATAACAAAGATCAAATTCTATGCCACTGTGCACAGGTGCATAGTATGGCTTCATTTTCCTCCCTCAACTATGTAAAAAAATAATAATAAATGGCACTGCTTTAAAACAGAGCTGCAGCTGCCCTCCCAGAGGAACTACCCTGCACATCTGATGCCTCAAGGCTTTGGAATGTTAGAACAGGGCAAAACAGCCTTCCACTGGGCCTAAAGCAGCATTGTGGCCCAAAGAACTGTTTGCAGAGTTAACAGGAAAGCAGATATGATGACTAGAGGACGCACGCCTACTGAACAGAAAATCAGAAACATTATTTAGGATTAGCATCACTGCGGCAGCCATCGGCACCAATAGCAATGCCCTCCTTCTACGGATGCAGTCATTCCCTTCCTGTTTCCGTAAGCGCCCCCGGCTTTTGTGTGGTCACGGGAACACGGTCCGGGCTTCCGCCTGAATCACAGCCTCCCAGACAGCGTCTCTTTGATCTCAGAAAATGCTTGCAGCCTCTCACTTTGAAAGTCCTTTTATTTCTAGGTTCACAACTATATGCTTTTTCTTCTGATACGTACCTACGTCTGTCCAGTTCCTGATGTGGGTGTCCATTTCTTTACAGCACTGGGTTTTTAAGATCTCCGTGTCTTACAGAAACATTTCCTGCGTGCGTGGTAACCTTTGCCAACCGTCACTCTCAGGCTGCCCTGACTGGCGTTACCCTTTCTGTCCTCGTAAAACTTCAGCTTCTCCCTCCACACCTGCCGCTTCCGGCTTGTGAAGGTAGAGAGCCTTTCCAGTGCTCGAACATCTAGAAGCAAACACAAGCGAGGAGGCGTGGCTCCTAGGTGGGTGTGACCCTGAACGGGTGGGAGCGCACCCCTCACTCTGCTCCAGTCCCACTTCTTCCTTCCCTTTCTTCCTCCCTGTGTATCCCCTGGTTTTACTATTGCAGAGGGTGCCAGCTTCTCGGACTCACTTTTGCCCCAGTTTCTAAACTTTGAAATACTGGTTTTAAAGAATTAAATGCTGCAAATTTCACCACCATCGAGAATTGTATAAAATTCCTCAGTTTTTAAATAGAAATAAGTTCAAAAGCAATCACAAGGACAGGACATTTTCCAGTTGCCTCAAAGGGGCATTAGTTCATCTAATTAACATGAAATCCTTATTTGAACCCATTTGAGTTTCTAGCTCACCTCACCTTATCACTTTGAGACTTGGGCCCAAGGGGAAAGGAAGGAGCTAAGGCAACGGAAGGCATTCCAGGACTCGGTGTGGAAGGAGGAGAAAAGCCGGTGAGACTGAAAGCCTGATGAGACCTGGACTCCCGTGGAACGGTTGGACCGGCTCTGTGACTGACAGGGACTGCAGACAGCAGTGTGGACTGAAAAGTTATCACTTGTATGCAAGAAAGAGAGGGGGACTGATACCATTTTTCAACTCTGGGACTGTGGGCTCTCCTCCCCTTTGCTGTATGCACGCTGCCCGAGGGAAGGTGCTGTCTCCAGCAGTGTGCCAGCCCCGGCAGGTGGGTCTGCATTCCTCCTGGACCCCCACCTGCAGCCAAGCCCAGGGGCTGTGCTATCTCACAGACACATTTTCGTCTGGCTCCTCGGCCCTGCACCTCCCATCCAGGCTGACAGGTGTTTCCCTTTGTGGATTTCCAGAGGTGACAATCTTTCTTAGATGCACATGACTATTGGGCAGAGGTGTCCCTTGTTTGTAGAACACAAGTTTGGATGCAAAGCTCTGAGTAGCTCCTTGAAAGAGGTCTGTGACACAGAGCCACAGCCATATCCATGCCAGCTCCAGTGGCAGCCAGGCCGATTCATGCTCATTCCTTCTCAAAGCCTCAAACCCCAGGCTGCCACCGACCTGGGGTCCCCATCCAGCCATGCATCCTGGGCCTCACTTCACTCTCTACCCTTTTCGTGTGCAACAAGAAAAAAAAGAGCAGAAATAGACCAGACTACAGGCATCCCCGCCTTCCCTATTTTAAAATTTAATTCAGCCTTTTTGAACATGGCCAAGGGGATGTGTCAGAATACCCCGAGGACAGGGGTGGGCTCTGCACAGAGGTGGGCACCTCTGTTTGCCAACCTGTATTTTTGTGGGAATGAAGACGTGCACCCCTGGTCTCCTCAGCCCACAGCCCACAGCCCCAGTTCACACACCCCTCTCCATGTGTCTGCAGTGAAGACACATCACTTCTGTTTGTTTTGTCGTTGCTGCTGTTGTTTTTTACTGGCACTATTTTAAGAGCTCATGGCCAAGTCCTTACTGATTTGTTGGGAATAGCTTTTTAGAAGTGAGTCATTTTAAGCTCGGGGCTTTGTTATTATTCTTGCCAGGAGGGTGGGTTCACATATTTGTACAGAGAGAATCAAATCGAGTACCCGCGAAAGGAATAAAGTTGTGCAGATCTGAACGAGGTAGCTGAACCCCATGGAGTAACCCAGATTCCCAGGTCTAGCTAACGGTAGTGTCGTTCTAGTTTTTGCATTATTCAAGGATAACATTCTGATGACTGATTCCAAGGGGAAATGGGGTAAGAAGTGCTTTCCAAGGAAGTAGGAGAGCAGTGAAGCTTAGGAGAACTCAGATGTGGGCTGTGCCTGGCCCGCGAGCCATCACCACTGCTGAACCTGGGTCTCTTACGCGACACTGTGTCGGGAGAGCAAGGCACCTGCCCTTTGCACAGCCCAGCAGAGCCAGCCACCCAGAAATTCTTACAGACCAAAAACAAAGTAGGGTATTTTATTCCAAGAATTCCCAAAACAGAGAAACTACGAGGATCGTGCAAAATGATCCTAATTTATGCCATTTTGAAATAGGCTTTTGAAAAACACAACTTTTCAAAGCACCAGCATTGTAGTATCATCCCTTGAAAGCATTTTATCAGTAGAGGTTGTAGAAGTATCTCTGTCTAGGTCAAAAATGTAAGCCATGATAAAAATATGCGGTGCTGACTGCTGTAGCCCGAGGGGGCATTAGCAGAGGCTGACGTCAGGAAGCTGTGGGAGGAAACCGGTGCAGGTAGAGTGCCGGGGAGAGGGTCCGCATCGTCCATTAGAGAAGGGAAGCATCTGACCTTCTGCCCAGCCGATTTCAGCTGAACCGAAGCAGCAGGCACCAGCGGTTACATTCTGCCAGCTGCGAACGGCCAGGGCGACCGAGAGGCTCCTTCCAGCCCACGTATGAAATTGCCAGTATTGTAGGGTTTTGTTCCCCTTCGAGATGTGTGAACAGACTAAGGCTGAACACTTTATCTGCAGGTAGCTCACGATGTCTTTCTAGGACCCAGTGCTAGCTTTGCACAAATGGATCCTGCTCATAATTTCAAAATTATAGCTCAACTCCTCCTCACGTTGCCATAATTTAAGGTATCTATGTCCTGGGTTCTTAGAAAATGCAAGTGGGACGTTTCAAGAAGTAGCTGTAACTCAATATGCAATTGCCGTGTGACTGGAGGAGAGGGGACACGCTGGCAGCATCACACACAGTTCCAATAGCGTGTGGCACCAGGTGGCATTGACCAGCCCCACATGTGAAATGGTTATAAAGATTCCAAAGGAAACTGGAATGCCTTCTGGCTGGAAAACTGCAGGCGCTTCAATCTCGGAGGCACAAGTGGGCTGGCTGCAGCCTCGGTATGTGCTCAGGTGTATCCAGTTCGGCCCTGGGAGCCCCCCATTCCCTCTTGTTCTCGCAGTGAGTGAGCCAGAGTCCACACCTGTCCTTGCCCAGAGGGCAGTCCCGGCTGGGCGGCCTTATTGCCAAACTGAGTGCATGTTACTGAGATGCAGCTTGTCCAGATAAACGGCCGAATTTCCTCATTTTCCCCCATTTTGTTGAAATACTCATACTCATTGTTATCACAGGTTCACAGCCCGTGACAATCTGATTCAGATTCTGTCCATTGTACCTTCTTTCCCTTCTACTGCCTCCACCAAAATCAGCATCAGATTTCTCCTTTGGATTCAGGTCATATTTCCTCGAGGTTGTCGGAAAATAAACCTGAAAGAAATCCAGCATCTTACAGTGTCCCAGGACATGGATAGACACAGAACCATAACATGTCAAAATCAGGCAAGAGCCTAAAGCCAACACCATCCCCCGAGGAGGAACCGGGATCCAAAGAGATGGGAGGATTCATCCCGGGGTTGGCCACTGGCGAGTGGCCCAATCAAAGGAGGGCAGGGAGTCAGATCTCTGGGGACTCACCCTTCCCCCACCCTCCGCAGCAAACAGAATCGGAGGCGGCTCCTTGCCTGAGCAACCAAGCAGGCTCAGAGGCCTGGCCATCAGGGAACGGCCTAAGAATAAAGATCCTAAGAGCAATCGACCACAACGCCCCAGTGAGGCTGGAGCGGAGGCTGGAGCGGAGGCGGGGGCGTGCTGACAGCTAATCCATGGACAAACGTAGCAAAAATTGGATGCTAAAGGTTCTCGATTTTCTTCTGAAATTCCTAGGAAACGATTATTGGGGACGACTAACTGGGAGACACATTCTGGGCATATTAGTGGCCAGGAAAGACACTGTGATCGACCACAGGTATCTTCATGGGCTGTTTCTGACGGCCCAGCCTGCTGTCAAAGCACACTGTGAAAATGCTTTCTTTATGGACCAGTGGGAAATAGAGAGTTTCGGTGAGTGCGCATCCATTCAGACCACCGTTGGCTTTAAAACACTGGGACCCTAAGTCTAAGGAAGGTCGGAGGCAGGGGTTCACAGTCTTGTTGGGATCGGCAGCATTACTGATTCTGCACGTGGGCCGTGAGTTGTGCAGTACCAACACAGGGCCTGGCGCTCTTGGGTCCCTGAGCCAACAGTGACGGAGGAGGCTGAGGTGGAAACATCGGTGAACGTCTCTCTGACGCCCGAGGAGACCACACTCTCTAAACCAATGTGGAGTGCCATTCAGGGTTCGGTTACCCTCAGGGGCTGGGACGGTGGGACGGTGGAATGGTAGAGAGACAGCGTGCTTTAGAAATACCGAAGACGCCACGTGCCAAGCACAGAAACAGAAGCAGGCTTCCATTTCACATGGTCGTAAACGACTGGGGTGTTCCGTAAACATTGTGGAGGTGGCCTCGTCACTGTATTCCCAGCCCCCGCCCCTGCCCCAACCCGGGTCTGCGGAATCAATGCAGATGTCAGTGATCCATTGTCACTGACTCCAGATCCCAGCAGGAAAAAGGGACGTGGCAGCTGGAACAGGACAACCGTGGCCAGAACCGATCCCAAAGGACTCCCAGGGGGTTGAAAGGCAGCACCTATGGCTTGGTTCCTTTGGGGGGAGGAGGTGTGTAACCTTCAAGGGGAATATAATTTTTAAAGGTTTTACTAAATCAAATTTAGTAATGTGCAAGTTATTAACCTTCTCAGTCATGACAAGGGGCCATTTCTGTAAAAATAAAAATACAGTAATCATAAATGCTTCTCGTGAATGCTGGAGACAGGAAAGTTTATAAACAGTTATCCTGTAAACTCAGTGATCCCACAATACTAATTCTCCTTCTTCCCCTTGAACATTCAAAGTATGGCTCACATTAAAGGGGCCGGAACCCCCGTTTCTTTAAGGGACGTCCTCGCTGAGCGCCCAAGAGAGCAATGCCCCTGGCTGCGTGGGGACGGCGGGGCCGAAGGGGTGGGGCCCAGCTGCACCTCAGCCAGGAGGAAGAGAGGCTGGTTGCTCCCAGTGCCAAGCAGCTGATAGCACAGTCACCAGTCTGAAGTCTAACTCCAGGTTCTGAAACTGGGGGCTCCGAGAGGGGCCTAGGAGACCGCAGGCCTGGTCCCCGCTGCCTCTCCAGGGGCGTGCGGGCCCAAGGCAGCACCTCTGCCCCTCCTACCTAGATTGCTGGCTGGCAACAGCACAGAGCTGCATCCATTCCCGATGAACCCCGAAGGCCTGGGCCGGGCAGCCACTATGCCGGGCCCCAGAGAAGCCGTGGTCACCCACCTTTCCTATGCCCAGGGTGGCCAGGTGTGGCTTCCAGCTCCAGCTCACCGCAGGGCGTCTGACCACACCCCACCCCCCGTTTGGTCCCTGGAGGCCCCAAATCCCAGAAGGCTGGAAACTGCTGTCACCCACCTTCTGCTCTGATAAACCTGACTTTCAGGGGAACCATGTCTGCTCTGCACCCCTAACCGTTCCCCGGGTGGCTTGGGCTCCCGCAAGGTTTCCCTTCAGACTGTGTCCAGCTCTGTCCCCACCCCACCCCATCCTGGCTATGTCCCTATGAAGTACCCCCACCCTCTCTCTGGCCCCCTCCCTTTTCTCCCTGAACGCCCCCTGTAGGGGGCTGGGGGCTTACAGATGCCTCACACACACATTAACCTTCACAGGGACCCACTAATTGCTCTAAGAATGTCAACTATGTCATCTTTCAAAAATAGCTCTGACAGTTTTCCTTTCTTTAAAAATATTAAGCCCACTGACGATACTACACAGTTACAATTAAAGGATGGTATTGATGGGCTGCTTTGCTTTTTCTCTTTTCTTTTTCTGAAACCAGTCCAGAATCTGTTTACAAAAATCATTCCTACTTTGACTTTGTAAAGCTGCCACCACTGACAGTACAAGAGGCTATGTTTTTAATTATGGAAGATGGAGTGGTCCAGGGTGACCTGGCCCCGAGGCCCCGGAACAAAAACTGGGACAACTTCAGCTCTGCCCCTCCCAAGCCACTGTCCACTGTGTTCCTGCTCTCACTCCCCATGGGGCCGTAGCTTCTCTTGGGTTCACCCAATGGGTGGTACTAGATGTAGCCAGAAGACACCAGGAAAGAGAGCTGTGTATTTATTCCCTTGCTTCCTTTTCCACTATGGTTGCCAGTTAAAATACAGACTGTTCAGTTAAATGTGCATTTCAGATTAAAAAAAGAAAAACAAATGTGTAGTAAAAGTATGCTCCAAATAGTTCCTGGAAAAAAATTATACTATAAAAAAATGTTTTTTGCTTATCTGATGCTGAAATTTAACTGGGCATCCTGTATTTTGATTTGCTAAATCTAGCCACCCCGAAAGTCTGCACAATTGCTCGAAGCTCAGGTATGTCCTTCAACAGAAGAACACAGCTCCTGCCGGGCCGGCCCCCCACCCCCCACACCGCACCTGCTCGGGGCTCTGGTGCCTCTCCTCAGCCCTGGCATGGCTAGTCTGAGGTGCCACACCATCCTTTGTAGGTGTCCCTAAGCCCTGCACACACCTTCGCAAACAGTCCCTCGTGTGGCTAACTCCCCTCAAAGTCCTCAGGTGGCCTGTGCCTGTTTCCCGCCAGGACCACGACTGATACATTCGCCACCGAGGACTGCCGACGTCACTCAGCCAGCCTCGCTCTTTGAAAATATTCCACCGGCAGCTCTGATTACGACCTCTAGCCCATTAGGTGCTCAGCAGATATTTCTTGACTGAATGAATGAGCAGAGCAAAGCAAAGCTGGAGTCCGTACTGTTTTGCAACATCTCTTTTCTGCTACTAAGGACCCAAAGGTCTATTTCCTGAAGAGACTGTATTCTAACGAGCGAAGAAGAGTAAAACAAGTGAGGGTGTGCTGAGGTGGAGTGAGAGGCGGGGACCCGCCTACGTTAGCAGGCTGAGAGCTGTTGGTTAACCCAGTTAACCGTTGCCGTGGAACGGCTTATCCCGACATTTAGCAGCTCAAACTCAAGAACGGAATCTTCTCCCCTCCAGGTCTGTAGGTTGGTGGGCTCCGCTGGGCACCCTTTGCTGGAGTCTCCCACGCAGGGGCAGCCAGATGACTCCGGGACTGGCGTCACCTGGGGGTCCTTCTCCCACCTGCCAGCCAGCCGGGCCAGGGCAGCCAGCACAGCGGTTGGCTGGCTGGGCATCTCCCCAGCAGCCGCTCCAGGTGGCTAGCTTGGGCTTCCTCTGAACACGATGGCCTCAAGGTAGTCAGGCATTTTAAGTGACAACTGTCTTCTCCCACCACAAGGGCTTGCAGAGAGAAAAACAGGAAGCTGCCAATTTCTCAAGGTCTGGACCCAGAAAGTCATGTGTCTCCGCTGTGCATCGTGCTGTTAGTCTGAGGTGCCTGTCACGGGCTGCCCCAGCGATGCTGGAGGGGACTCTGAACCCCCGGCGTAGCCACCTTTAATCCCCTACAAAGGATGACCCAAAGCCAGCAATCACACAAAATTACAACCAGTACTCACAGCAACCAGGGAATATTCTCCAAGTCCACTAGAAAGTACAGAAAACCAGGAAGGACAGGGAGGTTTTATGCCCCTCATTCAGAAAAATTTAAATTCAAATTAATTTTCGCACCAAGAAGTTTCCAATTATCTATCTGCTTTGCTTAAACCAGGATGTAGTTTAGAACGTACTGGGGAGAAAAAATGGTGCATTGGGAAAGAAAGGATATGTGTTTGCTTTTGAAAAAGAGGTTGGTGTGTGACACCCATCACGGGCCGTCCTCACCACGGGCGACATGGGCAGCGGGCCCCCTGGAGGGCCCAGGCCCGGTTCGTGTCTGGCCTGATAACACCGAGTCGAGGGCTGGGGTTAGAGGGCAGATGAGGGAAGGAGGCAGCCGTCGGACAAGGCGGCGTGAGTCTCTCAGGCCCCTGTCTTCCAGAGCACGGCTGAGCGGAACTGCGCCAGCCTCAAGACAAACTCTGATGCACGCTGGCCCAAGGCACTTGTTTGCTCTCCTGACTCCCCGAAAAGGCGTGTGGGGGCAGCACCTGCCACTGCAGCAAAGCCACAGTGAGGCCACCGGTCCGCTAGACGAGGTCTGAGTGCAGGACCAGAACCACCCACCGTCGCATCTTGAGGCCTTGGGCAGTGCAGGGGCACGGCGGTGGTGCCATGACAATTCTACACAGTCACAGACGGCCACCGGGCTCACCGCAGGGGTCACATCACAAGGTAAACAACTGTCGAATCCCTGTGTCGTATGCCTGCAACTGACGCGCACTGTGTGCCAACCACTGTTTAATGAAAACCATTTTAAAGAGGATTCAGGGCCAGTCGGTTCTCAGCTTGAAAACTGTAATGACTACTGGTCTCTCCCTGAAAACAAGGAGAAGCCCACTTCAGAGAAAATAAAGATCGCCCTTGGAGTGAAACAGCACCTCTTATTGATTGCATAGTCCAAACGAAGCCGAATCTTCACAGCTAATTAACGCCAAAGGGAAACTCCAGTGGGTTACCGACTGAGGATGCTGGGAGACACTGGTCTGGAGTGTGCAGTGGAACTTGTGTGAGCTCACGACAGGGCCCCGGCTCTCCCCCAGCCCTCTGTTCTAGAATCGTTGGCTGAGAGCTTTCCTTTGAGACTCGGGGAGACTTCTGCCCTCGCGCCTGAAGCAAGTCCCGTGGCGGCCAGAAGGATGCCCCAGGGACAGTCACGGGACCCGAGCGTCCTTCTGCTCTGTGTGACTCTGGCGGGAGAGCAGGTCCCGCCTGAGAAGGGAGTCCAGTTCCTGAAGACACTTAGGCTCACTCTGTGGACCAAGGACATCCTTCCCAAAGGCACTGGCGTGTCCACGTGCCCCCGTAGCCACAGACAGGCCCACTGATAGGGAAGCGCGCAGGCCAGGCTGACACGCAAGCTGCTTCTCTCTTCTGAAAAGCTGCTCACTGGGCAAATTAATTCTATAAATAAAATGGAGTGTTTCACCTACTTACAAAAAGTCAAAGGTTTGCAAGCCCTTGAAAAATATCGTTTCCATACTAATAATTGGTGAGCAGAATATGAAAGGTCCCAAATCTCCTGACTGGGGCAGGATTCCTAAGGGTTGGATTGTCATTTTCCTGACAAATCTACTCATGGGCTTAACAAATCTTAAATGGCAAGTTTTTACCATAATTTATAATTTCAGTTTTGTGCTAAAGCATATGGGCCTTCTCCATGTGATGGGGAACAAAATTCTATCTTCAGTTAGTCTAAAGTTATCCAGGGTTTAATCTCAAAAAGAAAAAAGGAAGGAAGGAAGGAAGGGAAAATATGGATACGCCCACAAATTAACATATTGCTTTAATGTTTTAGTTTTCAAAACGAACACGGCTCTCCCTATAATAACTCAGATCACACATCCTTGCCAAAGGCTAGTTAACGAAACCAATGAGCTAATGGTGCTGTTGAGACTGCGTTTTCACTTGGCCAAGATGTAAACCTGTTAGCGTCCTGCTGGTCCATGGGCTCCGACCACAGCCCGCCCCAGTGGCCAGTTTACAACCAAGGTCCCAGAGAAGAGGGAGCCCCAGAGAGACTGTAAGCGAAGCCAACCCGGTGTGACTGGACCGCAGGCCAGATGACCGACCACCTCTGATTGATGTGCCCTGGGGCAAGTCACCTGAGGTCCTGAGAAATTTTGCTTGGCATGGCCTCCCCAAGCACTGTCCAAGTCTGCGATGGAATCAAACAGAAGGTCACGTGCCCGAGCATTTTCAATTCTACAATGTATACAGATTCCAAGAATTATAAGGAGGAGCAGGTACCAATCTCCACTCCTACTGACAATGTTTTGAGCGTGTTTAGTTAGTGAGAAGCTCTGTGTTTATGCAAGGTATTCCTTGCACACTGAAGCTACTGGAATGTTCAGCCGAAACGGCAAAGAAAGAACTCACTCTTACAACTGACACTGAGGGTAATAAAGTGCTTGTCAGCACGGATTCCTAAACTGACCCGACACAGAATCCTCTCTTTTGAACTATATGGCCATTGACCAGATTTGTGTGGAGACCCTGATGGTTTAAAGGTCTGGCTTTAATAAGCAAGTGCAATCTTACATTTTTCCCACCCGCACCAAGAGCCAGGAGCAACCCTGGTACCTATATCTCCCTCCTGGAACACAGATTCTTTAGCATGTCCTGGGCCAGTGGCACAAGAGACATGTCCTGCTAGGAATATTTGAAAGTCGCATTAGTATCTCATCCAATGTTGTTTTGACTTTTTTTCTAGTTGCTTCAAATATGGAAAAAGCAGGAGAGAAAAGGCCAAGGGACCCAGATGGAGACTGGGGTTCTATGACTTTTTGCCTCAAAAGCTCCACGCATCTTCAGTATTCACAGCAGTGCCCACCATACACCAGCAAGGGCGAGTCCCAGGCTTCTTGAGGCTCACGGCTTCATTACCGCAGCAGCAGGAGCAGGGGTCGAGCTCCCTGGCCTGGGAACGGTGGCCCCCCACCCTAAAGACCAGTCTCTGTAGGGAGGTACTTTTCCCAAAGCCACGTGCAGCTGCGAACATTTTATACACCACGTTTCCAATACACGCTGCCTCCCAACATTCTAAACTCTGTGTTTCTCTTTTCCAAGAGGCTTAGCTTGAGACAGCGAGTTCCCACCTAAACTCCTACTGCGGCTGCTGCAGCGCTGGCATCGTAGATGCTCCGTGTGGGGTAGAGGCGCACAACCCACAGGCTCCCAGATGCCTGCACACAGCCTACAGAAAAGCCACAGGCCTGCATGGCAGGCTGCGGGCTCCTTCCGGAAGCAGAACCAAGTCACGTCAGTGCATTAGACAGACACGCGGCATGAGCCCGCAGTAGCCTTTCTCGAAACTGCATGCCCTCCTCTTGCCTTCCATCCCCACCCTCCATGCTCAGGAGCAAGGGCAGCCTGGCTGAACCTCGCACCAGAACTGACCTTCCCTCTCCAGTGGGGCGGTGGTGAGCGCTCCATCACTCCCCGGTCCTGGACCCACCACGGCTCCCTCTGCTCCGGGCTGGTCTCTCACCCACCCACGTGAAGCCTCACCCGCACACTTCCCCCAGCCAAGGAGCAGTGATGGCGCAGGTGGGTCCCAGGCCAAAACCTGCCCAGTCAGTTTGTAGGTACTGACAGATCATCAGGTGCCCAGGCACCAAAGGGGGAAATGTTAGCATCTACTGGGGGACTCAGAACCAAGGGGAGGGTGTAAAGTGCTTTAGGAATAACTATTGGATTTTATTTCTTATTCGAAAAAACATGCTCAGAGTAATAGTGACGTATCTACCTGTCTATGAATCGGGTCCTTCTCAATCAATCTCGACAGCAGAGAAATAAATGTGCACTGTGTGTGCATGCGTGTGCATGTGCGTGCCCTCCAGTCTAGAGGGGAGATACACTTCCACGGTTTGGGTTATATTCCAAACAAGGAGGGAGGGTACCCAGTATAACGACACTTCAGGTTAGTCACTGTTTGCTTTCCCATAATTATATCAAAGCAAACTAACCTATGTGCTCCTAGCAAGCCCCCACACCTCCTAGGAACTTCTCAAGCCACAGTCTACTCTCCAAAACAACAGGCACACCTATTTGATATGATTCCTGAGTGTCTGATCAGCTACTCACACCTCCACGGAACTACAATTGCCGTGAGCCCCACAGACAGCTCAGAATAATGCTGCCTTCCAGGCATTTGCTGACAGCTGGGCTTACAGGGGATCCTTTTACTGGAATCAGGAGCATCTAGGCCAGTCACCTCCAGACAGAGCTCTTTGGAAACACATGTATCACAGCTCATGAAGTCAGGAGCAATGCATTCCTGTTTTAGAAATTCAATTTAGCTGGGGCAAGCCTCCAGGCTCCGAGAGCAGGCTCCACCCGAGGTTCGTTATTCATAAACCTTCCCTTCGGAGTGGAAGCCTCCCGGCAGCCACTCAGCCTCCAGCATTTCTCTACTTTTTCTGTCCATAAAAAATTTAACTCTCGGGGTCTCTCTGGATGAGTTTCACGATCAAGGTAACCAGCAAATTGATTGTCATGCAAACAAATCTTTTGAAAGGTTCCAAATGCATGATGGGCAATGTATACTCCGGATGCAGAAAGTTGTCTGTGTCTGCGGACAGGTTCGATTCTGACGCAGCAGATGGGCTATAACCGCAGCTGTGAATCACTGCTTCACTCGAGTAGGGCGCTGTGTCGGAAGCAAATGAACTTCTGGGCTCAAACTAATCAGGTAAGGAAAGTACTTTGTACGTATGGGAACGAAAATCTCTGAACCACCAAGATGCTAATGAATTGATTTTTAATTAAAAAATATAATAATAACCCTAACATTTCTGAAACCTATCTCCAAACTGCAGATGAGATTAAAAAAAAAAAAAAACCTGAATTTGCTGGGTTGTATCTTCAGAGGTTAGGGCTCCAGACAGTGAAAAAGCATTCTGGGTACAGAGTGGACAAATGTCATATTGCAGGGGCATTCTGGAATTGGAGCAGATCTGTGTCATAGTTCACATCAATAAATACCATGGCAACCAAAACAAGAATCTAGATTCCCAGCCAATGGCCCTCTTGGGGTAGATTTAATATAATAAAATTCCAGCAGTGACCCTGCCCCCACCAAAATTTAGATCCCTCTGGAGTTTTAATGTATCTGATTGTGTCTTCTGTGACCCAAATTATCCTTTCAAGACGCTCATAATTCACTCCATAACCTTCATGCTTTAAGTGTTAAATGGAGACTGAAATTAAATTTATATTTGAAACAAGAACACTCTGCCTCGTAGATGACTAATGAAATTTGGGACTAATTGATGACTGATGATGAACTGACTACTATCCAAATCTCATAACGTTTTAATGTTCTGTGCCTCATGGTTCTAGTCTCCTGGGTCCCAGCTCTTCCACACACACAGCGGCTCCATTTGTATCGGTAGGAAATATACACTAAGATGAAAGATCTCTCTAGACACCTGTGATAACAGAGTAAAAGAATTTGATTTTCAGTAGAATGTAATTTTAGGTTAACACAGAAATTCCAAGGTGATCTTCTCATATTAGGAAGTTAAGAATAAGAAATTAAGCAACTTAGATTTTTAGAAAAATGCCTTTTAGATGGCTTCCAGAAGTCTTTACCCCAGCATTTGTTGGATTGCTATTGATTACTGCCTTTGCTCATTTTTAGAGGCAAAAACACAAGCATAAGATTATAATGAAATAGCATGTACATATATTGTACATGTGCAGTTTTCTCTGACATTATGGTACATGTTAATAATAAGTGGAAGTTATAGAGCACAATTATTCTCAAACTATCGAATAAACTCTAATTCTAAATTTCCCTTTTTCTACTCAGAAATTAATATCCTCTGATATCTAGAGTTATAGAAGAAGAGCTTAAATAGCATCTTGAATTTTTCCTTTCCATTAATTTTTATAATTCTGGAAAAGACATACTCCGTTTTCACTAGAATGGATCCATTTTTGGCTCAGAGAAATTCCATGGCTTGGAATGGCAGAAAGTCATGCTTTCCGTAACCACTGATCATTCCCTTTGGCACAAAGCACTGAGCACGTAGACCTGCTTCGCAGGACCCACGTGACCCCAGGGTAAAGCTGAGGGACAGAGACATCCAACCCAAGGGACCCGTCCTTCTAGGGCCTCCCTATGCCTGATCTTCAGACCCCAGGCTCCCCGGGGGAACACGGGCCCCTGGCGCATCAGTTCTCAGAGTGTGGCCCAGGCACCCTGGGGGTGCCTCGTCCTCGGAGGGGGTGCCCAAAACCAAGGTGATCATTTGCACTCCTAAGGTATTTTTTTATTTTGCTTATTTATTTATTTATTTATTTATTTTTAAGATTTTATTTATTTATTTTTAGAGAGGAAAGGGAGGGAGAAAGAAAGAGAGAGAGAGAAACATCAGTGTATGGCTGCTGGGGGCTGTGGCCTGCAACCCAGGCATGTGCCCTGACTGGGAATCGAACCTGCGATGCTTTGGTTCTCAGCCCGCGCTCAATCCACTGAGCTACGCCAGCCAGGGCTTATTTTGCTTTTTTAAATCTCATTCTCTCGCGAGCGCGTCATGGAATTTTCTGCTTCACGGCCTATGACAGTACGACAGACTGAAGCCAGAGGGACATTCAAGAGATCAGCATGTCAACCATTGCTACTCTTTCATCGAAAATTTTTTTGTTTTAGAAGATATAATTACTCTTCATTTCTAAGTGTTACTTACGTTAACAAGCCATAGGTTTATCATTTTATTTTTAATGAATGAATGAGTAAACCTTTTTAAAATTTCTCCGTATTAATTTTGAATATGGGAAGTATTCGTGGATATAGCCAGTATAAACAAAACTTCTCTGGGGTCCTCAAGAATTTTTAAACATTAAAAGGAAGTTGTGAGAACAAAAAGGCTTGAGAATGGGTGCCGTAGGGGTGTCTCTGAGGAGCCTTTTACCCATGAAGCCCCACGATTCCAAAGCCCTGAGGTTCCACGGACATGAACTCCAGTGAGGACATGGGTGTGACTCTGTGAACCAGGAAAATCAGGAAGCTCCTACACGGCAGGCAGCCCATCCTTCCCCAAGTCACACGGAGCGGACAGGAAGAGCCCTGGGTGTCAGGAAAGCCTCGTGAAAGAGTGTATTTCCTTCCCCACCCTCCCTGCCACCTCTGAGCAAGACATCGTTGGGCAACAAACCCTCTCCTTATTGATATAACAACCTTTCAGCCCAGGGGTCAGCACCCTGACCCTACCTAACAGGGTAGCCCCAGACAGCCGGGTGAGAGCAGAGTGCAGATATGTTCAGTACAGAGGAACATTCTAGTACCTGAGTTTTGCTCAGGCCCCAGCTCAGACTCGGGACAGAGCTCCCCAAGCAGTCCGGAGGCCCCCAAGGAGTCTTTACAGCTGGTGTGGGAGACTGGCACTGCCCACAGAGGCATGAGTCGGCGCCCGCCCAGGTCTCTCCAGAGGGAAGCAGGGCCAGGTGTCCACCAAGGGCAAGTTCATTTTATAACAAACAAAAAATGAGAGCGCCCAGACTCTAATAACCTCCCTGGAGCCACAGCTAAAGTCCTCGGTGACCCCTGGGCATTTTTCATTATTACAAGTCATCCTCCGTGACAACCCCTTACTCCCGGCTATCTCTCCTCCCAAGTTTATGTTCTTCCCATTGCTGGGCACATCCCAGCTCCTCCCCTCCGAGCCTCGGTTTCCCCATCCTTAAAATAGAATCATTCCTACAATTTAAGGTCAGGGTGGAGACTGGAGTCCCAGGATGCAAACACTCCAGTCTCTGCTATGTGCTCCCAGTTTCTGGTGAGTGACTGCAGGACACTCCCTGACCCTTGTCCTTCCCCGGGGACCAGCACCAGGCTCTGTGTATGGGGAGGCCTGAAGCAGACTTTCAAACCTCCTTTAAGGAATCAAGTACTTCACAGTTTTCAGAGCATTTATCTCATTTGATCTTATTTTATCCTCACAACAACTGGGATAGTTCTCACCCACCCTAATGAAGAAAGCAGAGAACTATATTTGCATTGTAATTACCATGTTGCCCAAAAGGGGAGTCCTCCTTTGCGGAGGAAACTGTTCCTGCCCCTGCAAGAAGCTAGCTCCGTTTCCTTGGTAAACAGACCACAGTGCCCACAGAGTCTTGCTGAAACCCACTCCAAGCCGAAGCGCAGACATAGGGGAAGCTGGTCTCTCTGGAAGGCATGCTCCCCGCCCCCGCTCGCCCAGGGCTGCGGGTGGGAAAACAGGAAGTAGCTGGACTACGCACGTCCTCTTACCATTTTCACCGGGTGTCTTGTCTTTTCCGTTGGTCGCCCCAGCACCTTGTCGCTACAGGCATAAAAAAAAGGAAAGAAAATGTTATCAGATATATTCAGAATTATTTTGTCCCTTATTGTTTCACAGATCTCTTTCGTTGTATCCAGTCCTGGGTTGCTGTAGCCAAGGGTGGGTAAACCCAGGTGCTTATGAGACCAGGGAAGGACCAACCCAAGAAATGATCCAGTGAAGTGGCCGAGCCAGCCTCCCTCGTCCCTGTCAAGGGACAGCAGATGAGAGACTGTTGCTGACAGCATAACCTCACTGGAAATAGGAGGGAAACAGCCCAGGGCATGTGCCAGCTGCCAGACACTCGGAACTGTCACCTGGGTCAGCGGTGGCCCTTATACCACTCTATTCTCGTTCCGATCATGGCGCCCAGTGTCTTATTGAATAAATTTTAATCAACTGAAAAACTTATGTGGAGAGTCACATTTTTTCTTATCGTGGAGTAATTTTCTCGCCATCGTTTATGCCTCTGCTGTGCACGTTTGGTTTACCTGGTGACCGGAAGTGTAGATATTTCACGGTTAGACCTGAATGCTTAAGCTAGGTGGTTTGCGTGTGAGGAGCCGTGTGAAAGGCGTTACACAGGTGAACATGTAAGCATGTTTCCTCGTGGTCATTGAGCTACTGCTTTTAATAACATGATGTTTCGAATTGTTCTAGGTCAGGGAGAGAAAAGTCATTTATCAATCAAATGTTCCAGTAGTTACCAGAAAATATGCTTTAAGTTGAAAAGAATTGAAGAGATGTAAAGTTTCTAACTTTTAGGTGAAAAAAAACATTGAAGCCAGGTAGCGAGACTGATTGGTCCAAGGTCACAGTCAAGACCAGAGACAGGACTTCCTTGCCCAGAAGTCATGTACTGCAGGAATTGTTCCTGTTCCGTAACCATCTGCACAGCACCTTGGGAAGAGCGGCAGAGCACTGGACTAGGAGGAAACCGCTAGAGGTGACTCCCACTGGGGAGTAAAGGTGCCCTCAAAATGTATGTTTTAGTCTAAGACTTCAGCCCCCAAATAATACTGAAGCAATAGCACTCAGTTAATCAGTTCTTATTAGTGTTCATGAGAAGTTCCCAGGTCCCTCAGTCGACCCTCATTGGGGAAATGCTGCTTTTGGGTTCTGACTGGTGTAAATAAATAGGGTGAATGATTAGGACTTTTGTTAATGAAGTTAACCTTCCTGTGCGTGCTTATCGCCTTGTGCAGATGGTAACCCAACAGAGGCAAAGTCCAGTCTCCTGTTCATTACCAGCCCAACACACAGGCGTGGGCACACGCCCATCCTAGTCACCGTGAAGTGTAAATGCGCCCCCAGGTCTGCCCCATTCTGAGGGCGGGACCACTTCTCTCCGGCAGGAAGTGGAAGGAAAGGGGGCAAGTTGGAAGTTTCCATCGATGCGGGTCCCTTGTCCATATTTAAGCTGGAACACCTGAAATCTTCAGAATGCTAGATCTTTCCCATGTTCCCGTGGAGGAAGAAGGTTCTTAACCAAACATCAATTGTTCTTCAACACACTCCAGTGAGGTCCCCACATCACGGCCCCATGTTCTAAAGTGCCCAGCCTGTAACACACGCTGTCTTCATTTAAACCAAACCACGCTTTTCTCAAAGAAAGGAAATACACCAGTAAAAATGCCCCTGTCTTCTTGCCTGTGTTATTCTGATAGCTCCTTTTTTTCCAACACAGAGCAGAAAGTTCAAGTTCGCTGCACTCAATGGAAATCTGATCACCATCGCGGAGGATCAGGCAGCAGCATAGCAGCTGTTGGTGATGTTCAGACCCTCCCCCCTTCCCCGAGCGATGCGTAGACGGCTCATTAAAGAAAATCAAATTCCACGAAATGAAAGTACAGTGTCCTAGAGTTGAATAAAGTCCCATTAAATAGCTTACAAGTGCAAAATAGGTGCACACTCAACCCCACGGTCTTCAACTGCCTTAAACATTGACACCTTTCAAATGTCATGAATACTTCATTTCATAAAAGACGATGTTTTAGAAACCTGAAGAAAACCAAAATTGAAATGCACACAGGGGAGAAAAAGGAGTCCTTTTTCCAGGATTCCTAAGATGGGGTTTTTGTGTCAGATCTCATCTAAAAGATGCAAAGTGCAGCCGAGAGATATCATAAGGAGGTGGTGGTCGGATCAGAAAACGATCCTGACAAAAAAGAACTAGTCATTGAAAGCACTTTTTTTTCATAATTCTTTGAGATCTTGTGACATTTTTCAGGCAAGGCTGAGAGCATGGGGCAATCATCCAAGAGCTTTCCTGCCCCCAGGGTCTTAGTGGCCAACACACGACTGTTTTATCGCCAGGTGAGACGGTTGAAATTCCCCTGAACAGGTAAATGAAGATTGTCCAAGTCAGGCTGCTGTCAGGGGGGGTCACAGCTCACACGTGCAGCGGCCAGATGTGCTCCACGTGCCCCTGAGCACCATCGACTCATAGAATTCTGACAGCATCCCTGTGGAGGGACACACCGCCATTCTCCTCACCAGCCCCCTGTACAGACTGCATCCTAGAGCACAGAGAGGACTCGATCAAGGTCATGCAGCTGGGAAGTGGTGGACTCGTAACCCCAACCCAGAGACCCCAGCTTCAAAGTCTTCCCTTTAAACCCTCAAGCCTGAGCATCTCCCAGCATCTCCCGAGGGCCTCCCTCAGCAGGTGGGGAGAGGTCAATGCAACTTCATAAGCACCCACAGAGAGTTTAAAGGACACTTCTCTTACACAAAGCAGCAGAGTCGAACCAATGGTGCAGGGATCAGTGGTAGAATTGCTGTGAGTCTTTTTCATGAAATTTAAATAACAAAAAAAAACCCATAGCTAAACTGTGCCAAAATGGATGGAGGGATGGGTGGATGGATGGATGAATGGACGGATGTCATTCTCCAAACGTCTAGCAGGGAAAAGGTTCTTTTTCACAAGATGATAGCAGTTAGTGCACCAAGGGAGAAAGCTGCATTTTCCCCCCTACCACTCTCATCACCAAGCGAGAGAAAACCCCGCCTCCTCGATCCATTAGCCCCACCATGAGCTCAGCATCCTGAGAACCTGTGTTACCTGCTGAGCAGGAGAACATCACCTCTTCGAACTGGACTGATAAATACGATGAAATGTTAAAGGGAAAGGGCACGATAAACTGTCTTCGGGACAAACCCTGATACGAGAGTCTGAGTGTCGAGCTCCATTCTAAGAACTTCAGAAATGATTCCGTGACACCATGAATACCGCCACTAGGTCTCTCAGTTTACGTATCAATCCAACTTGGCACGTTGGGGCGTGCAGAAGACAGAGAGATGCTCTCTGACCAAATGCACCGTCACAATCACCAGGCTAACTCGAATGTGTGGAAAACACTGTCCAAATTATCTAGAAAACCAGCACACGTGCATTGAGAGCTTCCTACAAGGGCACCCCACACACTTACACCAGCAGGCTTCACTCCCACGTTTTCAGACAGATCTGGGGCGCCATCATCACGGCCACGGAGAGTGGCAGTGGTTGGCACCCAGGGGCTTTTGCTTGTTTCTTCTTTGGTGGGGGAACAAGGGAACGCAAAAAAATCTGCAGTTTCAACACAGAAAACTGGAAACATGAGCTCTCCTTATAATTCTGCTTCCAGAAGAATGTCACCATGTTTCTTGTCGTCTGCCCCTTGTCGTGGCACCTGACACGGCTGTTCCCACTCACACCTCCTGGTGCACTTGAGCTCCACATCCACCCTAAACTTCGCACTCACGGAACACGCCTGTTTGGGACCCTCGGAGACACCTTGCCCCACGTAGGTAGACCTAGCACCTTCTTCCACGTGCTCCTAAGGGTCTAGGAAAATAACAGCCCCTTCCTTCTTCGGCTGTCTGAAATCTGAGTCCCTGCGGAGCAAGCCAGCTCTGGGCCTGTCTGCCTCAGGCACACGGGCGTCCCCTCTTCAAACATATCCAGACAACATCATTCCTGGGACCTCTGGAAAGAACCAGGGTCCTGGGTGAGGAAAGGTATCCCACTCAATTGACCCTGAGAATCACAAATAAGAAAATTCCTCAGCTCCTTAGAACACAGACACATTTTCTCAAAACTTCCTCTTTTTATATTGTCCCCATTTCACCACTAGGAAATGCTAAAACCCCGTCTAAGGACGTGGCACAAGAAGTTAAAATCACAGCGTTCCAGGAGCCCTCGTCTCCAGCACAAGCTGGGGCCTGCCTGCATGCCGGGGCTCCGCTGAGTGGAGGTCCCAGCCGGAGGGGCACACCTCTCAGATGCACACCAGGCAGCACGCTCCTCGCATCCTTCCTCGGTGATGTTAACTACAATAATAACAAGGTAGCATTTCAGAATTTAATAAGCCCCCAATTAAAAGGAGCCTAAATAGAAAGTGAGTATGTGATAGTCCCTTCTGATAATCTGGTAGGAGCCAAGTAGCTATAAAAAGGCAGGAGTGGTATGAAAAAGGTGTAATTTCTGCAGTCATTTCGCCTGACAGTCCCTTTGCAGCAGGGGCTGCAGGGAATGAACAAAGAGTGTGTGTTCGTTTTCCAGAAAGCAGAGCCTGAGATGAACGCTGTTGGTGCTGCAGACGGGAGAGCAGGAGCCAAGAAGGAGGGAGGGCGATGGAAGGGTCTCCTATCCCGCTGGCAGTGCCGCGACCCAGGCCTTGTGCCCTTCCAGGCTGTATAGCCTGTGTCAGAGGACAGACCCCTGCCGGGAGAAGGCAAATGCATTGTCACCTGCCCCTGCCTCCCTCTGGTCAAGATAGGTGTCACAGAGTGTCAGTTTCCAATGCTTCGAGACTGGGAAACGTCTCAAACGCAGGACCCGCCTGGAGACACAGAGGAAGCCCCAGAGCAGGAGGTGGAGGGGTGGAGACCCACAGCAGTGCAGCGTGGGCAGGAGGTGACATGCTGTCCCTTCACACCTGCCAGAGGTCTGTGAAGCCCACGCCGAGCTGGCCTCCCACAGGGGTCCTCACTGATGGGCCGGGTGAGAGGTGCATGACTCAGCACATTAGTTTGGCAGGGTGACTCTTCACGACCACATTGCAAAACCACAGACAATCCCCGTTACCTGAGGTACTTCACTCGTGGGACAGGCCACGCCAATGTTCTGGTCAATAACTGACTTCAGGTCCGCTTCACCCTGAGCCTTGAACTTGGAGTGGCTCTGAAGGCATGTCTGACCACGTACAACAGCAGCATCACCTCGACTAGAAAGCCTGCTGTTTTCCTGACCCTCATCAACACACGCACAAGCGGCCTGACTGCGTGGGGCGCGAAGCCCAGGCTTCCTCCGAAAATGAGTGACCAGATTACTCCCCTGTCCACTATGGTCCCCTGTGAAATCCACACAAAGTCTTACCGTGCTTGGAGTCGTCATGGTTGCATCAGGTGACTGAGGCATTTCTAGACACAAAATACAAGGGAGGGCCAAGTACGTTTGAATTCCACCACCTGGGGGGCAGTGGGGCTCACCCTAGCAGGTCCCTGAAATCCAGGTTTGTTTACTGATTTTCAAAGACCACAAAAATGTGTAAGTAATGAAGACCAGCGATTTGAGAACCTGGGAGCCCTGTGCCACCATCCTTTCTCCTGAGTTACTAAAGCTACTGTAATAGCCATACCCGCATGTCCTATCCCATACAAACAACTGCAAACCGGCTTTCGCTCAGCCCTGTTGGGGGTGGGGATGGGGGACCAAGAAACTTGTTAATTGAGACAAATACTGCATAGGATCACTTACACGTGGAATCTGAAAGAATAAGTCAAACTCCTAGAAGCAGAGAGTGGAACATCAGTTGCTAGGGTCTGTGGTAGGAGACATACAGAGGCGGGTGAAATGTCACAAACTTTCAGCTCCAAGATGACAAGGAGCTAATGTCAACCATGGCGGTCCCAGTTGGCAAGGCGGTTGTATAATTAAAATTTGTTAGGAGAGTGGAACTGAAATCATCTCACACACAAAAAAGGAAAATATACGAGGTGATGGACTTGGCAATTAATCTGATGGTGGGAACCTTTCACAATTTATACGTGTATCAAGTCATCACATTGTACTGCTTAAAAGTGTTCAATTTTTATTTTTCAATGACGCTGTAGTGAAGCTGAAAAAGATAATAGTTTAATTCAATATTTTAGAAAAATTAAAAATACTGCAAAAAGTCATTAGAAGCAAATATCAACCTTTAACATAATAAGACAGGATCCATTGCTGTTTTCCTGATATTTCCCTCAGCCTCAAGCTCCTGGGTGGCCCCCCAGGCACGGGTCACATGGAAGTAAAAGATTCAAGAAGTGGGGTGATTTCAAGGCTGTAGAAAATTATTCTAACACAGTCTTTGAAACCTTCCACCTGCAGCTTCCTCATGGGCTGGGATTGCGGTTATGAATCTGTGCTGTCACTGGGAGAGTTTTTATCACCTGAGCTCCAGAATACTGCGGTCTTCACCTTTCAGATTACACCAGTGTGCATTACTTCGTCTTTAGGATGAAACGCAAGTTCCCATTGAAAGATGTTTATTTTTTATTTCAGAAATTTGAAGAGAACAAACATGAAATGAATTCCAGTGGGTTAAATGTGGGGTAGAAATGACAGTCCAAGAGTATTTTCTGAATCTATACCTATAGCCTTTAAGTGGATAAATCTGTATTTCTCCAAGAACTTGACTTGATAAATTGGTGAGATATGGCTTGCCTAAAAAGTCACCACTTTGAAAGCTCACTAGGGTTGGAGAGCAAAGGGCCTTCTGCAGCAGTAAGGACCCCAGGTCATCCCCAGGGTCCCAGGGTCCCACCCACGCTCCCCTCTTTCTTCCCCCATCTCCCCGAGAGACTAGCTCATTTTGCCACCAAATGCTGGAAAGAGGTGTGTGTGTGTGTGTGTGTGTGTGTGTGTGTGTGTTCACTTTGGCCACACTGGGGAAAAGTCTACAACCCTCACGGAGCCAGAAGGAAGTGACCCCCAGCAGCCTCTGACTCCCAGAGGCATTTCTGTTCAGCCCGTAACTGAGCCGTCAGTGGGGGAAGGGGAGGGGGTCTCTCAGTCCTGGGGTCAGCCCCTCACTGTGGCAGCACAGCAAAGCTCCCTAGCGAAAGGACCTGGGTCTCACCCTGGCTGAGAAATAAAAGACCCTTCTGAAAAGCAGATTGTCAAAAATAGATACCTTGGCCCATGCACAAAACCATGGGCAGGCGGTGAAGGTCACGGATTCAGCATCAGGGGCCCAGACTTAATCCGTGTTTGGGGGTGGGGTGGGGGTGGGGTGGTGACTCATTGCATGGACTGTTTACTTCTCCAAAAGCCAGGCACTGGGCTGAGTCCTAAGGGTCTCCGAAAGAAGGGTACATTGTCTCACGGATGGCTCACAACCTGGAGGGACAGGCATAGGCTAAACCAACCATCTCAATATTGTGGGTAAGAGCTTGACTCAAGATGGCTAAGCTCAGAGGCATTGGGTGAGGGACCCCAATGGCAATCAAGGGAGGCTTTCCGCCTCTTGCGAAGTAGTATGTGCAATACCACCCCTACCAGCTGTGCTTTGCTGGGGAAATCCCTCATCTAAACCTCATTCCCTCCCTCTGAGGATAGATCACACCCTCTGGCTCCTATTGGCCACAGTAGAACCGGGCACCCAGTAGGTGTGCGCTCCCCACCTGTCCATCTGCAACACTGTTCTCCAGATGAGGCATTGTTTGGTAGTATCAGGTCAATGGCATCTATGTATCAAGAGAAGGGAGAGTACTTGTTTCAAGGCACCTTCTAGCATTCTGCCCTCTGTTCCCAACACCCGCCCTCTGTGGGATTCTGTCTACCAAGTAGTTGCAGAGATTTGGTAAGGACAGAAAGAAAAACTCATCTCATCCCCATGGTAGCTCAGAAGCTCTTGTTAGCAAATGCTACTCAATGCCATCTAGCCCCTGGTGATGCATTTTTTCCTAAGTAATTTTTCTCCACGGTGCTGTCTTCCTTTCATGTTGTTTCATCCTGAGAGTCACATTTCTAATGGCTTCGGCGTTTCCAGCGCCCTGAAATGGGAACATCGTGCTGAGCAGTTCCTCCGGTGGCTCATCCACGAGAGGAAAAGCACAGAGCTGCGTGTCTTCGGCGTAGCCTGGCTCAGGTGCTTCAGATCCTTTGCAAAATCGACACCCAGCACAGGAGAGGCATCAAGACAGAGATCTGTCCCTGAGGATCTCAGGACATCTTGAGAAGCGTTCCTCTGTCCTTTTTTTTTTTTGATCATCATGAAGAAAAAAGTTTCTGTGGTTTTACATTTCACGCTTTACGGACAAGGCTTGTGAGTCTCTCTGATGAAATGTCAGACTTTAAATGAGCAGAGGAGGGAAACCACAGTGAACACACCAGGAACCAAGATAAACAGCTGGGCAGCCAGCAGGTCACAGGCGGTCGCCTGGGAATAGGGCAGCCATGAAGCTGGTGGCTTCTCGGGAACATCAAAGGCACGTTGGTTAAGGCCTCTCCCAAATCAGAGCTCCTGAATTTTTCTGAAAAGTAGAAGACCCTCTCATGCCAACATCTTGTGATAAGGAAAAGATGGATTTAGTTTCGTGCCTCTGATAGTTTTAAATCCTCTATAAATCCCCTAGTAACGTTCTGAAAATCGAGCATTGAAAACTCACTAACTTAATCCCTAAAGGTGTGGACACAAATGTCAAAAGAGAACTTTAGCCGCCTTTAAAAAAACAAAAAGTTGGTTGAAAAAATTGATGGGGTTCCTCCGTGACAAGGGCAGTAACCTTTATGCTTCCTTCTAACTCTTTCTCCGGCCAGCTGTCACCTCTGCGAGGCCCAAAGGATGAATTCTGCCTCGAATCCTATGCTCTGCTCCTGGCATTTTTATCCTGACCTTTATGGTAACAGAAATAACTAGCTTTGCTGTAGCTGGGGGAGACCTTTTATGAAAAGGACCCTCCTGTTTAGGGATTTATAACTCAATATTTCATCCTACAGTCAATATTTTTAAATGAGTATTTTCTACCCTTAAAAATTTCTTCGAGCCCAGATTCTTTTCAAATTCTATTTATAAAAGGAGGGTCTAGTCATTCTGAAAATTTTGGAAAATAAATGCACAAGGAGGGAACGAAACAACTACATCTAACCCACCTAGTCAGAGCTCACTCGTGGTGGCAGTCCACAGTGGGTGGAGCAGAGCGGTGGCACAAAGGACGCTTGTTGGCCCTGGGATCACAGTTGGCAGCTGGTGACCACCAGAGCTACACCACAACCCTCGCTCCCAGACACAGCTGGGGGGGTACCAGTGGTGAAGTCAAATATCGGCTCAACAAGCAGGACAGAAAGCCACTCGGACGGACGGACGGACGCCGAGGCTGCTCTGCAGAAGCCGAGGCTTCCCCACTGGCTGAAGGCCATCACCACCATTTGAAATCTCGGAGTGATGTACAGGGAGCGAGGACCGGAAATGCCATCATCAGCCTCTCTGTCATCTTCTTGCAGCTGTACTACTGCAGCCATCAGCACGGTTAGGAAACGGCCGTAATACGATGTAATTTATTTGCAAGCCCATGAGATAGAGCTGTTTTCAAGGCAGTATAAACACCTGGCATCGTGGACTGGGTTCGTGTTTGTTTGGAGCACATTGGCAAAGAATGCAGGCTCTGGGGTCGTGGGCGGAGGGAAGGGCTGGCGCTGGGGAGACACAAAAGGACTTTTGGAGGTGGTACAATCATCTCCATGTGTCTGATCTCGTCAAGGATGCAGCTAAAATGGTAACTTTTATAGTGCCTAAACTACACCTCAGTAAACCTGATCTGAAAAAGAAGAGAAAGGAAACAGTGTCCCGGACTCAGCCTCTGCCGGCTATCCCAGCCCTGTTACTTAGCAGCTATGTGACCCTGGGCTGGCCACTTACCTTCTCTGAGCCTCAGTTTCCGCTTCCACAAAATGGGAGTAACAGCACACCTGCCTCATCAGGCTGTGAGACTTACACGAGGCGGTCACATGGCACAGATCTGGTCCCTACAAGGAACCTGATGCAAAGTGATGGGGGAAGAGGCCTTACAAGCTCCGCCCTTCCCTGTTCCTTCACATTCCGCTGGCCGTCAGTCAGGGTGACGAAAGCCGTGGGGCTCAGAGGGTGGAAGACCCAGAGGAGCCCACGGGTGGCCGAGTGGCCGTGAGCAGGGACTTCGGCGCTCACATGAGGGCTTCTCTACCCACTGAGCTTTTCTTCCTCGAGGATGACGTTAAATTAAACGTGTGTCATCTCACATGGCTATCATGAGAATCCAAAAAAGAGAATATTAGTATTGGCCATCATTTTTTTTCACAAAGTAAACAGCATCTACCTTATAGCTATTTAGTTACTAACTAAAGTAACTAAGTTAGTTACTTTAGTGGAAGTGTCCTGGGCCTCTGACCCTGGCCCAGATGTGTCTCATGGGTTTGGTACCAATCACAGCTGGTGGTTTGTTTGTTTGTTTGTTGGGTTTTTTTTCTAGAAAGAGCAGTCGCAGGAGGAGCATAAGACGACGACCAGAGGAGGACGACGGAAGGAGCGGGAGAACTTGGTGGCCCCGAGACAGCGTGTGTGTCTAACTCAGTCCTCAAACTCTCCGGAGAAACTCTCCTCCATTCAGCCCACTTCCTTTTCCGTCCTTCCTTAGATTCTGCTCAGAAAAGGGCTGTCAGCATAAAAGCCAGATGCTTTCTAGAACGGCAGCTGTGATTGCATGGACAGAGACACGCATGCCCCCACCTATCATTTCTCACAGCGCACACAGGAGGCACCAGATGCAAGCCGAGAGCAGAGACTTGCTCTCTCTCCGTCCCGAGAAGTGGTGGCTGACCAGCCCGATGCCAAGAGAAGAAAAGGAGAGGAAAAACTGTCAAGAAAAGATAAATGCAAAGGCAGAACCCAAGATGTGCCGATAAACTACCTTACACTGCCTCTTTAAAGACAAACACCTCGTACAGATGGTGAGGGAAAACAAGCAGGCGTGGCCAGGCTTCTAGAACTAAGTGAAACCTACTGAATCATGGTAAAAATAGCAGCCCTGCCTGCCCCTTCTGGAATCATGTGGTTTGGGGAGGACTTTTATGTTTCAAAGCCCAGAGAAGCTGACAGGAGGTCAGAAAATCCACACGTGGTTTCTCCAGATTACGGGACACAGAGAAAGACACAGCTTTGCTTTGTTTTCAGAGTAACATCAGTGTTCCTTCCCCCCAGCCCTTCCCTAAAACAGCTAGTAAAATGCAGGGCTGGCTATAATCAAATGAAGGCAAGGCTGGCCAAAGACCACAGAGAGAAAATACTCCCAGGGCCAGGAGAATATGTCCTGCCAGCGGTTGCTGCACAGTCAGCCACCCTGGGCATGGAGGGTCACTCACCATGGCCACGTGGCTCCCCCACCACGGAGCCAGTCATGGCCTACTGAACACAACTCCCTCACCAGGGGAACACACGGTGAGCAGGAGAACAATGCACGCAACCAAAACCACTGTGAAACAACACTTAGAAGCCACACTTAGGGCTGAGCGCACGATGATGCTCCCAGGTTTGGCAAAGACGTTTCCTGCCTTTGCACTGAGACACCAGGCTCTGTCTCCGCACTTGCAAACAGCGTAACAATTCCACGGCAATAACACTGGGAGGTGATTGTGAGAACTACTGTGATGTGATAGGGACAGAGCTTAAGACACAGAGAGGTCTCACAACACATCCAAGGACCTAGAGCGGCTGAGTTGGGGTGGGGATGGAGTTTGAATCTGGGCAGACTGGCTCAGGGGTTTCCACGCTAGCCGCTGCCTTGGAAGAGGGAAGACCTGGCTTTGACGACCCCCTCGGCCACCAACAACACAGATGTTCATATAACCTCAGTCCACGCGGTGGTAGAAGGGGGATCTACCCTTCTACCCAACCTTCCTCATTGTGGGAATCCACATCTCAAAAATTCTGTGCCTGAGAATGCATGGACAGTTGCAGGGGGGAAAGATGGGGTGGACACACTGCACAGGACTATCGGGGACCCTGGTACTGACCACACTGATAGGGTTCAGCATCCACTTGGACACCTGACACCAAACCTGCAGACGTGTGCCCTGCACCTGGGAGGTAACGGCTCCAGGACCGTGCAGATGGCTCTCGCTCGGTGACCCTGGGTACTCAGGTTTGTGGTTCACAGGTTTAACCAGCTTCATGGGTGTGTACGCTCCTCCTACGAAAGCCAGGGCTCAGTCCTCCTACACTGCCCGCTTGTGACGAAGAGCAGGTGTTGACTTGGCATTCGGGCTGCCCAGTGTGCTTCTCCAAGACGGGGTGATCCGAGGCTTCACGAGCTACAGACCTTCTTTTTTGGTAATGAAGAAGCGGCCAGGGTTTCCCCTCCCCACCCTCAACACTCCACGGAACGAAAATAGCTTCAGGACACAGCAAAGCCCGAGGTTGTATACTCTTAGAGGAATGGGGAATGCTTTGTCGTAAATCAGCTGTCAGAGCTCAAGGCAATCGAGATGCAGATTAGAAGTCGGGTAAAAGCTCCCTGGGCCCTGTGATCAGCCCCTCCCTGGGGAGGGGAGCATTCTAGCCATCTCCCCAGGAAAACAAAATGCACATCACTGCTGCCCACTGCCCCCAACACCAGCTACCAACTTGGTCTCACTGCTGTGTCTCCTCCACGACAGATGCTTGCTCCATACTTTATTTTCAGATCTCTCCAAAATCTAGAACAACACAATTTGCTAGAAAATAGCCCCTGTTGTTGTTTGGTTAAAGGTTGCTTTCTAGGGACGGGGCAGGAGCTCACGCCCCTGAGGTGCCTCCTATCTGCACACATTGACCTTGGCTCTTCCTATGGTGAGAACTCTGTGCATCCCAAGCACAAGTGTTTCTTCAATGGCACAAGCCTAAGACACGTGCCCTCTGGGTCCCTAACATGGCAGACTCATGGGGAGAAGGTGAGGACAGGAGAGGAGTGCAAGACAAAGGTCTCATGGCAAAACAGGCCACCGAGGTGTTCGTCAGAGTAAGCAAGCAACACTCCGCAAGGATGTTCAGGGTGGGGATTGGGGGGATTTTTCCCATGGGGGTTACAGTTAGGCATTTATATGACCTTTAAAAATTGTAGGCTTCCCAAGTGTTTTTGAAACAGTTTTTTTACTCCATCCTCACAACAGACTTGCAAGGTCAGCCAGCATCGCCTGGCTTGTTGTTCAAGCATCCCGCTAGGTGGGCTCACTCTCTATCTTCTATCTGTCTACCTATCTCTTTTTTCCACTAAACAGCAATCAGACAGCCCCACCCTCACCCAGGTGTGCAGGAGAAGAAACGCCACCCTCATGGCCACGTGACTTGTGCCTCTGGCTTCGAAAGTCCCCACGCTTGAGTGAATGCTCTGTCCTCATTGTCGTGATATTCTTAACGATGTTTAACAAGGAGCCCATGTTTCTGCTTTTCACTGGGCCCCACAGATTGTGTCACTGGCCCCGTCCCTGCGGCCCGGGCGCAGGCTCATTCACACTTCCCCGTTCTGTCTGAGCTCCCGTCACCTCACAAGAGGTCTACTGCAGAGGCGGACGGCAGAGCGAACCATTCCAGAACTGTTGCTTGTTTTGCAATTGCCTCATTTCTGAGGAGGTCTGCTTCGCCCCTCAGCTCGTGTCCTGCTTCCTTGCTGTAACACTAAAGGGACTTGGGGACAGGAGCAGGGTCCCCTGAGGGCACTGCTTGGAGCTCTAAAGTCACATTACGCTGCGTCTACATTTTTGTCATGTGCGAATTCAAAATCCTCCTCCACGATTCAACCGTAGGGGAGCTCTCGTCTGAATTTCAGCCAAATCTGGCTCTCAGTAAGAACTCAGCAGAAAAAAAAAAACCGATGACTTGGAAATTCACAGCACAGTGCCCAGAAAATGAGACGAATCTGCTGTGAAGATGGGAAAGATTGACTCCAGATGAAAAAATAACAATGAGCCTGCAGGAGGTCTTTGGGAGAAGCACTTGACAAATGGCTATGTCTATTTTAAGCAGGTATCTTCAGGGAAGAGGTAAAATAGCCCATGTTTTGGAGGTATGGAACATGGCCAGAAATAATATTTCCATCGTGGCGCTGCGTTATCTCACTGTTTTGACAGGACGTATGCATAAGTGAGAACAGAGCTATAAATATAAGAAGAGCCCATGCTCTGAACAGGATCCAGAGAGAAGAAAATAATAATAATAGTTGGGAAGCCACCACGGGCTCCGAGACACACGTGTGCAATGGCCCTCTGCGATGGACAGACACTAACACTCAGATCCCACAGGACGCAGATTACACACAGGCCTACCTACACCCGTTTAGATGTCCCTCATTATTAGAACATGGAACTTTTAAAATGAAACAATAGGCACAATTCCAAAATGCTTATTGACCATCCTCATGTCATCCGCTTCCAATGTGCTGAACAGGACTTTCCCTTTTCACTTTCAGAGGAAGATACGAGAAGTCGGTAGACCCCAAACATTCATTGATAAGCCTGGGGGAATGCCCGGCGTGCTTAAAGCAACTGATGTCACTAGGCAGCGGGTAGGAATCAGCCCTGGCATCCCAACAGACAGGTATCCATGCAATGATCTTGAAGACCACTGGATTCTCGTGTGGTTCTGAACTTCATGACTTTTAAGATTAACCCTTTGTTATGTGGTTATTCTTCCATCCATGTCATACTGCACCCCGCTTTGGTAAGCTTTGGCTCCACTGGGAAGGTTTTCCTGACCCCTTCCTTCTGCCCCTCCCCAGGCCTGCCCAAGGACACTACCCATGCCTCCCTAGCACTTAGTCCGTAGGGTGAATAGAGCTGTCCTCTGTGTGGACCCTGGAGTCCAGTTAACATCATGTGATTCTCTCTCCCCCCACCACCCTATAAGGTCTCTGAGGGGCAAGAGCCACGTGTTACTCACTCCCCAGCACAAACCCCAACACAAACTGGTTTCTCCATCAGTGTGGGTCCAATGGTATGTGCTGGGGACATGAAAAGGTATAGGAGTCACAGTCCCTTTCTTTCAAAGTTTCATAATTTAGGAGGTGGAAAGAAACATGACTGGCAAAATAAGTGATTGCTGGTTACACACGCAGTGCTTTTGACTGCAGAAAGGGCCACCACTCCCCACGGAAACATTTTCTAAGGGTTTCATCTGGGGGTTCAGAATGCTCTTTCTTATGCAGACAGAAAAGGCAATGGAGGTGCCTTGTGCAAATGCAAAGTCAGGGCGTCTCTGCCAGGCAGGGCAGAAGAGGACTCGGTCCACAGGAGCCTTAACGCACTGGTGCCCAGGAGCCGTGAGGCCGACATGCACCGGCTTCTCCCTGTGGGACCGGAGGGCAGGGTCGGGCCGTTAGTGTGGACACCTGACTCTCTGAAAATAAAGCAGAAGACCTGGTGAAGAAAAGAATGTCTTTGTCAAGACTTCTGTCATCGTCCTTTTTGTACCGGAGACTAATAAAAAAATCCAGGACAATATTATTTTTAATATATGTCATGTTCAAGTCCTAAATGGAATTGGGACAGGTGAAAAAAAAATGGGTTGGGTGGAGGCTATGACAGAAAATGAGAAATTTAATAGGGTAGGAGATGTGTATATGAAACCTGGACCGCTTTTCCTCAGAAGCTCTGTGATTCTGAACAAGATTCGCCTTTGGGCACTCACTTCCCTATTTTAAAATGACTGCTTGGAATGGAAAGACAACTCTGGCCTCCTTTACTTGCCTGATTTCTAGGTAGGGCCATGGAAACAACAGTCTCTCTCCAGGTCAGTGGCCTTTAAGCAGGCTGACTGTCCCCCAGAGAGGGGCAGAGCCACAGCAGTCAGTTGCCCCTGTACCCAGCACAACTCTAGGGGGCACTATTGGCACAAATCCCAGCGTGATAACACCTCTAGGGTTGTAAGGTATTTAATTCTGACAATTGTGCATAGTGAAAAGAACTTTGGCATTTCTATTTACATCTGTTTAGGATCACAGATCAATAAGAAAAAAACTAGGCTTAACCAATAGCTAATATCTGGGCTGATGTGGCCATTGTCACCTGGCGGGTGGGGAAGAGCTGGATGGAGTCCCAGGGTCCCCTCACTCTTGACTTGCTCTCAGAATATCGCCCAGGGCTGCACCGTGGTTCCTCTTGCTCCCATAAGAGGATTCGTAGATTATATAATCTTCCTTTAACTAATCTCCCAGCAGTAGGTAAGTGGCTTTAAAAAATTCCTTCCCAGGCACATACTGCCACATGGATGAACCTCGGAGACACTGTGCAGAGCTAAATAAGCCAACTGCAGAAACACAAGCACTGTGAGATTCCAGGCACACCCAGGAGCTGGAGCAGTCACCTCCACACAAATCCAAAGGGAGCAGAGCAGTGTGGACCAGGGGACAGTGGGACAGCTGGGATGGGGGTTGTGGTTTAGGGGCTGTAGAGTTTCAGTTGCACAAGACGAGAAAGTTCTGGACCTCCGTTTCTCAATGATGTAAATAAAATTAACACTTCTGGATTTTACACCAAAGAATGGGCAAGATGGTACACTTTCCATGTGTTTTCACTGTGATTAAAAAAAATGCATAACATGTTCACAGACTGAAAGCAGTGCCAATACTGGCGGCAAAGCCACCACAGATAAAGGGGAGCGCTAACTGACCTTCCACTAGGAGAGTACCTGCCAGCGCACCAGCAGGAGCTTAAAGACCAGTTGTATCAGCCTCAGAAAGAGGCGCAGTTACCAAGGCCGTGTGAACGATAGATTCCCACGCTTTTCCATGTACGATCAGCCTGCGAAAGTCTAGGCTGTGCCTCGAAGCTTCGGCGAGAGTCCATAAAGCCGTCAGGCCAGCGAGCTCACTGAGAGCATGGTTCGTGCGTCATCCTCTCACGGTGTCCACATTCATTTCTGTCCACACTCCACGTATTAGCACAGTGGCACAGATAACTTCAAAATAAATTTTAAAAAACTGTGCCCACACACTCAAAAATGTATCTTTTTAATATTTACTTTTGTATGTTTCATAACCACACTTCACATATTAGCCCATTAGTGAGTGTGCATCACTTCAAAATGAATTTTTAAAAACGTATTGTGTGTACACGCTCAAACTTCTTCCTGAAAGGGCGCCCTGCCGACCTCAGCGGGGACGGCTGGCTGAGTGACAGCGGAGGCCCTGGCGGGCAGCCACCCCTCGCCCTGTCCCGGAGCTGTGTATCAACCGATGGGACACTGGCTCCCAAGAAGCTGATGAGCCTCAGACACCAGCTCGGAAACCCTGGGCGATGGCAGAACAATGACAGCCAACTGGAGACGTCAAAGGAGAGAACAGGCAGGTCAGGGACCTCAAGAGGCAGGGACAGAACCCTATGGAGTCACCCCGACTTGTTTGGGGAGAAGGAGTCTCAGAGCACAACGGTTTGTTTTGCTGGCTGCCGGCCCCATCTACAAGTCTTGGAAACGAATGAAGAAATGATGAACTTTAAAGGCAAGCTCAACGCCATCGCCCATCTTGGATGTGGCTAGGTTTGTGAGGACACTAGGGTCTGCTGATGACCCCTCCCCCCGCAGAGGTGAAGAGACTGGCCCCCTGGATGCTCCAGTGCAGTCACGCTCAGGCTCACGGGTGGACGGATTCACGGCGGTGGGGATTTCCCTGCGTGTCAAACAAGTGTGAGGAAACGTGAAAGAGAAAAGCTCGGGTGCAATGAGTCATTTGTCAGGCTCAAGAAAAAAGTTCTATTTTTCTAACATCTCCTAATGAAACAGTGGATATTCCTTAATGAGGAAATTGTATATGTTAAGAATCTTCCATTTTAAAACAAGTATAATTTCTTAATTAGTTTTTAAATATCGGAACTTAGCTGCATGGTGGACAGAGACGTCTGTTAACTGCACGGCAGACCTGGGGACAAAGGGGGAACCTGTTTCCTTGTTATGTTTTTACTTCCTTATGTTGTTAAGACAAATGCTAATGAGGATTGTCAACCGCTGGGGTCCTCTTTTCAGGTGTCACGTAACATGAAAATAACTAGTCACTCGGTCAGAATCTTGGCCAAGGCCCAGGCGTGGTGTTGCCGGGACCGATGACCATTCTTCTGTGGTCCACCCCACACCAGGTCCAGACCGTCACACCAGGGAAAGCATAGTCTCAAACCTGTCCCAGCACAAACTCAGCCAGCAAATCGTCAGAAACTAGTATTTGAAAACTGACACTCAGAGGACATTCCAGATCACTGAGGGAAGCACTGAAGTACGGATGACCTGGGAGATTTCAGTCTTGGCAAAATCCACGATGTCCTCCCACTGGAGACAGAAGCCTTGCAGACACAGGAACTGGCCCCTCTTCTCTGGTCTAGTGCCATTACCATATGAAAATTACCTCATTTGAATAGCTCACACTTTTTGGCTTCCCCCTTAGATGTTCTGCAAGGGAGTTTTCCATTTGTGGATGATTACCTTCCTGCTCTACGATCCTAATTTGTCTTCCTTTTATTTGCAAGGTGGCAGTTGCAGAGTACAATATAAAATAACGGCATTTAGCAAGTGATTGATTTTCCCGCTGGAAACGTTATAAATATGGCCAAGCCTTTCCTTTTCAGAAATGAAATGAGAAGTGATTCAGTGAGATTCTGAAGCATAAATTTAAGGCTATTTGCAAGGCACAAACAATATTCAAGCAGATTGATGCTTGGAATGCGTAACTTATGCTGAATCCGAATCATTCATGCAAAGCAGCAGCCCAGAAATGAAGGCTGGGTTTACAGGTTTGGGCCATTGCCAGGTGTGGCAAGCTTCCTTGGCTGACAATACAAAACGGAGACCTATATGGCGCGTTTTCATGCCCATACCCAAGAGGCACCTGCATCAAATTGAATGGAAACTGTTTCTCTGTTCACATTTATACTTCGCTCCGTTCCAACGACGGGGAGAGGAACTGTGGATTCTACACCTGGAGGTGGTGGGGAGGTGGAGACAGACCCTGCTGGACTGCACGGGGGCGTGGGTACAGGGTTCCATGTCCAACTTCCCAGGAGAGAAATGCAAATCGGTCTTTCTTTGCATATGAGTTGCCATATATTCCTATTTCAAATATAAATTAATTTAAGATATGCAACTATAATTAAAATATGTGTTTTCATTAGCATTAACACTGAGGATTCGTGTTTCACTACGAATTGTAGTATTTAAATGCACCACTCGCTTCCTGCATCCCTGCCTGCAAGCACGTGCCCGCATTTGCCGTTTGGCTGAGGGTGATTCAGCACGAGGAGCGATCTGACTGAAGACCTGCGTAGGTTCCTCCTGACTCCCCTCTCAGCACAGCCAACGCGGTGTCCTATTTCAACACAGCCCACTGTCTTCCGCAGTACCCATGGGCTCTGCCTCCCTCACTGGAATCTCTTTCGTTTGAATTTCATAGAACTTATCTGAAATGAAACCATCTCAATGGGGACATCCCTGAACTACAGGATATTAAAATTCTCCATCCCCCCTTCAGCTCTTCTGTTTCCCTTTACGTTTTCCCAAATGTCAGGGGTTCTTTCTGTTGAGATTCTTCCCGGTTTTTCTCATTTCCTTTGCCTGCCGTGAAAGCATTTGTTTTGCATACATCTATTAATGCACCTCTCTCCACTGTGGAAGGATTTAAATGTGCAAACACAGGCTTCAAACCAGGAGCACAGGACAAAAGACAGAACATTTCCTCTCCAAACCTATCTGGGCCACAAATCTTAACATTTAGAAAAGAGGGTCTGATCCGTTGGTCACAGTCACTGACAAATCCACACCCCGAAACCCACGGATTCCTCCAGCAGCGGAACATCAGCAAGTGCCTGACCAGGAGCCCGGCCTTGCTGATGATACCAAGTTGTCCTGGTCCTCAGGACATGCACCGTCCAGGCAAGATAATCCCAGTAAACAGAATGCAGCCTGTAATACCTGCGATGGACTGGATGTTGTATTTTTCTGAAATTCATATTCTGAAATCCTAACATCCAAAGATAATGGCATTAGGAGGTGAGGCTTTTGGCAGCTGAGTAGGCAGTCTCGGGATGCTGGGGCCCTCAGGAATGGGATCAGGGTCCTGGTCATGGAGACCCCGAGAGCTCCCTCGCCCCTTCCCCCAAGGGAAGACACAGCGAGAAGTCTGTGACCCAAAAGAGAGCCCTCGCCTGACGGTGCTTCACACTGATCTTGCACTTCCAGCCTCCAGAACTGTGAGCAATAAATTTCTGGTTTTTAGAATCACCCAGCTATGGTATTTGCTCTCGCAGCCCAAACAGAATAAGGCAACACTCTAACAGCAGGAGCCTTAATGCTGTGTTTTATTAAAATATCAGTCGAACATAATACAAACCTGTGCATTTGCATCCCTGAAACTCCTCCTTTTCCCCCAGTAGGAAGCTCTTTCCAGAAAGTCGTTCTGAATTAATGAAAAGCCCCAGGCTCGGGCTCATGATATTATTCATGCACTCAAAGAGTATAGTGCACCCAGTGGACGGGAAACAGGGCCGCAGACACACTGTGGAGGCCGCCCACCTAGGGGAACGCTGCGACTAAAGTGTGAGAGCAGAAGCCAGAATTTTAAAGAGCAATGCAGAGAATGGGCTCATCATAAATTCAAGGCACTCTCCGTCACGAAAGCCCATGTTTCCTTGTCATCCTGATCGCACCATTCCACCCAGCCTTTAATAAAATCAGCTGTGACTCATTTATTCAACCTTCCTTTCCGAAAAAAATAATAATAATACATCTAGCACTCTGTCGCTCTTAGAATTCGAAGGAGAAAAACAGTGAGAGCTCTCAGCACCGCCGCCTCCCTTGTGACATGCAGGAAGGGGGGACCAGCTGTGTGGAGGCCCCCCACACTCGTCAGCCCCGCAAACACGGCTCTGCGCAAAGCTGTGGCCTCTTCCGGGTCAGGAAATGTGGAACTTCAAACCCAAGTTGGAATTCGTGTCCCCCTGAACCTCATATCTCTGGGTAGAGGCGGTGTCTATCATTGTGTGACTCAGCAAAGCCGTGTGGATCTTGCTGAGTCTTCCCACACCTTCGCCGCTTCACATGCCCAGACGAAATGTGGGTGACGCAACGTGAGAAATTCGATTGTCCTCTGACCTTCTGTCGCTAGGCCTTGGGGCCAGCTGCAAAACCCACGTGTTATGCAGTGACCCTCAGAATCTATGCTCAACTGGTCTGGACTGTACAGCTCCCTGACAACCTAATCACCTATCCATCAGCAAGGGGTCAGTTCACAGTGACGTCATCAGGGCGCATGACCATAATGCTCTCCCTACAGCTCGGTTTCATCTGACTGTGTGTCTCACCAGCAGGGTGCTCTGATGGCTAACTAGGTAAGCCCCAAACCAGTGTCACATGGTATTTTGTAACCAATGGCTACTTTAGACAAAAGAAAAATTGTGTCTTTCCTATGCCCCCACCCCAGGATTTCAGTGGCACTAGCCTCCGTTTGCAGTCTCTGTCCAGCATGATAGCGCTGCTTCCTTCTTTCTTTAGAGATGTGATATATAAGGCAGTAGTTTCTCATTCCGTGCTAAGGACAGACATGTGGGTCTGAAGATTTGCCCTTAAATGTCCTTGGAGTGATCAAACCACGCCTCTGACAGATAGTCCTGTTCTTGTGGCCAATGTCTGGATGGAAGAAACGGTCATAACCTTGGCACCGAGTTGCAACCTCCCATCCAAGCCGATGAAAGAAAGACACCCGTGACGGCGAAACTGGAGGCTTACGAGGATGCTTTCCCAAAAGGGTCTCCACTCTAATTAATAGCTGTCAGCTGATGGGTTATGCAACTGGAGCTCCCCCACCTCCACCCCCTCATAAACAGGGCGGCGGTGCGTCATTGTTAAATCAACTCTCCAAATGTTTCCCTTTGTGCACTAACGTTTTGCTGCTGGCTCTTCTGAATACCTTCTTGTGCAAAGCAACCTAAAAACACACACCTGGCTAAGAAAATGAGGCTAATTGCTGTTGCTCGTGGGACTCTCCCCTTTTAGATAGTGAGAGCTGGTTGCTCAAAGGGGACCTTCCCATCCTTCCATTCGGTGCCTGACAGCCCAGCAGGGAGCAGAGAGGGTGCAGTGTGTAAACTTCCACGGGGCACCCAGGGTTTCCGATCGGGCTAACACCCCAAAGCCTGCACTCTGATCCCTGCTGAATTATCTTCCAGTTTATTTCTAGATTGCTCCAGGCACATCTGACATACTTTAATACCGAAATGTAAATTAGACACCCCCACAAACCACCTCCGCTCTCTCACATTGCCCTAAATTTGGACTTGACTTTCCTTGTTATACTTGAGCTGCTCTTTTCAATCATGTGTCATTCCCCCAAAAAAGCATTGTCACTAGGGATAAAGAAGACACTGAGTGGTAAAACCGCCCAGTGTGAAGCCAGCTCCAGGCTCAGTTTCCCCCACTTTCAGTCCCCTTATAGGCTGGAGGACACCTGGAGGAACAGAGCCCGCCCCCAGGAGCAGGGGGCACTCGGAGGGCCTGTCCACCCAGCCGGGCTCGTGCACTGGGCACTGCAGCCTGGCAGCTGGAACAGGGACTCTTCGCCCGCCAGCCTCAAAGAAAGGCTGAGGCCAGAGGATGTCTGACTAAACTGTTCGCTCTGAGCCTTGCAGTAACGGGGCACACGTGTCAATAAAGGTCATCTGAAACCCATCCCTGCCTGGCTGATTAAAACTCGAAGCCACGTGTCATTCGTCCAACTCAAGAAAAGCTTGAGGAGAAAGGGCAGGGGCGGGGGCAGTTTCCAGTTCTCTCGCCAGAAAGGAGCTTCTGTTCAACTTTATTAAATGTTTTAAGCAGATTAAGGTTTAGTCAAAGAACAAATCCCCCCTCTCCAAGGAGCACACCCCCAGAAACTGGGAGATCAGCCAGAGGACTGGTTACTCCGAAGGTGGCCAGCGGGCGGGGCCACACAGGACATGAGGGGGAGGTGGCTACAGGAGGGGCAGGGGGCGCAAGTGCAGGAGCAAGAAGGGGCTCATGGGCAGCTGAGGGGAAGATTGTGCATCTTGTGGGATTTTATCAAGATTCACAGACGGAAGGCAGAGAATTCTTACAACCGCCTGCCAGCATGTCCGATGGAATTCTGGGGCTGGGCAGCCTTAATGTCGTGTCCAGCAGAAACGAGGTTGGGACCCTAATCGTGGGGTGAGGTCTGGGACATCTGCTGTTGCCCCTGGGGACCCACAGTTAAGTGGGCACCTCTGAGCTGGGGCATTCAAGAGAGCATGTGAGTAGGAGGCTGGGCAGGAAGATGCCCAGCAGAAGGGGGGGCTGAGCCAGCGAGGAGGAGAGCTGGCAGAGGTCCCCTCTCCCGGGGCAGTCCCTAGCAGCTGACTTGATCAAAGAAAGGGGGCCCCAGGACCATGCTGGTTTCCGAGTCCTTCTGCCATGTGAACCATCAGGTCGTGTATAAAACCTGCCTCACACAGCCATCCCTTCTTGTTACAAGCAAGATGAGCTCACACAGACAATGTTCTAGAATCTCCAGAGTCCAGCAGAAAGTCCACCACCCAGGTGCGTAGGAAATGGAGGCCAGAGACTCATTTCCCTGTGTCCACTCCAGGGCCCCCACCTCCTTTTCCTGGGCTCCCCCCTCCCCCCCTCCCCTTCCTCCTTCTCCAGCACCTGCTGTGCAGAGAATTCCTTATGCACTTGGACACCAACATCCAAGTTGCAGTTGGCTGCCCAGCATTGCAGCCCAAGTTCTGGCTCCATCACCCCCTGATGGCTTTGAACTGGTTGACCTTGAACTCCGTGCCTCAGTTTCGTCATCTGTTGAGTGAGAATTATACCAGCACCCACCTTACAGAGTTGGTGGGAGACTCAAACACGGTAGCTGAGATCGCTGGGCCAGCGGGAGCTGCCGCTGTGGATGCAACTGTCATGGGAAGGGTTCCAGCCTCTCCACCTTCCTCCCCACACTTGCCCGCCTCCTCGCTCGAGCCTCCGGCTCTATCCCAAACCCCACTCCTAAATTTTATCAGGCTTTGCCTGCTGTTTCTCCCTGTCATGTTTATATCAAAAGTTACCCATCATAGAGACCAAAGCAGTGAAGAAACATTTTAGTTCCGAAGTTGTTAATTTTACGCTAGACTTCCAAAAAAAGAATCTCCCATCTGCCAAAAAAAAAAAGGGCAGAGAAGATAAAAGATTTTTTAAAGTAATCATTTCAGTGCCAACCAAAAGGAAGTGAAATGGGCTTAGTTGCAGAGTTAGAGGGAAGTGATGCGTAATGCAAACCTGCCCCGTTAGAAAGAAAGAAAGAAAATGAGATCTTTAAAAAAATAAAACGAGCCCCATCAGTGTGCCCCACCAAAATATATTCTGTATAAACACATTCAGAGAAGTCACTCTCAATTGAAAATTGTCACTCCCCTTCAGCCAAGTCTCTCCTGTGTTCGATACAGGGGCACACAGACACACAGACTGGTCACAGTCCGGCCGAGGTGCATTTCCTACCCTGGCACCCGAGGACCTGCAGGCTTCCCTTGCACAGCCCGTGTCTCCCCGCGCCAGGCAGGGACACCCTCTCCCCACTGCTCTCCCCAAGACGCCGGCTTTCCCTGCGTCGCCTGCCTGCCAGCTCTCTGAAAGGTGTTCCCTACGGCAAACACACACAGAGAAGTAACACAAATCTTCGTGAGACACTCAGACAGTCGGGTTTCTCTCCTGAGGGCTGACACCCAAAGCGCTTCCCGAAGTCACAATGGCATCGGAAGCCTACGGTGCATGCCTTTCTCTTTCTAAGGCGAATTTTAAAAGTTGCAGACTGAATCAGTTTCTGCACCTTGCCCTGCAAAGCAAGCTATAAATAGCGTTGGTCCTCAGAGCAGAGAGTTCCAGGGCTGATGTGTTCTCCTTCGCATTTTCTGAGATAGCTGAGGTCCCTTCCCACTGCTCCTCCCTCCCCGCCTGGGGTTTCCCTCCTCCAGTAGAAATACCACTCACCTCGCTCATGGTGCCTTCACCGCAGCTCTGGTCCCGCTGCTCAGCACAGAGAGCACTGCTGAGGGGTCGCTATTCCACGGGTCCTGGCTTTTCTCTTAAAAAGGGCTGCCGGGTGGCATCATGCCTCCCGTGAGCCAATGAGATGCATTCACCTGTCTGAAGGCCTGGCCGATATCTGAGAGCGCAAAGGGCCCCCTAGTGGAACAAAGATGGAACACACACCAGGCCGCTGCTCCAGATTCTGTAAGGGAGACAAGGAAATGACCAATTTTTTTTGTTAAGAAGTCAAAGTCAGAAGCACAAAGATCGTTAGAGGTTTGCCACTGTTTGTTAATTCAAGGGGTGTGGGGTTTCAGTAGGTAAAAACACACTTGTCACTGTCAGTGGAAAGAAGGTTTGTGTGCCTTATTTTATTTCATTCTTCAGGTACTGTTGACATGGAACATTATGTTAGTTTCAGGCGCACGCACAATGGTTAGACATGTATGCAACTCACGAAGGCTTCCCCGGTGACTCCAGCACCCACCTGGCACCACCCGTCGTTACTGCAATATTATTGGCTACATTCCCTGTGCTGTACTTTACACCCCCTTGGCTATTTTGGAACTGCCAGTGCGTACTTCTTAGTCCCTTCCCCTTTCTCACTCAGCCCCAGCCCCCCTCCCACCTGGCACCCTCAGTCCGTTCTCTGGGTCTATGAGTCCGTTTCTGCTTCTTTTGTTCATTCATTTTGTTCTTTAGATTCCACACATGAGTGACACCATGTGGAATTTGTCTTTCTCTGACTGACGTGTTTCAGTGAGCTTATATAATGCCCTCCAGGTCCATCCATGCTGTCACAAATGGTAAGATTTCGTTCCTCTTTATGGCCAAGTAGTATTCCGTTGTATATACATCTCACGGCTGTTTTATCCACTCCTCTATCGATGGGCACTGGGGTCGCCTCTGTGCCTCGCTGTCAGAAAGGTGGCTTTTCGAAGGCAGGGCAGTGCTGCAGTGCCAGCGTGCACTCTGCCTCATCCCTCCTTGTTTTCCGGGCGCCTGCAGCTCCCCCTTCCCTTGGCCTTGAGACTTCAGCCATTAGCGTGGAGCAGTCTCACCCCTTCCCCAGCCCCAAACCCTCCAGCCTGTTCACACCCCAGGCACTCCCTTCACCCCTGGTCGGAGGGCATGAGCAGGACTGGCACACAGACCTGGAGAGTCACACTGCGACCCGAGAGGAGAGGAGAGCCCCCAGTTTATCTGTGGCCCATACCCTCGCCGGTGTTGGGAAGACTCCACTCTGACTCTGGAATCTGTGGCAGGTTTGGGGGCCTCATCCTGCCCAGCATCTCCAGGAAGAGATTTCATCTTCTCTCCCAGTCCTGAGCTCATGACACCCTGAGGAGTCTTCACAGCACCGGCAGGTGCTGGTCTCCTTGGCCCATCGCTGGTCAGGGTGACCCCTACAACTGGTCCCAGATTCCAGCAGAGCCTCAGCATGAAAACAATGATGCTGTGTCATGGCAAATACCCCGAATGACAAGGTGCCAAGGACCTGCTGGAGGTACAGACATAGCCTTGTGATGGCTACCAAATATCTCATGTGGATAAATAAATGAGAAACGGGGTAGTGGTTACAATCCTCAGATGCCTCCTAGGACCACACCCCCCACCATGGAGACACTCAGTCCACAGCTACCCATGGACTCAGTGCCGTGCGCAGCCCGTCTCTGATTGCCCTCCCCTGGCTTCTGTACGGCCATGGTAGCTGCGCCCTGAACTCCCGCCTCTGTGGGCTCCTCCCTCTCACTTCACAGAACCCCGGGGAGTTTTCATCCCACCTCCATGCCTTCCTTCTCCAGACTTTCTACGGCCAGTGGCCACCCTGCCTCTCCACCCCAACAACTGTGACAATTCTAATTCTCTCCCAGCCACTTCCTTACTTTCCTTCCTCACTGCCACGGAATGACCTACTGCCACTGCTCCTGGCGGAGTCTCAAGACATCTGCTTTGCAGTCACCTTGAGATAGAAATGCACTAGTGGGACCTGTGAATATTTGCGACACCTCCTCTCCAAACTGACCGGTTGGCACACAGAAGCTACTCCTGAGTTCAGAGCAGGAAGCAGGAAGGGGTGAGCACAGGGCACATGCAAAACCAGGCTCACGCAAAAGCCAGTGCTGCTGCCCAAACCCGAGTGGGCACCTCCCTCCCTGTGGGCCCTGCGTGCCAGGACCGTGCCACTGTGGTCCTGGCCCCGCTCTCCAGGTCCCAGGACAGGGTGGATGAGCTTCCTGCCAAAAAAATTAAAATGCAGGATGGAGAGAATGGGGGCCCTTCTGGACACTATCAAAGACGAGACCGTGACCATGGTTCTTTGTTGAGAGCATTCCAGCAGGAAAGCATGTTTCAAGATGGAGCCAGGACAGAGAAACACGGTCTACAGAGAGAGCATTTGATGTGCAGCTTCAACTTCCCCCAGCGTGGGTTATGGCTGGGGGTCCCGCTTTGTTCCTGGGGCACTGAGCAGTCAACAGCTTTTCAATGGGGCAGAGCGCTTGCGAGAAGGGCTTTGAGAGTGGTGGTGGCAGGACGGGAGACTCAGGGAACACTGGAGCCTGATCACCTGGCCAGCCCTGGGGTGGGAGTCCACGGGTCTGGCAAGAACATTTAAGTGTCTGCTGACATCTCCCCACAGGCCCCCTGCTCCCTGTTCAGAGCAGGGCGCCCCACCCCGACTTAGGTTAGTCCCCTTCTTGGCCTGACTCAGCTCCACTCACTGTGACCTCCTCCCCTTGACCTTCAGCCACCCAGCCCGACTCCCTGCCAGTACAACCACATTCCTCAGGGCCACCGCAGTGAGTGGCAGAAAGGCCACATGACCCCAGACCAGCACTGGGGAGCACAGGCTGCCCGTGGAAGCCGAGCCCTCGTCTGTGCTGCTTAAATATGAGTGAACATGAGCAGGAAGCAGCAAGAAACACAAGTCTCTACAGCTTGTAAGAGCCAGTCTTTTTAATTTATAGCCACTTTACGGCATCCTGACGGCATCCTCCTTATCTGCTCCCCCCACCTCTGCTCCCAAGTTCACACTTGGGAGGCCCAGGCAAGGTGCCTTCGGGATTCCCCAGGTGGTTGGAAACGGAAGAAGGGGAGGAGGGGTCTGCAGATGTCCAAGAGAAAGGGGGGCAGAGCCACACCCTCCCCAGGGACACCCATCTGGCTGGGGGCTGGGAGGTGGAGGATGAGACCTCCCAGGGGCAGCACCCACAGGGTCCCGCGTGGGGCTCTGCAGGCTGTGCTCAGGCAGAGGGGATGAGCAGACGGCACGCAGAGAACCAGCCTGTGCTCCACCAGCCTGTGCTCCACCGGTGCAGACATGAACCTTCTCATAGTGCAGATGCACATAGCGATTTGCTACAGCTGGGGGTTTGAGAGGCAGTGAGGAATTGCTGGAGTTTCCAGAGGTGGGGACAGGAGTAGAGGCACCAAGGCTGGGCTGTGGCTTTGCTGAGTAGAGAGTCCGACAGTTTGGGACAAATCAGGGGTGAGAAAGGCAATGGGAAAGAGGATGGATGACATCATGGGCTGAACTGTATCCCCCCAAATTCCTGTATAGGCATACCTCAGTTTATTGCACTTCACAGATGCTGTGTTTTGACCAACATGGAGGCCAGGCCCTACACCAGCAAAAAAATGAGGATTCACTGAGGGGTCCAAGGATGGTCGACGTGTCTTATCAATGGAGGATTTATAATTAAGGTAGATTTTTTTTAGACATAATGCTATTGCATACTTAAAAGACTATAGTATAGTATAAACATAACTTTTATACGCACAGGGAAGCTGACAAAACAGTGTGACTCCCTTTCTTGGGATACTCACTTTGTGGTGGGGGCCTGGCCCCGGCCCCAGCACGTGGCCATTTCTAATGTCCGGGATCCCAGAATGTGACTCTGTCTGAAGGAAGACAGGGTCTTGAAAGAGGTGATTAAGGTAAGAGCAGGTCATATGGTTGAACCGGAACCCCATAGGTCTGCCGTCCTTATCAGAAGACAGAATCTAGACGCAGGCCCATCACAGCGGAAGACCACGTGGAGACACAGGGAGGAGATGGCCAGCTGTGAACCAAGGAGAGAGGCCTCAGGAGGAATCAGCCCTGGCCTCAGACTTCCAGCTGCCGGCTTCTAGAACTGCGAGGGAGCGAATGTTGTCTGAGCTGCCAGCCTGCGGGACTTTGTCGCTGCAGCGCACAGATGGATGCAGGTGACTCGGCAAGCTCCTGAAGGAGCCTTTCGGGGAAAGAACAGAAGGACCTGAAGGGGGATTCGATCGGGTTCTCCAGGTGGCATTCGACGCAACTCTGCTCTGTAGGGTCTCCAGGACACTTTCGTCTCCTGTTCGGGAGGCTGGGGTCCCATCGGTTTAGAGAACACACAGCACGTGGCCACAAGGGAGAACCAGGCTGCGTGTGGGAACCCAGCACCCACGGGTCACACATGAGACATATGAGTGTGTGCCTCACATGGTTCCGTGGGCACTCACTGGCACATCATGCCCCGGCAGGTGGTCCTGCAGACCCCAGCTCCCAGCCCCATCCATTCCCTTGGGCCGCAATGCCCCAGGGTGACCGGCCATCAGACCAAGGTCACAAAGACTCCCTGGCCCTCGTCTCGGAATGCTGAAGGGCAAGGGTGGTACTGGGTGGTCTTTAAACTTTTCCATGTGGGTCTAATAGGCAGTCAAGTTTGAGAATTGTTGCTTGAAGCAGTGATAACACACACACACACACACATCACTCACTCCTGCCGAACTTTCTAGGCTCCCTCCTGCCTCCCTCCTCTTCGCCTGACCTCCTTTTAGGGTCTGCGTTACCATCGTTGACTCTTACACGGACCGAGCTTATTGAAGCAGCTGCCACACATCCCTGCCTATGACTCTCTTCCCGTCAGGCAAGCACCACATTAAATGGTAGATGGAGTCACAAACTGGAGCTTAGATTCCTCCTCCTTGACGTGAGCAATAGCTTTCCATGGGAACTTGGCAGAGCCTCTCTGTTCCTCAATGTCTCATTTCCTCTGCTGGGAAGGCAGAAATATTAAAAACCTCACATCTGCCAACCTAAGCAAAAATATATACGCTAAATATATTGAGCTGGGAAATAAATTTTGAAGGAACTTCCAGAGAATTAGATCTATAGCTTGGTATATTAGATCTTGGGGAATGCTTCAACCTTGCTGCATTAAAATCCAGACATGTGGTTCTGCCATTTATGAAAAAATCTATAATGCAGGTAGATGATTTTCATCCTCTTGGAAGTGCGATCCTTCCGGCCTGAGGACGCTGAGTTGGACCAGGCCGTCTTTCCAAAGCTTCCTACGGGATTATTTACAGGGACCCTGTATAGGGATGGCCTGGGGTCCTTCATCAGACTTATAACACGTGTGGGCACAGGAAAAATAGTCTTAGGGGGCATGAGGGGCTTTAAAAATCCACCCCCCGGATTCATTGTCCCACCTTTGTTCTCCACCTCTTCACGTACACTGTGTGCACCTGTTCTTCCATATTGCCCTAACCTCTGAGCTTCCGGATGCAGAGAGAACAAGTTCATCCTTTTAGAACAGAGACTGGGCTCCGCCCTCCCTTCTGCCGTCACTGCACCCCAACCAGAGGCCAACTGTCTACGCAGCCCCCACCCCTGAGCCTCAGCCCTCCCCTCCAGCCAGTGGGTGGGCCCAGTGGTTTCCTAACTTTATTTTCCAATGCTTTGAATTTTAATCCTACCTACAGATCCCAGCCCTCTGCCAGCCTCTGGGTATCACGTGGCCCAGAGCCAAAAGGGCAGCCCTGTCGCCTCGACGGGCGTGGAAATGCAGCATAGCTCTACAAACCTGTTTATTGCATTGACTCATTCATGAGTGTGCTGGTTTACACAAATCTTGCCTCTCGCCCCCTCGACTTCAGCCCCTTGAAAGGGGATGAGGCCCCCCCACCCTGCCCCCTCCCCCGTCTCCAGTGCCTGGCCCACAGCCCAGCGTCGAGTCAGCTCCCAAACCACTGCCAACAAGTACGTAATCTATCAGTTACTGAGTGTGAATGCTGCTGTATAAAGAAAACTCTTTTTTTTCTATAAAATTAGATTCGCTTTCCAAAGCCAACATGTAAGAATTTTCTCTTTTGAAAATGAGAAAAGAGGATATTTCAAAAGTCTCTAAGCTGTCAGATTTTAAGCCAACTTTTTAAAACGTTAAAAAACATATCCTGGCAAAATGAATCTCTACAAAACCTAGATGACTGTGCTTTATTGCCTTTTTAAGGGAAAAATAGATTAATAGGAATATCAGACCATGGCCTTCCAACGTTTTAACAAATAATACCACCCGGCTGCCACTCGGTCCCCACCAACACGGCACTCTCCGCATCCCTCTGTACTCTGGCAGGTGCTGCTAACCGGCCACCCTGGATAATAGTTGTATACATTTCATTATTTTTTAAAGGTTTTGAAAATTTGTTGTCTGTGACACTCAATGCTTTCTCTCTCTCTCTCCCTTTCTTTTTCCCTTTCTCCACTCTGTGTTCCTCTCCCTCTTACCTAAAATAACTGCTGTTTCCATATGCAACCCCCCATTCCACCTGGACACTTGGTGAGGTCTTCTTTCTTTAAAAAACACCAGCCAGAGAGAGAGAAAGGGAATGACAGATGGGGCCAGGTCAAGCTTTCCGGCCTGGCTCTGTGGACCTCTGTCTTATCTCAACTTCCAATTTCAAGGGCTGCAGTCTTACCTGAAGCTGCTACTATTTTTAAGATTTAAATTACTCTCTGTTTATGGATGAAAAGGTCGTCTCATAACCTGCCATCTCTTTTAGCCCAATTAAGTGTCTAAGCCCGTCCTCGGGGTAGGGACTGCCTGCATTGCTCACAGAACCAGCGTGTCACTCTTTGCAGCTATGTCTCAGATGAAAAGGTCAAGGGCCTCTCCCCTGGGCCCAGCGCTGGAGGCCGCATGGTGGGCCTGCCGATGGGGCCCCAATCTCAGCAGCTGTGCCAGCTTTCAGAATTTTGCTTTGAGTCTCTAATTATCTCTCCTGTGTTCACTTCCTACTCAGGCAAACTCCCCCGATTCACTCTCCAACAGCTGTTCCCCAAATTCCAAGTCAGTGATTCTGCAGAGCCGATCCACATGTCTGGTGATACAGAATGAATTGTGTCGCCCCCAAATTCATACACTGAAGCCCTCGCCCCCACTGGGACTGTATTTGGAGACAGGGCCTTTAATGAGGTTATTAAAGTTAACTGAGGTCATGAGGGTGGGGCCCTAATCCAATAAAACCAGTGCCCTTAGCAGGAGAGGAAGAGACAGGAGGATGAGGGTGCACAGAGGGGAGAAAGAACACGTGAAAACACAGGGAGAAGATGGCCACCTACAAGCCAAGGAGAAACCAGCCCTGCTGGCACAATGATCTTGGAACTCCCGCCTCCACAACGGTGAGGAATAGATTTCGGTTGTCCAAGCCGCTGTGCTGGTGGGGCTTGGTTATGGCAGCCCCAGCAGACGCGGACATCTGGGCCATGGCTGAGGTACTCTCTGCATAGGGAACCCCTGGTCCCCACCCTCTCTGGCTGAGGTGTTCACTCCCCAACTGAGCTCTCATCTGGAGCTGCCTCGCCCAAAGTCAACACGCCACTCAGCTGACACACCCACACCCAGTTCGTTCAGTGCCCGTCTGAGGCCTGGCCCCCTTGTCCCAGTTTGAAACCACCCTGCAGGGTTATCCACAGCAACTCCAAAGGGTCAGCTTCCTGCTGGATCAACTGAGGTATTTGTTCTGCCTGATTACAGCCCAAATTCCCCCTCTGCCCTACCCCACCCCTTCACTTCCACACGGGGTGATGGCGGGGCACCCCCATTTTACCCTGTGCGCTAACCTGCGCCTTCGAGTCAGCTTCCAAGTGAGACCTGACACAGCCCCCCTAGGGGCAGAATATACCAGGTAGGTCTGGAACGATGCGATGAGGGCTTTTCCTTCTCCAAAGCAACAAGGCATGAGCTAGAGAGGGGCTTCCAGCACCACTGAGGAGCTTGGCAACATCCAGCCTTCTCAGGCCAGGACTGGTGGTAGAGAAAGTCAAGGCAGAACCAGGCTTCCTGATAACAAGGGGATGGAAGGATCCAGAAACAACTGAGGGTGAGTGGCAACACTGAGCCATCAACGGCAAGGTGGGTGCAACCACCACAACGAGGGGAAAGATCTGAGGGCCGCCAGTGGGCTCGCCTTGCAGAACACCATGCTGATGGGTGTGAACAGAACACAGCACACAGAGGCAAGAGAAACAGCAGCTGACAAGGTCATTGCTGAGTCTAGAGAAGGGGTTCCCATGGAAGAGCAAGGGAACCCCACAACCAGGGAACATTGGAAATGTCGGGAGGCATTTTTGGTGTCCAAACTAAAAGGAGGTATTTTTTATCGTCTCGACTTGGGGTGAGAGGGGTCTTATTGACATCCAGTCTGCAGAGACCAGGGGTCCACTAAATTCTCTACGATACTCTGAACGGTCTCCCACAACAACAACAAAAAAATCAGCTGGCAAAAATATCAGTAGCATTGAGGTTGAGAAACCCTAACCTAGACAAAGATAGCTACACACAAGGAGCTCTACGGATTGGCAGAAGATCAAAGGTGGATAATCAAGAGACTGAGAGCAATCATGCCATAAATAGTCTGGATTCCTTGCCCAGGTTTTAATCTGAGCCAGTTTGCAGACTCAGAAGCAATTGGCTGAAAGGGGGGACAGGTCCCCAGGAAAAAAGACCCACCAACATTGTGGTCACTGTGTGCAGTATGAATTTTCTGGTTATTCTTCAAAAAGACCTGGGACCGTTTTCTTGGGTAACTGTACAATAAAGAGGAGAATGCCACAAAATGTAGAAGATAATTAAATACCAGGTCCCAGTGGAAACTGGGGACTCATTGTGCCTACTGCTCTGTTCGACTGGGGGCACGCGGGAGCTGAGTATCAGTGGAGTCCTGGCACAGGTCTGACCTGAAGCGGGCCCACTGGAAATAGCCATATTTGGTCATTTCGAATCCCCATGCTGGATGCATGGTCTGGGGCATGGAGTCCCCACAGCGGAGAAGGCCAAGTAGGAGCTCTGAAACTGTCCTACCTCAGCCAGAGTGCTAACAAAAAATATATACTAATATCACATTCCAATGGAATGGCAGAGATTTATGCCACCATTAAAGAACCGGGGTGGGGGGTGGGAGGGCAGTTCACAACATATTTTCATTTAATTCACCAGTCCGGTCTATACAAAAGCCAGTCAAACCCTGGAAGACATCAGGAGAGTAGTTCAAACTCAACCAAATAGCAGCCCAATTGCAACTGCTGGGCCAGATGTAGTGTCTCTGCCAGAGGAGCTTAGCATGGCCTCAGGTACATGGAACATGGACATCGACCTGACGAGGGTGCCCTCTTCCTCCGTCATTAGGAAGGAGGGTCAGAGGGTTGAACTTCGGATATGACGCCATCCCCCCAGGAGGTCAGCCAGCCGTGTGGATGCAAGTTGGTGTCTTTAGACCTCCTCCGCCCTGGAAGAGCCTGGAGTCCACCTTTACCAGAACTGGGGCGTATTCTGGCGTGAAGTTCCTTTGCTGCCCACAGGTTTCTGTCTAGCCGATTCCAACGCCGCTATGCAGGGGCTTAAGTTGTTTGACTCACTGACTCAGGATATTGCATAACCTCACCTTGGGCCAAGAGTCTCATTTTATGTCAACGAAGTCATGAGAGAGAGCCGGAGTAGATGCAGCGCATAAGTCTGGAAGACGCAGCGAGGGCACTGCCTTCAGCAGGGGCACAGGGGAAACGAAGGCTTGTTTGCAGGACCGGATGGCGGAGAGGAGGCTGCTGCAGTGAGACCTGCAGCGCTCTGCAGAGGGTTCCCTTGAATGCTGGGCTGAATACTGATTTATGCAAAGAATACTCCCTGAAGCCAAAGTGGAGGAAACGTTCCAATGCTGGAGGACAATCCCCTGAAAAATTCCTGAAGGTCCCCCAGGACTGGAAACCATTCCTCTTCCCGCCAGCCAAAGCGGAGGGACCTCGAAATACACAGGCAGGGGGTGGAGACCCCATCAGGCCATGGCTCAGTGGTAGGGATAGATTAGTCCCAGAACCAAAGCTGCTCCTGGATCACCATCACAAAGACTAACAGCAAGCCTCGAAAGGCTCAAACTGATCCACAGTTTTCTTAATTATGTGCCAGAAAAATAATCCAACACTCTATAAAAAATACAATAGAACCGAGCATCCGTAAGTATGACATTCATAGTGTCTGGCGTCCAACACTTTTGCCAGGCATGCAAAAAAGCAGAAACTCATTCATTTTATAGAAACTAATCACCGAGATGACGGAATTAGTAGATTCTCCATCCTATGCCACTGCTCTACAATTCCGTGCCTGGAATTCTGCCAACACACCCGGGTGCACAGCCACTCCCTTCCAGAGTCAGCCAAGACAAAGCAACACAGGGATTCTGTAACTCGGGAGGAGGGAGGAGAGTCATGTTTCTTCCTGCTTCCTTTTTCCTCCTTCCTATTTCCTTCTTGTTCCTTCCTGTTTCCTTCTTGCTTCTTGTTGCCTTCTGGCTTTTTTTTATTGCCTTCCTGCTCCTTCCTGTTTCTTTTTTGTTCCTTCCTGTAGCCTTGTTCCTCCATTTTCTTCCTGCTCCTGCCTGTTTCCTTCCTGCTCCTTCCTGTTTCTTTCTTGCATCTTCCTCTTGCCTTCTTGCTTCCTGTTTATTTTCTGTTGCCATGGATGGTAGCACCTCTTCACCTTGGCAGTGGCACTTCCTTCCAGCTGGACCTAATTTGTGGTTTCTCCCACATTCGCAGACCTGAAATTGTGCGGCCTCGGGTACATGGAACACAGACATCGATCTGACGGGTGTGCCCTCTTCCCCCATCATTAGGAAGGAGGGTCAGAGGTTCAGATCCTTTTCATATTAACTCCTATCTGGGCAGAAACTGGTGTGGTTTCTGCCCCTGATGAGCCTGCCTGTAGGAGCCTTATCTTTTCTAGCGTTCACGAAACCAAGTGAGGGAGGGGCCTGCATTACACTTATTTTCACAGCTAAGGAACCTGTGGTTCAGAAAAGTTAGTACTTTGCCCAAAGTCTCACAGTTAGTGACTCAGAAGGCTCATTTGCAAAAGACAAGCAGTCTGGCCCCACGGTTTATGAGCTGGGTTTCACAGCAGCATATATGCTAATAGGCCTGGACTCATTGGTATGAAAGGAAACATCCATTCGGGGCTATAGAGGATTGGTGGGGTTCATAAGTACTGCAGGGTCAGTCCCTGTTCACAGAAGCACCAGGAGAAGGCACTGTGAATGGTGTGGGAGGAAGGGGGTCTTGCATCTCAGACAATGTCTACGTGATAATCCCCAAGCAACCCAGGAAGAAAAATACCAGTGAAACAGGAGAGTTAGCTGCTGTCACCCACAATATTCACTCCTAATTCTCTGAACTCAAGTAATCCAACTATTTTCCCTCAGACAAAAAATTAGTTCATATGGTAATAAAAGTTTAAAGTTTGCTCATGTTTTTTTTCTTGGATGGATTAGCACGGTGGACCCCATTACTCTTGTTCTCTCACGGTCCATGGTAGACTCTCTTCCCTGCACTAAGGTTCTGCTGAACAAACAGACAGGGCAAAGGCTTGGGGCGGGGGTTTGTCTCGGTCTCAAGTGCGGGGCTGCAGAGAGGGGTAGACGGAACGTAAATGACCACAATACACTCCCAGGGGCCCCTTCTATTCCACTACATTGTAGAGCATTTAGGTGAGTCACTGAAGGAGAACCATTTACGGCCACCACTATCGGTGCCTGATGTATATGTCACCCAGGCTGCAAATTGCACTAACATCTTTCAAAGGGAAAGCAGAAATGATGTCCAGAATCGACCTGCAAAACCTTCATGTCATTGTAGTTATTTCAGGGCTGCAAAACATTAGCATAAAAAGTGATGTTCATTTCACTTAATATGAATACTTGCTTTAACTAATTCCAAACAGTAAATCATGCTGAAGACCTTATTACCAATGTTGTAAAATTAGAAAAAACACTCAGTCAATTAAGTTCCGTGAAGTAAAATTCTTTAGAAAAATCTGACTCCCTAATTAAACAGCTGAGGGGTGTGATGCTCCCTCCAGAGCAGCCAGAATCGCCAGCCTCGTAAATGAGCTCATCTGACTGCAACGCAATTGTGGAGAACGGAGCTTAAAGATGCAGAGGTGTCATCGTGTGCTTGGGTCCCAGAGGGCAAGACCATTTTCGCCACATACAGAAATTAAGCAGCAAAGCTTTAATTCATCTCCTGAGACATGGCTTACGCAACCAGTAAATATTTTTACAAGTAAAAATATTTTGGGTGACAACATTCTATTCAGTGGCCCTATTTTAGTCTGAACAGTCTGATGGCCAGAATGTCCTCTGTAGCAACCTCCCTTCCCAAAACACTAAAGTGTGGACAAGCTCGCTGCCCACTTGCCCATAAACGTGCATCCCTTAAGAGTACTAGTAATGCAAATAATAACATCCATGGGGACGTGGCATCCTTCAGAGTCCTGTGCATCCTTTAATCTCTAGGACCATCAAAAAATACCTGAAACAACGTGAGGTCCTCGAACTACTGGAAGATCAGCCAGCAACATTGGTGATTTCCCTTCAGAGTGGCTGGCGATAGAGGGCCTAGATGAATAGCTACAGGAAAGAGCTTTACCCTCCGGAAAGGGGTGGGGCCAAGACGTGGGAAAGGAGGGTGGGACTCCGCAGCAGGTCTCTAGCACTCACCAGATTTCAAGCTCGACGTGGGAAGACCAAGGAGCAGAGATTAGAGGGGAAGTACAGTCAAGATGCAGGAAGGGAGGAGCCAGTAGAAGTTTCCGAAGAGATGTCTCAAAGAATCATTGAGTGCAGGAAAGGAGAAAAATCCCAGAGCCCAGGAATAGGAAAGGTCTGAGATTTGGCATGATGAGAGGAAGTTAGGCAGGGCCAGCTAGGGCAGCACCCTGGAGCCAGGCAGCAGGGTTGCAACGCGAAATAGAAAAGGGAGGAAATTCTGGGTCTAGGCCAGAAGAAGAAGAGCTGCATCTCAGGGCATCCTGGGTTGGAGGGTTCTCACGGATAAAAGTTGGGCTAAGCAGGGGGTTAACTGGGAGGGAATCCATGGGCACTGGTGCTGGTTATCTGAGAGGTGACCCAAAGGACATCTGCCAGGAATGTGTCTTCAGTTATTGGCCATTGTGTCTGTGTCTAGTATATCATATTGGGACAAGATATCGCTGGGGTCACTCCTCCCAGAAAGTTGGGGAAACCAGATTGGAGATCCTAGAGTGGACAAAAAGGGATCCCACTCTCAGCCTGGCCCCAGAGGCCTGGTCCACAAGTTGGTTTTGCCTCTCTGCCCTGGTCCTGGCCCCCCTGTAACCGTATCTAAGATTTGTTCACATTATTCATCTGTGAAGGGGTTTGGGTTTGAGGCTCCAAAGGAGCGAGACACACATACACGCACCCATGCACACCCACATACACACTGCCGTCATGAGGCTTTGGACCCAAAGAAATCCCAGCTCTACTTAATATACTCTTCTCTCTGCCCCCCCAGGGTGAAGGAAAGATGAATGACGTGCATCCAGACGTGAACAATCCAGGCTGAGACCGGGGGCAACGCAGTGGCCTCTGCGGCAGCTCCCATCTCCAGACCACTAGACATTATCTAGAATGTTAATGATTCACCTGGAAACTCATCTCCAGCAAAAAAGTTCCAGAAAATTCTCATGTATCAAAGAATTTCCTTAAGTGTCTGATGAGCTGAGAAGCCGATTCTTGTTGTATAACAGGCACCGTCCTTTTCTTCGGATACCTTGAATGTATTATTTTTTATAATGATGGGATCTAGTAGCATAATTATGAAGATAAAAGAAGACTAGCGTCCCCGTCTGCTGTCGTCACTATCCCTCTCAACATCTGAGGATGGAGTTTTTTACATCTAATTTTATGAGTCGATGTTAAAAGTACTATTGCCAAGCAGTTCAATGACTTTTATGAAGCTAAACCTTTGAAAATAATGAAGCTGGAATATGTAAGCAGTGATGATCCAAATACAAGGAAAACAGATGCTCTCACTGCCCATGAAAAATCCATGAGATGCAAAGCATTCACAGGTAATAGTTATTTGATAGGGAAAGCACCCTTGTTCTTACTTAAAAATGTAGTTCGATTATAATACATTCCTATTATATTTAAATTAGCTGCACGAAAAATAGATGATTATTAGATAAATCTCCAGGCAAATTACAAAACCTATTTCAAAGAGAGATTTCAGTAAAAATAAAATGTTAGTAAGTTGGAAAACCAAGAAATTTTTCTTTGGGTTGTTTTAATTAATAACAGCTTCCAGTTTCACAGGTAATTTGTCTTTTTAATTATGGAAACTTGAACAATGAAAGCTCAGCATTTCTACTCTGAAAATATTAACCTCTGTGGAGTCAAGTCAGGATGCACATTGTCACATTTGCATGAAGTTGAACTTGACTTTCTAATGAGGGAGTCTGAAGCATGTCTCACCTTTCATTCGAATTCCGCCATGCATGCAAAGCTGGAGAGGACAGGGTTCTCCTGCCTCTGCTTATTTGGGTTTCAGAAAACAGTATACATTTCCAACCAGCTGAAGCCAAAAAGGACTGATGGTAAGAAGCAGGCTGCCTCCTGGAACCCAAGGACAGAGAGCAGGTGATCAACAAGGTTGGCTGAACTTGGGACCTGGGGAACCAGGGAACAGAACACTGATAATTGGTTTCCACTTTCTCTCTTTGCACACTGGCCTTCCCAGGTTGTTCAGGGCAGAGAAGATGGAAGATGGCCACCCACAAGCCCAAGCACACACATGTGTGCTTCCTAGTACATGGGCTCTCTATGTGTACAGGTGGTCAGGTGTCCCAGGAATTAGCCTGGCTTGGTGAGGTGCCCGCCCCTGGAGGGGTTGGCTATGCCTGGAGAGTATGGTCACATAGCAGATACGGAACATGGCCAAGATAACAAATATGGCTCCAGAAGGCAGCCCCGAGCTTGGCAGGGGCAACATGTCCTCAGAAGAGGAGCTGGCCAGACAGCCTGTCAGCTCCTGACAGAAAGAGACTCCCACCTGGGCAGGCTCAGATGCTATTGCCCAGAATATCCTGGGGCTCATTTGGGCCTTGTTGCCAGAGATAAAGGAACTGGCATTTGGGACAGAATGACTGACTGCTGCTCAGGAAAGCCCCTCACAAAGCAGGGCACTGAGCCCCTGATCCTCCCAGGAAATGCGGAAAGGCAGGTGCCACTGAAGCAGCCCGCTCGGTTGTACGCGCCTCCTTGGAGAACAGCGATGCACCCTGTTGAAAAGCGGTGCATCTAGGTCTATACTTTTCGAAATACCAGGTGTGGGTCCCAGAGCAAGGTCAACTAGCACAAGCTTTGAGCACAGGACCAAACTCTTGGCCCATGCGGCCCTAAGCAGACATCTGAACCACCCTGAACTGTGGTTCTTTCTTCACCATCCCCCCAAAAAACTCATGAAGTGATACCTTTCCCCAGAGACTTATTGCGCAGATTAAGGAAATCCGGTGTAAGGTTAGCCGGTAGGAAATGTCTGGTTTTGTAGGTCAAACAGTTGAGTGTCTGCAGTTTCCGAGGGTTCAGACCAACACTGAATGACTTTAGCATGGTGCCTGTCATGGGACAAAATAAAAACATGAATCCTACAAGGCTGCCAATTAAACGTGGATTGCACAAAATACAATTTCAAAAAAAGACAACTTCCAGGTAAGAACATGGTGTCCCACCCCCAGCCTTGGACAGACAGCACAGGCCGTTAACGTAGCCTGTGGGGGAATTTTAATTCAACGCCATCTGTGACAGCTCACGACAATTGGAAGACCAGAAAGAAGGTACTGTCCCAGCAGAGCCTTGGAGCATGGTGGCCATCTGTCCTCTAGTTCTGGAAGGTGCCGGAAAACGCTACTATCTGCCCAGGGCTGTGGGCACCCTCCTCTCTCCTGCGAGCAGCCAGCGGGGCGGGGCAGGGCTGGGCTGGCGGCTGAAGGCTCTGTAGACTTGGAGATGGCTTTCATTTTTGGTTCAGCCCCACCCATTGCATAATTTTGCATTAAAAATAACTTTTATTTCAATCCCCCAAGTCCCTGACCCTTCACTTGCACACAAAGAGTGCCCTCTGGCCCTCCGCCTGGCCAGTGGTTAGGAAAGCGTGGACCAGATTGACCGCCTGGGTACGAAGCAGGGGAACGTCCCCCAGCACGTCCCACTGGCAGTTAGCTTTTACCATATTTTGCCATGTATAATGCACACCCACGTCTCTGGCCCAAACTTTCAGGAAAAAAAAATCTTTTGTTTTAATTTTTTAATTCAATTTTTTATTGATTCGTAAGCTCAACAAAACCAATGATCGTATGCCAGGGTATTGTTTTGCATATGGATATGGTTACTGTTTCCTTATACTTTTAACTCATAAGCATAAATTGAAGAATTTAAAACATTTATATACATATGGAATTAGTACTACCCATGTATAATGCACACCCTTATTTTTCCCTCAAAAATTTGTGCCAAAAAGTGCATTATTATATAAAGCAAAATACTGTAATTGAAAGGTAAGAAAGATGTTAATGACCAGTTAACAAATTCCCATCTCTCCTCAGATGAGGCAATCAAAGTGTCCCACGAAGCCCTGGATAATCCTTTCTCACATTTGGGGGTGGGGGGTGATAAAAGTATCCTCGTATCCCACTCTGGCTTACGGAAATGTGGATTCACGGGTGGCCAAGCCCACACTTGTTCGCCAGGCTTGAAATTTAAGGGCCGCATTACAAATACCCTTAGGAGGATGGACCCCGAACCCCGGCAGAAAGGGAAGCTGTGGGCATGCTGCTGACAAGATGGATTTTCTCCACGCACAAAAAGTGGCTGGGACTCAAAGAAAACTCTTCCCAGCTGGGGAGACAGGGGGTTCTGCTCTCTCGTGACCTCCCAGTGGTCCCCGGGGAGAGCCGCCCAGCGCAGTACTGTGCCTTTGGACTGCCCTTGCTGTGTTATTCACACCCTGTGATCCACCCCCCGAAAAACCCTCCCTCTGAGATAGTGCCCCCTTTTCCAGAATAGGCATTTTCCTTCCCTCTTTCCTTTCCTTAGAAGGAAAATTGAACAGGTAACTCTTACTTGATAAGAGCAAGCCACTCGGCCCCTGAGAACGGGAAGGGGGAGGAGTCAAAGGCATTCACTCCTCAGATGAAGCCTGGCTTCCACACAGCCATCCATGTCCGACCGGCGACCTGCTGGATGGCCATCCACCACCCCCACCCAAATACACGTTAAAATGTGGGTTAAATCCAGTAAAAAAAAAAATTCATTCGTAAGACCCCAATGTAGCTTGTGTTTTAGCTTTTCCCTGAACCACAAGCACATTTTGAGGTCACAGAGCTGAGGAAGGGGTGAGGGGGTGGCTTTGCCAAAGGTCAAGCCAGACAGCAGCACAGATCTGCTGCGGTCACAGAGCCCTTTCCCTGGGCACAGGGGGAGATGCGTTTCCAACTGGCCAGTGTCTCCACATGCATGAGCCCCTGGGTAGAATCAGAGAATCAAACCAGAGAAAAGTGGGAAGAACAAAGAGTGGTGTGTAGGATTTGACACTGATGTCTTACTTTATCATACACCCTAATGCCTTACAAATGTGTGACTTGGAAACCATGGCCACCGGTCCCGCCATTGGGGAGGACTTGGAGGTACAACCCTCTCATCTGAGTAGTGTCCTCCCTGTGGGCAGAGAGAGACTCATTCACAGCCAGCGAGATGGCTCCTGTAATGGAAACTGGTCCTGGGAAGAAGCCAAAAGTTCCCGGGCACAGTGATGCCAGGGTTTATTGTTTGGCAAGGGACAATGACAAGGTAATGAATGCAATAGGAGCAGCATCCCTTTCGTTGGGTGTGACCGACTGCCTTGTGTCCAAGAAGAAAGAGTGCTCACCGTGTCCCTGCTTTGCAGGCGAGCTAGGAAGGCTGAGAGTGAGACCGAAGTAGAGATGGGAGTCAGCCTTCCTGGGCATCCCCAGGGAGAGTGCTGAGCCTGCCACTTGGGGCCTCGGCAGCAGCCGGAGTCCCCGGCAGCATCCAGCCCAACCTGGAGGTGCTCGGGATTCTAGACTCGTGAAGGGACTGCCATGAGAAAACCCAGTCTTCCTAAGGGGATGGGAGGCATCTCCTGAAATCCACCTGATCCTTGCGTGAAGACAGAAATGCCTCCCTCTTCATCCAGCACGGGTCCGATAAACAAACTATGAAGTCCTCAAGATAAAGACCGCAAGAGCCTCGACACTATGTTGGGATCTGACACAAAGGTTCAGCCCCCACCGCCACAATCACTATGACCAGGCCCTTTATAAGATAGACCAATGCTTCCCAAATCAAATGAAGATGAGTTTTTGGAGTTTGAATGGATAGAATCCTGAAGAGTGTGACTGATCTAACTTCAGTGTGCATTTCCTTCTTGTCATTCACGCCCTGTATCCTTACAGAAGAACTTTGTAGGAACTCCAGGAGCTGAAACTTGGCACATCACCGCTGCTGTGTTATAAGGCCTTCATTTTACATTACTCTCAACTTACTTGGGCAACTCCCTCGCGTAAACCACCAGAAAAGGAAATAACAAAGAAAAAACACCCATAACATCTTGTGTCAAAGAAGGTCATGCTTTCAAGGTCAGGAAGTCCAGTGTCCTACGTGTGGGACACAATAGCTTAGGGACTCACAAGAGCCTCATGACCCACAAAGGTTAAAATTCCTTGCCCTTCGCAGAACAGAGGACCCATTTTACTGCCCCAGGAAGGGTGCAGGAGAGGCTCATTCATTCATTCAATGTCCCAGGTACAAATACTCAGCACCTACGCAAGCAATATTTACTGGATACATCTTGTGGGAAAAGCCGTGAGTTAGCTAGCTTCTTGGGGTGCTTGTAGAATGCAGGACATAGATAAGACTTCATCCTTGAAAAGCCAACATCCCATTAGTGACAGTAGAACACCCACAAGCAACTGGACTACAAGATTAAAATTGCTGAAAGAGAGCTATAGATAATTAGGTTGCTGTGTGGATTTTTTGCTTACAAAAGTTTCAAAAACTCTGAGCCAAAAAAGGTCAAAGATTATAGCAAATACCTCTGCATCCTTGACTCAACTCAGCAATTGTTAACACATTTCCACATTTGTAGCTTCCTCTCTCTCTGTCATTTCAAAGTACATTGAAGTCATTATAACATGTCATCCCAAAAGTTTCTTCTAAGAAAAAAGGATCTTTTCTACATAATTTGCATATCATTTTCATCCTCTCCAAAAAATAAAATTGATACACAGTATTATTGAGAATACAATGCATACCCACAGCCTGGGCAGCTGAGACCCTGTCAAGGATCATATGACATGTCTAATCGTCATGCCTCTCTCGTCTCATTTCACCCAGAACAAAGCCCTTGTCTATGTTTTTGTTTTTGTTTGTTTTCATTTGTAACACGTATTTTGAGAGTCCAGGGCGGTTGTTCTGCAGAGCGTGCCCTAGTCCGAACTGGTCTATGTCCTCGCTGTTAGATCCAGGTTACACCCTGGGCCAGAGTGCTGAATATTTGATGTCCTTCCCCTGCATCAGAGCAGGAGCCCATGATGTCAGCTTCTCCAGTGACCCCAATGACAGATGGCTGGGCTGGGAAGGGAAGTTTCCCCTGGCCATTAATAATAACCTAGGGAGCGTGACCCTGAGGCCATGTGACAACACTGCCCCCCCAGCCACTCTTCATCTCACAATTCCACCTGACTCAGGGACAGTGGTGATTGCACAATAATGATTTTTTTCTGATTCCACCATTTTCCATCCGACACTCTCTCCTCCTGTCCTGTTCTGTTTTGCATCGGCCACACGGATCTAAAGGAGGAGGGAGCTCTCCAGCTGAAGCAGTACAGGAAACCTCAGAAGGAGACGGCATTGGAGACATGGGAAAAAACTGAAAAATTTCCATTTGGTGCCTCATATTAGGAAAAAGATACTACAAATCCAGATGGAGTGTCCTGGCTGGGCTTGGAGATGGTGACTCTCCTTTCTCAATCTTCTGCTGGTTTGTGTAGACACCCATGTGAGGAGTCACATGGCGGGAGGCAGGACTAGAGCCGTGTCCAAAATTGGGGCACCAGGTTGCTGGGGAAACAAGAGAAGGCCAGGCTCCGGCCCCGGACACCTTGTCTCATTGGGACCAAGTAACCCTGAGTTCCTCAGACACGCAGCTGTAGGGCACATGTGCTTAATATAGCATCCCAAAGTGACAATGTTGGATAGCCAGGGGAAATAGACATTTGTATATTGAAATAAGTAGGATTCTGATAAGAATACAAATCATAAGCAAAATGTGAAACTGGAATATGAGATCTGTACAAATGTTTCATGCCTTCGGTAAGCCGTCCCAGGTCATCCCCCAGGGGCCCAGTGACATGCACCTTCTCTCCCTGCTGCCAGGACAATGCCAAGAGGAACGTCCTAGAGGCACGGTCCAATGCCAGGGCAGCAATGAGTGGCCACAAATGTCAGGGACCAGGGAGGAAAAATAGTAGGAAGACTTGATTCTACAAAAACGAATGGAAAATTAACTGACTATTGACTACTTTGAAATCAATGTATGATCACCTGAAGGGAGAATTACTCACAAATAATCTTTAAACACTTCATCTCCTATAAAACCACAACTGGGAGAGAGGGCTCTAACACGGGCTCCCGTGTCTTACCCTGGAAATAACAAGAATGCTTTATGGATCGTGTTAATAAAGAGAAACCAGTTCTAACTTTTTTAGGGTTTAATTTTAGGGTTCCTTTTTTAGGGTTCAAGTTCTATATTTTGCAGAGAGAGAAAACACTTTTTTAAAAAGCCCGATCGAATAGAAGAAGCATTCCAAAGTCCTACCAGGATTTGGAATCTGGCCCATCATTTTATAAAACAGAAAAAAATAAATCAATGCTTTAAATAGAACAAAATGAAGTCATTCTTTTTATGGAATTTTTGAAAAGTCCAAACTCTGAGGATTCAGACTGAGTTTATAAAGTGAAAACCTATAAAGCCTGTAAGTGTTGAATTTTATAAAGTGGAAACTATGCTAATTTTTATCATTACAGAGGAGGAGACTTCTTGGGGTCCACCTGTCCATTTTAACCCTGAGCTCTCTTAAATATTTAGTTTATTGCCTCTTCGGAACCGGAGCCTGAGCAGCTGAAATTTTAATGACGTTGGAAAACACACTGTGCTCACTCCGCCGGCTGTGCCCGGGGAGGGTGTTAGGTAACAGACCTCGTGCCCTCAGAGGAGACCAGTTCACCCCAAGAACCCAGAGCCCGCACTGCACTGAGGGCAGCTGGCCAACCCACTCCTAGGTCCTTCCCACTAAGGACATGTGTCGGGACGTGTGCAAGGTGAACCACGGCATGTGAAATGCCACCTCAGCTCAAAACCAGCCAACCCTAAACCCAATCTCAACTGAGTCCTTCTCGTACCCTCCTTCCTAGTATTTATCAGTTTATAGTTGTGCATTTATTTACTTGTCTAAGGTGTGTCTCCTCAACTAGACTGGAAGTTCCGTGGGGCTGGGGACCATGCTCCCTGCCTGCACGTCAGTACCCGAGACAGACACACGCCGAATGAGTGAAGACATGAATGCATGAAGGGCTCCCACGTAACAGTTCTGTCTGACAGTTTTCCTCCTTGCCCGGGCACTGGTTACTTGGTAACTGGTCCACAGCCCAGCTGGACTTTTATTTAACCAGCTGAGTAGGTTCGAGACTCTGAACTACGTAGTGTGTTCCCAGCACTACGGCAGGAGCTGGGCATGTAAAGACCAACAGAACACAAACAAATGCAGATACACCAACCAACGCAAAGCCTGCAACCACTGTTCCTTCTCAGACACAAGCACGTTAATGCTTTTACTCTTAAAACACGATGTGGGAAAAAGAGAGAGAGAAACTATGAACTTAAGAAGAACAACCTTGACTCACCAATATCTTGGCCCTGAGGGGAGTGAGCTCCCCGATTTCACCCTCTGTAGCTCTAAATTCTCCTGTCTTCCAAGCAGCAAACATTAATAGCGACCCCTAAATGTCATACATAAGGACCCTCAGCAACCAAATAACAAATGGCTTTGATCTCCAACGCCAACTCCTATCGACTGGTAGCTGTGGGCTGAGAAGCCACAACTGGGCCATGCAAGAAAGGGCCACCATCAATTACTGATGTCTGCCATGGGTGCCATAATCCGTATTCCTTCAGTCCTGCCCTGGACTGCAGACAGTACTCCAGGGCTGACATGAGGAGGGTCAGAGGAGTGTTTTCCGGCCCTGCCTTCACACAATATTGGGCCTACAATGGGTGCTCGAGAAAAATTTAATTAGGTTGGTTCATTTCTAGTCTAGTTGTGTTCACTTGGTGAGTTCCCACCACCTTCTGGACCATTTTCAGCTGAGGAATCCGTGGAGGATGATGAGTCTGAATGGAGACATTGCAGGTGGCCTGTGTCCTGGTTCTCATTTATGATTATCCAGTGGAGTAACATTCCCCTAAGTCGTCCAATGCATGCAACAGAGCCCAAGACATTCCTGAGATTTAAGTTCTACCCCAGGGATTCCTTGTGTCACCCCCCCCACGACACGCAGCCCTCCCATGCTATTGTGATCATTCATTTATCCATCTGCAAGTTCCGTAAAGACTGGGATCATTTCTAAATCATTTTTGTTTCATTAGTCCCAGAACAGTGCCTGCTACACAACAGGTTCTCATTAAATGTTAGCTCAATAATGACCTGAAAATCTCGCACCAAGAAATGGAAATGTTGGCTCAATGGCAACATCTGGATACCTGCACTGTGACCGACAATAGCTCGTGTTTCGGAGTGGTGGGAACACTGAGGCCAGACATCTCTGAGTTGGGAAGAGAAAGATCAATTCTGTTCAACGTAAGGCAGGAAAATAGTTATAACTACTTTGTTATACATTTTCTTCAAAAACAGCACAAAATACTGTGATGCTCAAATACATAAAAAGCATCTGTGGAAAGTCAACAACAATAACAACAACAAAAACGAAGAATCCAATTTTTTAAATGAGCAAAGAACTTGAACAGGTCTGGCGAAAGTAAGGCCTGCCCAAGTGTGGTTGGTAGGGTAATGATATAGGTGTAATAATTTATAGTTTTAATTTGAACATTTCACCTAAAATGTCATATGGTGTGCTTGAGTGTGACATTGTTATGTTACAGAATTACCTGCTTCTGATTTTGCAATACAAGATTTTGTAATAAAAGGGGGGCATTATTTGTGCTGGATCCTATATATTTCTCCAAAGAAGATATAAGAATGGCCAATAAGTACATGAAAAGATCATCAGCATCACTAATTATTAGGGCTGTGAAAATCGAAATCACAATGAGACACCGCTGCACAGTCATTGGGATGACTATTATTTTTTAAAAAATCAGAAAATAACAAGAAATAAAGTATGGCTGAGGATGCAGAGAAATCGGAACCCTTACACACTGTTGGTGACAATGTAAAATGGCGCAGCCCCTGTGGAAACAGCACGAAATCCCTCACAATATTAAGCGTAGAATTACCATATGACCCGGCCAACTCTGAGTGTGTACACAAGGAACTGAAAGTAGAACCCCAACACATGTTTGTTCGAACACCAACGTTCACAAGCACCAAAAGGTGAAAACAACCCAAAAGTCCATTCACGAGTCAGTGGATAAACAAAGCATCGTGCGTTCATATGACGCAATATGTGTCAGCCCTAATTTATCAGGGAGGAAGTTCCGACTGATGTTGCAACTTGAACCACCTAGAAGACATCACACTAGTGAAGTACGCCAGAGACAGAAGGACAGTGTGACGTGATTCTGCGTCTGGGAGCTACCTAGTGTAGCCGAAGTCACAGGGACAGAAGGTGGAGTGGTGGTTGCCAGGGGCTGGGGGAGGGGAAAGTGGGGAACTAGTTTTCATGAGGAGAGAGTTTCAGTTTGGGAAAATGAAAATGTTCTGAAGAGGAATCATGGTGACGATTAAGATACACAACTACATGAAGGTACTTCATGCCACTTAAAAATTACTAGGATGTTAAATTTTACGTGATGTGTATATTGTCCCAATAAAATAAATATATTTTTAAGAAGAAAAACCACATGCTCTAGGGATTATGCTATTCCACCTTTGTGGAACGTGTCCTACCTGTTTAATCACAAACGTGTGAAGTTACATGTGCATAATGTGATCTGCGGCAGCGTCATGGATAATAGTAAAATTTTGGATGCTGTCTAAATGGCTCGGTGAGAGCACCAGCTAAATAAATTATCATTCCAAGCACACGATGGAAAATTTTGCTGCTGTAAAAATGAATCAAGCTGCTCTCTCTATGCTCATATGGAAAATTTTCCCAGATAAATAATTGAGTGAAAAAGGCAAGGTGCAAAGCAGAGAGCCTCGCATGCTGTGGTTTGTCTAAAAAACGGGAGCAGGTATGACCTTGAAGTGCTTTGCATGTGCGACACTCCTCCTGGGAGAACACAGGAAACTAATGATCAATGTTGCCTGTGAAGGGGACAGGGATGGGGGTGGTAGAAGGGGGGGGCCGTTTATCACACAGTCCCTGTTTAATTTTTGAGTTGAGAACCATGCCAATGCATTGTCTATTCATAGAGATTGCTAAAAACTACTGTTTTAAGTAAACATAAGGTATTCCAACAAAAGTAAAAAGTGATCATGGGGAATTTTTACTTCTGTTGATACCCCGCCATAGCAAATGACCCCCACAGACTAGTCTATAAAAATCAGAGGTTTACGCTCTCACAGTTCCAGGGGCCACACGTCTGAAGTCAGAGGATCAGCAGGGTCACACGCCCTCCGAAGGCTCTCAGGAGGCTCCTTCCTTTCCTCCTCCAGTTTCCGGTGGCTGCCAGCACTCCTTGGGGTCCTTGGCTTCTGGCTACACCACTCCAACCTCTGCCTGTCTTGTCACATGGCTTTCTGTGTGTCTCTATCTCTGAGTCCAAATTCCCCCCTTGAGGTAGGGCCCATCCTAATGACCGCATCTTGACTTGGTTCCATCTGTAAAGGCCCTGTTTCCAAATAAGGGCAAATGCACAGGTTCTGGATGGATGTGGGTGTGAGGGAACACTAGCAAACTCAACATGTGGCTCTAGCAGGGGTCCCCAACTTCCGGGCTGTGGACCGGTGCCAGTCCAGGCCTGTCAGGAACCAGGCCACGCAGCAGGAGGTGAGCTCAAATGTAATGCACTTGGATCAAACTGGAACCATCCCCTCTACCCCAGTCTGTGGAAAAAATGTCTTTCACGAAACCATTCCCTGGTGCCAAAAAGGTTGGGGACTGCTGCTCTAAAGATTGTGCTGATATCTGAGCGAGTTTCTGTCATTACCATCTTTCCTGGCCCCATCACCAGGATTTTTCGCTCTCCCAAGAAGGCTGGGGTAGAGATACACCCAAAAGGAACACCCAATGACCTAACACGAGAGCTGACACATCCCCTCTTCTATTATTGTCGCTGTGGCCTTTTCCAATTCCAATCCTGGGACAACGTTAGACGCCAGTTTCAGGTAATTTCTATTTCAACCAATGTTGGGATTATTTTAATCTTTACATTAAACTGACGGACATACATTGAGAATGACTATCTTGCTGTGATAAATCTTTGAGGGTATTTGCTAAATTGTTAAATCAAGCGTAAGGCACTAATCGGAGACACAACTATGAGTCAGGTCCTCATGCTGATCTTTCTTCCTTAGGAAATAAATCATACTGCTCTAGCTGGGGAGAAAGCGGTCAGCGATGCAGCCCTCGTCTTTCCATCCGTGGATCGTGACGTGATGTCTCACTCTTGGCTGTAACAAGCAGCTCACAGGCTCGCACTTCATTTTACTCAGCGTCCCCTCGTTCCGTTCCTGAGCTCCGCTGCTCTCGCCAAAGGTGCTCATGAGCGGACGTCCTCCTTGTCCCTTTGCTTCCCTTGATCCCTTCAGGCCCCAGCAAGCCCTGCCTCGTAGTGTGTTCTCTGACCCCTGTGGTGAGGGAGGGAAGACAGAGAAAATAGCAGTCAAAACCTAAGATGTGGAGTTGGACCACTGGGCTCCGATCTCACGTGTTACCAGCAAAGAAGGCTCACCCGTAACTGAATCTGTCTGAGCCTCCGTTTCCCTACCAGGCAAGGAAGTCCTCCCTGAGGGGGTGACAACAAATCTGATACCCAATGACATGAAGATGTATGGGGACAGTGCTCAACACAGAGGATCAGCAAATCAAAGGCCCTGAGGTGGAAACAAAATTGACCAATGAGGGGAGACAGGGCAGGCCAGGGAGCCTACAGCACGGTGTTGCAGGGCGTTTGTGCACTGAGGGGTGGGGCAAGGTAGGGGGTGACAACCGAAGCCAGGATAAAAGGAAGAGCCAAATTAGGGGAGACTGGAGGATTTTTTCTCCTTAGGTATGATGAGAAGCCACTGAATAGTCTTAGTGAAGGAATACATATTATCTGGTTTACATTTGTGAAGATTTCTTGCTGTTTGGACTAAAGCTAGAATGAAACTAAGAAAACCAGGAAAGAGGGTCAGTGTCTAGCTGAGAGGTGGTGGTGGCTCGTTCCAAGATGGAAGCTGTGGGGATGGGCAGTGGCTGGGCTGGGGGAGTACATCGCGAAGGTAGAGCTGACAGGACTTCCTCATGCATTTAGGTTGTGGCAATTTAAGTGGAAAGAGGCAAATCAAGGACGACTTCTACATTTTTTTTTCATTTTATAGTGGGGGACCTTATCTGTTTGGGACTCTGTGGTTTGAGAAGGCTGGTAAGCCTTTAAGTAGAGACATCAAGGGGGCAGTTGCGTACGAAGTTGGAGGTCAGGGACACAGCCAGGCATGAAGACAAACTTGGAAGTCACCACCCTATAGATGCTCTTTAAAGTCATGGGACCACAACAAACCTTCTAAGGGGAAATGCAAACAGAGAAGGAGAGAAGGCCGCAGACAAGGGTTCTTCCACGTGTGATCTGATAAAAAAAAAAAAACAAGCAACACAGGAGGCAATTTGAGGGAGGAGGAATCTTGGGAGAAGGAAGGAACATGGCAGCCAGAGAAGGTGTTTCAGGAACACTCGCTCCGATGCTGCCGGGAGGACCGAGGAGAGAACCCATGTGGCTCTCCGGACCTTGGCAAGATGGCGGTCATCAGTGGCCTTGGCGTGAGCTGATTCCACCCTGTGCTGGGGGCAGAGGCTGGGCTGAAGTGAGAAGAGAATGGAGGAGGAGAGACCGCACATGCAAAGGGCTGCTCTCAGCAGGCAGTCGGGCACGCGGTAAGCTCCAGGACTCGTTATGATGTATCATTGTGCATCATAAGGCGTGTCCCGTGTGCAGCTCCACACAACACCGAAGCTGTAGATTGCTACGGGTGGAAATACCGAAGTCAACACGCTACTTCATCCCGGAAGAGGGTACCTGCAGAGGAATTTGGCCAGGGCACATGAGCCCTTTTTTAAATAGGTAAATAAATGTGAATTTCTATTTTAAGTTGCAGTGAAATATGTTTGGTGAAAACTCACAATGTAAACAAAGGAGGCTATCAAGGCGTGAGCGCTGCTGCGCCATCGGGTCCTGGCGCTGGGTGGGAGGCAGTGGGCCGTAGGTGGAGGGGTTTTCCTGGGTGGGCAGACCGAAGGAGACACCCGCTGGAATTCCTTCCTTCGATGAAGGAGTTGTTCTGTGAATAAGTATCTTTTTAACAGCACATGCCCCGATGTCCCAGCACTTCAGCGATGTCATCAGAAATGGGAGATGTTAGAAGCCTGACTTGATGGAGCGGTCACGCTCACTGACCTGAGCTGCAGGCCGTGACAGCATCGTACCAGCTCATTTTCTAAATGGGCAGAGGCAACAATCTTCTTCTAGCTGCTATGACATTCAAAAACTACGTGGGTGCAGCAGAATCCCAAAGGAGCAAGCAGCCTGCCATGGCCCCTCCCACCGCTGAGCCCTGAGGCAGCAGCTGACCAGCCCGTCGGACACTCCCCGTGTTTGATTTGCACCTTGCACTCTGTGGCATTGGCATATGTTCAAGGAGCCAGCCAATCCAGCATCTCTGCCGTCCAAGCTCCACAGCACCCTTCACCCCGTGAACCCACTCCACTGATGTGTTTATCTGTCTGATAAAGAATTAATCACGTAGGAAATTGGGAGCAGCTCTCTCCATTCCCTCTCCAAGCCCCTGAGGAGCAGCAGGGACGGCTGCATCGAATCATGGACTTAAACACCGTCGCCACATTCTGCCCTGGACTCATTCATTCAACAAAAACGTGTTGAACCCCTGTCATACACCAGGAGCTGTGGCAGCCAGCAGTGCCCAAAACAGCAACACGCAAGACCAACTTTAGGGGTCCTCATGGAGCTTTTTACTAGTGGCAGAGACAGACAGTGAACTAGCCCAGGAATGCGTCCATACTATTCATTTCCAGTGCTAATAAATGCAATCGAAAATAATGTAGCAGTGAAGGAAGAGAGGTGGCAGGAGAGGGGACCGGGACATTTATAAATAAAGCTGACCTGGAGCTCCTGCCCTGGGAGGTGCCGTGTCAGCATTGACCCAAACTAAATTAAGGCACCAACCTGGTGAATTCCTGGGGGAAGATCAAGGAATCTGAGGGAAAGGATGCAGCAAGGATACAAGCTCTGAGGCAGGGATGAGTTTTGAGTGCTCTAGAAAGTGCATGTCTGCTGACAGGAATGGCCCAGGAGAGAAGGAGGCATGGACACTGCAATGAGCTCGGCAGTGGGCGCCACTCCACGCGCCTGCATTCTGCAGCTGAAAACAGGAATCTGGGTGGTTACTTAGGATGGCTCCAGCCCTGCTCTCTTTTGGCAAAAGTGCAGTGAAACTTATCTCCAGAGTTGGACAATAGTTGAAGTGGTAAAAACAGATTTTACTCAGAACGATTGCAGTAGAGGAAGAGACCTCAGCATAAAACCAGACTCAACAACCTGGCCCAGTGAGAATTAGTCAAGTAGCAGGTGGACTCCATGGATGGGAAATTCCTTAGAGGAATCATCGGGGGTCGGTGGTATTCTGGCTAAACTGACCCGCCAGGATCCTCGCTGAAGGCAGGCCGGGAACATCAGCCATCCCCTGGGCGTGGGGGAGGGGGAGGACCATAATCAGATAGTGAAGGTGATCAGATCCCAAGGGTGTTGGGGTCCTTGTGAAACTGACTTAGCAGGGTTCTCGCTAAAAATTGATTTTTCAAGGAAGTACACACAGAGGCCTAGGAGAAGTTTCAAGAGCCTGACTACAGTTTGGCCGCGCAAAGAATTTTTCTCTGGATGGTGGCTCAGTGGATTGAGGGCCAAACTGAAAACCAAAAGGTCACCAGTTCAATTCCCAGTCAGGGCACATGCCTGGAATGCAGGCCAGGTCCCCAGTAGGGGGCGTGTGAGAGGCAACCACACATTGATATTTCTCTCTCTCCCTTTCTCCCTCTCTTCCCTCTCTAAAAATAAATAAAATCTTTTTTTAAAAAAGAAGAAGAGAAGATTAGTGTTTCCATATTTAAACCCATAGGGAAAACCAGATGGTCCCGGGTCTCATCCCCACTCCTCAGACTCATCTCCACCTTAACATTTAAACACACACTCCCAGGGAGGGAAATCTCTCTGGACAGGCTCCCACTATCTAATAGCCCTTAAACTTCCAAGGTTTGTCCTTATAACCCAGGTTCCATGTTTTGATGCAATATTCTCAGAAAGCCCTAACAGTGCAGAAACATGAAAATATTTTCTCTGCATTTGCCCAGAGAACACGAATGAACTAAGTGTCCAGACCTTCAATGAACAGGGGGACGTGACTGGAAGACAAGCTGTGGACAGTGACAAGCCAGTGTGGCGTGAGGACTAATTGTGTGTAGCGGACTGGACCACTGGGAGCCCTGATACTTGGTTTAATTTGATCCTGGGTATGTCTGAGAGGGGGTTTCTGGGTGAGATTAACATTTGAATCGGTCAGCTGAGGAAAGCACGTGCTCCACAGTGTGGGTGGGCCCCGTCTAATCCGCTGATGGCCTCAATGAAATGAAAGTCTGAGCAAGAAAGAATTCTTTCTCTGCCTCTGTGTCTCGGAGCTGGGAAATCCAGTGATGTCTCTCCCCGGGGAGCCCCCCTCCCTCCCTTGCACAGTGAATCAGCACAAAACCCACCACCTGGCTGTATTTGTCCAACCTTCCCTGGGCCGCTCCCCTTCAGACACCATCTCTCTTTATTCATTTATTCACTTATTTCAACATCTTTGAGAGCCCACTTTCTGAGAACAGCTCTTCTTCACTTGCCGAAAAGCTGTATTCTTCTCTGGAAAATGCACTCAGGGTATGTGGGTCACAGTTCCAACTCCAGGTCATCTTCGGGGTCCCAGTCTGGACATCCTCCATTCCCTCCCTTCCCACCATCGCTTCCTAAATGTGAGCGGTCCTTGAACTCCGTTTCTTCCAAAGAGCTCACTACATGAAAACAAGAGCAAAACCTCCCGCCCGCCTTCCCCGGAGGGAACACGAAACTGCACCACCGCCTTTGTCCGCTCCGCCTTGCTCCTCGGTGATGAGGCTGAGAGCTCGCTTTTTAAGACGTGCCTTCAGATGTTTTCACGGTTGACTCTGCATTGTTTAGTCTCGCACCTCAGCCGTCTGTTCTATATTTTAACCTTTTTGAAGACGTAAGTCACAGCTCTATATTATGTAGTGTCACATTCAGACAGATGTTACCGTTTTTATCCTAATAACAAAAAGACCAGTGAGAGTGTGTTCGTGGCTGCCTCCCTGAGGCCTGGCCCTCCGCAGCGGTGTTCTCTCAGCACAACGCGCCGCTGGGCTTTGAAGCCTGGAGCTGTGCACTTTCCAGAGAATCGAAATTTTGCATTTGGCTGGTGGCACTTTCCCTGAAAATATCAGTGAGCTTAAGACATGTCACTCTCGTTAATTTGTAGGTCTAGTTCCTCCTACAGGCCTTTGGAGGACCACGGGCAGATCAGTGACAAGGGACGAATGCTTGTCACTGCCCACGGCTTCTTTTCTTTATTATTTTATTTTAATCGTTGTTCAAGTACAGTTTTCTGTCCTTTACTCCCATCCCAGCGGGCCCACCCATCTCTCCCCACCTCCCTCCCATTTCCATGCCCACTAGTTTTGCCCATGTGTCCTTTATATTTGTTCCTGTAAACCCTTCCCATTCTCCCCTGAAATTCCCTCCCCCTCCCCTCTCGTCACTATCAGCCTGTTCTCTATTTCAGTGTCTGGTTATATTTTGCTTGTCTGTTTGTTTTGTTGTTTAGGTTCCTGTTAAAGGTGAGATCATATGGTATTTGTCTTTCACCGCCTGGCTTATTTCACTCAGCATAATGCTCTCCAGCTCCATCCATGCTGTTGCAAATACCCCCAGCTTCTTCATCCATTTGTTCCCTTAGAGCGATCGTAACCGAGGAGCCGCTCCTGGGGCTGCACAATGAAACGCGAAAACTCCAGGTACTCAGTCCCGGTGCCAGAAGCTGTACTAACTGTGTCTGATATGTCAGGTCCTCCCTGTCTGCTCTTCCCTTGGTCTTTCTTTGGGGCCAAATGGGAAAAGGAAAAGAGAGATAAAGTTCCTTGTGGCAGGTGCCTCCCACACCCCAAGTTCCGCCTCCACCACCCACTGTCCACGGGTGTTGTGAGAGAGCGGGAAGAGGGCAGACTCAGCACCAGGCAGCACCCCAGCTTAGGCAGCCACCGTGGGTCTTTCTCTGTCTGTACTCAGGGTCTTCTAAGCAGTTGGGAGAGAGGGGGCAAGCTAATGTCCCCAGTCAGAGAGAATGAGACAGGTTACCAGCGCTGCCACCTCTTCCTCGGGGAGTCCTGGCCTGTGCCTTGAGCCCTCATTGTCACAGCAGCAAGCCCCATCGGCTCTATGTATTATGTTGGTAATATCCACACCCTTACGTTGGCTTGCATTCCTTCCCTGCCCCCTGGCGCCCACTCCCTAACTCCTGCTCTCTGGGATCACCGTCTTCAGTACGCAGGAGACGTCAGCGAACATGCCCTTCCCCATCCATTTTGGCATTTCTGTTGTCAGGGAGTTGGGTGAGGAGGGAACTGAATTTATGCGCCAATTTTAAGGCTTAGTGACAATTTTTGATCCTCTGAAAATTTCCCTAATTCCTCCAAAAGCCCCGACCCTCACATTGGTGGCAATGTGGCCAGTCTTTGGAGACATATAAAGCAGACAGACCCGAGAAGCAAAGATGTTTCTTTCAGACAGCATTAGCCCCTGTGAAAACCCAGACACAAGTCCGCTGGGATATTATCATTGTAAGCAGTGGCCAGGCTGAAAACAACGCTGACAACCCGGCAACCTGAGAATTCCGTGCAGATGGAATCCGATTCGCTGTGTTCAACGGAGCTTTGGGAAATCAACAAATGCTATTGGCTGACTCTCAAGTTTCGATTAAAAAGAGCAAAATAAAAGTTCTGAAGCAAACGTGGCAATCACACACCCATGGTCCTCCGTGTGCCAGAAGGACCCCAGGTTCATCTCAGACGTCAGACCACCTGACAATGGCACGTCTCTCCCCAGCTACTTGCTCTTACTTTTTACGAAACTTTCACTCCTAGTATTTGCTGACTCGCATAACAGAAAAAATCTTCTGTTGAAGTCACCTTTTCTGTGTTTCTAACTAACACAAGGCAAATCATAGCAACAAGTATTTAAATAACACTCCTTGTGTAGTAAGATACATAAAAACAGACTTTAGAAAAATGTCCATGTTAAAATAGTTTAGGGTTTAGGCATGAATTTCTATAATTCTAGGGTCATTTTCATTCCGTGTGTTTCCGTTACATGAGAAAAAGAGAGAGAAGTCAGAACTGGAGGACTACCTTATTATTGATAAGCTTAAAGGTACAAAATCCATGATTTGAGTTCTAGGATATCAGTGCTAAGATCTGACATATATCATCGTAAATTATTTGAATATGCATTTGAATAGCTTGCATTTAAAGATGACAGAAGAGCCCATTCGGAAGGAGTAGGCATCAAGGAGTTTATGTAAACAGACAGATGAGGAGCAGATGGCTTTGGACATGGACAAGGACAGTTCTAGACTAGCCATGTGGCTGGCCTTCCCTCAGCACCCTGGGTCGAGATCTGCCCCTTGAGGGCTGCCAATCTCACTGCCCCCACCACCCCCACCCCACCCAGCAGCTCCAGGCTATTGCTTTGAGTGTAGGGTCAGGCATTCAGGTGGGATTTCCTGCTTTTTCGTCCTACTCCCTGCCCACCCCACCCCTGTAATGGAACCTGTTATGGCTGCAAGACCACACAACCAACCTTGCTCTCTCCCACCCCACTCCGCCCTTTCCAGAAAGCCTGGGGCAGAGGTCCGACGTGTAGAGTGTGTGAGTGAGTGTGACTCCCCAGGGTCTCTCTGCTTAACTCACACCAGGCCTGTGGCAGCGAGTCAAAACTGGAGCTGATTTCTTGGAAACACTTTGATGGTGGAGGGGCCCCCTCCTGCCCTGCCTCAGCGCTCGGCCCTGCCTTTTCTGGGGGACGGTCTTTCCTCCTTCATTTTCAGGCAGCTTGATTGCCCTTGAGCTCAGCCTTCAGACTCAGGTGGGTTCAGGAAAAGCTATCAACGTTGTGGCTTCTCTGGCTTTTTCTCATTAAAGTCCGCGGGACGTTCTTTCCGGCTCTCTACATCCCTGGCGGAAGTGGGGCCCGTGTTCAGTTTTAAGTGGCAAAACTGTCGCATGTGAATTCTGCATCAGCAAAAATGTCTTTTGCAAACAAAACTGTAATCGCTATGAGGCTCTGATGTCACTGACCATCCTCTGATGTCACTGATCATCCCCCACTGTTCAAACAATTTTCAAGACATGAATAAGTGTCCAGTTAAGAGGACCAACAGATGGAAAGAGAAGAAGTTGATACCTAAACGTGCTGATCTGGGGTCTTATCTCTTCCCTCTGCCAAACTTCCTTTAGGAGCCAACTGTGGCTGTGGAATGGGGGGACACAGGGACGTTTGACAGCTCAAAGGGCGCTTGCAGACAAGTGGAGTAAAGGCTCCAGCCCTTTCAAATGCAACCCTGTCGTAAAAAAACAATGACAGTCATACCTCAGTACTTGTCAGCCTCAGAACTCTTCAAATCCTGTACTGGATGCATTTTTACCAAAGAAAAAATGTTTCAGCACTCAGTGCTGCTTGCTTGGGACTCGTCACACTTGCCAGAACTTGTGTGAGTCACAATACCACTCCACGAGAGAAAATGCTTCATCATTCAGTACTCAGCAATTTCAGCACTCGTCACAAGTTCCAGAACAAATTAATGATGAATACTGAGGTGTTCCTGTATTTCTCACGGCCCACTCTGCTATTCTGAAATGAACATCATCAATAACACGACTTACCTAAATTTCAAGGCAAAAAAACTCCATCGTAAGACACTGCAGATGATACAAAAGAGATGTAAAGGGAGGTCGTCTACAAGACCGCAGATGCAGCACTCAGCAGGACTCCCCCAGACACACTGCACGGGCTGCCATCAAAGCCTCTCATCTACGCTCACATCCGCCAGGAACGCGACAGCTCTGAACCCCGGGGGACCGACCCCGCGTGCCACAGGAGCCACTGAAACACACGAGCTGCAGGATGACTGGAGACGCCGTTTTCCAAAACGGTAAACAACTATTGGTGAAGCTTCTCACCAAACCAACCTTGATCTTCCCTCGATTTTCAAGATACTAGCAGTCATGGAACATCTGATGCACTTTACATGCACAGCAGATATATTTTATGTTGTATTCATTGTAAAATGGTTATAGTGACAAACAGGTGCAGATAAAAAGGTTTATCACTTACACTTCCGGCTAAGATGGGGGCATAGGCAGATACACTTTGCCTCCTCACACAACCAAAAGAAGGACAACAACAAATTTAAAAATGAAAAGCAACCAGAAATGCCAGAAAATCAAACTGTATGGAAGTCTGACAACCAAGGAGTTAAAAAAGAAACATTCATCTAAACTGGTGGGAGGAGTGGAGACTGGTAAGAAGGGTGGAGATGGGCAGCCAGGGTAGAGAGAACTCCAGGCAAGGTGGTAGTTGGAGGATGGGACAGACAAGGCAGCAGCTGGTATAGAGGATGGTCCCACATTTGTGTTTGCATAAACCAGGAGGAATAACTGGAGAGCAAGACAGACCATACAACCCAGGGTTCCAGCCCAGAGAATAAAACCTCTGACTAAAAAATCCTGTGGGGGTTGAGGTGGCAGGAAAAATTCCAGGCCTCACAGGAGAGTTCATTGGAGAAACCCACGGGTTCCTAGAATGTACACAAAACCACCCACCTGGGAATTAGCACCAAAGGGGCCCGATTTGCTTGTGGGAAGTGGTAGGGAGGAAGTGACTGAAAGCCGGCAGAGAGCTGAACAAGCAGCATTGTTCTCTCTTGGACCCCTCTCCCACTGACAGTATCACAACACAGCAACTTGGGTTGCCTCGTCCTGAAGAATACCTAAGGCTCCGCCCCTCACTACATAACAGGCATGCTGAGACAAAAAAAAATATATATATATATATATATATATCCCAAATGAAAGAACAGATCAAAGCTCCAGAAAAAATACAAATAAGCGATAAAGACATAGACAACCTATCAGATGCACAGTTCAAAACACTGGTAATCAGGATGTTCACAGAATTGAATGAGTATGGTTGCAAAATAGAGGAAAAAGTGAAGGCTATGAAAAGTGAAATAAAGAAAAATGCACAGGGAGCCAACAGTTAAGGGAAGAAAACCAGGACTCAAATCAACAGTTGGGACCAGAAGGAAGAAATAAGCATTCAACCAGAACAGAATGAAGAAACAAAAATTCAAAAAATGGGGAGAGGCTTAGGAACCTCCAGGACAACTTTAAACATTCCAACATATGACTCATAAGGGTGCCAGGAGCAGAAGAGAAAGAGCAAGAAATCGAAAACTTACTTGAAAACGTGATGAAGGAGAACTTCCCCAATATGGCAAAGGAAATAGACTTCCAGGAAGTCCAGGAAGCTCAGAGAGTCCCAAGGAAGTGAGACCCAAGGAGGAACACACCCAGACACATCATAATTACATTACCCAAGATTAAAGATAAGGAGAGAATCTTAAAAGCAGCAAGAGAAAAGGAGACAGTTACCTACAAAGGAGTTCCCATAAGACTATCAGCTGATTTCTCAAAAGAACCTTACAGGCAAGAAGGGGCTGGAAAGAAGCATTCCAAGTCATGAAAGGCAAGGACCTACATCCAAGATGACTCTATCCAGCAAAGCTATCATTTAGAATGGAAGGCAGATAAAGTGCTTCTCAGATAAGGTCAAGTTAAAGGAGTTCATCATCACCAAGCCCTTATTATATGAAATGTTAAAGGGACTTATCTATTAAAAAAAGAAGATCAAAAATACAAGCAGTAAAATGACAACAAACTCACAACTATCAACAACCAAATCTAAAAACGAAAACAAACTAAGCAAACAGCTAGAACAGGAACAGAACCACAGAAATGGAGATCACATGGAGGGTTATCAGTGGGGAAGGGAAGGGGAGGGGAGAATGGGGGAAAAGGTAGAGGAAATAAGAAGCGTAAATGGTAGGTAGAAAATAGACAGGAGGAGGTTACGGATAGTACAGGAGATGTAGAAGCCAAAGAATTTATATGCATGACCCATGGACATGACAGGTGGGGCAATGTGGGTGGGAGGGGTGTGCAGGGCAGAGGGGAATAAATGGGGGTAATGGGACAACTATAATAGCATAACCCATAAAATATATTTTTTAAAAAGGCTTATCATGTACATAAATGTCTGGTGGGACGTTTGAAAGTTTTGCAGGCTTTGCCCAAATCTTGTAGGACACCTGGGAACCCAGCCTCCATGGACAATCACCAGCTCCTGTCAATCACTAAGAAATTCAAGCACCCACCTGCACCCACTGGGAGAAGAGCCACACCTCTCACCAGCGAGGCTATGGCTCAGGGGAGTCAGGTGACATCCCCAAAGTCACACAGCAAGTTGGCAGCAACCCCAGTGGCCTCTCTCTGGGCTCTCTCTTCTGCATTATCCTTCTGGTGGCCTCCGGACTCCAAAAGGGAGAATTCCAGCTCTACAATGGCCCATCCCCCTACCCAAAAATTGTGGTGGTTCCCTTAAAGGAGCCCCTTTCAGCTGCAGCTGTGTGCTGTGTCCCTTGGCTTGAGATGCTGCGGCACCAGGGCAGCCAATGAGTGGAAAGTGGCCCCTGACATAGGCTCGTCCACAGGCCTTGCCAGCCTGGATTCCGAAAACAGTGCGACCGACTGCCAAAAGCAACATCGATGTGCGTGTCCCCTCGCTGCCTTTGGGATGAATCGTTTATCCTGCAAGTATTTACTGACTCGCGGGGCCACAGGAGGAATGAGGCAGATATGGGGACTGTTCCCTCCATGGAAATTAATGGGAAAGTAGCCATTCCATGATTAACGATGACATATTAGTGTGGTCGAGGCTCAAACCACCAGAGAGGGAGGGAGAGTTCCACAGGGAGCAGAGTGCTCCGAACGACAGGAATAAAGGTTCACTAGGGGAAGCTGATGTCACCTATTTCTGGGAGATGCTGGGAAGTAAGGGCCCAGAAGGGGAAGCTGAGAGGACAGAAAAGAGTCACCAGCCAGGGACTGGGAAGGGACTCTGATGAGAAGTCCACACTGAGTGGCTTCTTCTGTATCTGGGACAGACCTACAGTCACTGTGTCAGCAAGAACTGGACATGAAATGCAGATGAGCAGTGACACAAACTCAGACCTGAGGAGAAAAACGGGACTCCTGCCTGCCTGACCCCCCAAAGCACAGGGGACATGCAGAAGCTGGCTCCTCTCTGCACATAGCTGTGCATGCACCCACCCAGGACCCAGAGAGGACCCAGACAGGAGCAGGTCCTGGCTGAGCTGGAGTTGCTGTAGTCCAGCGGCAGCCCACCCAGCATGGCGGCCGGCAGATCAGGCTCAGTGCCTGGGAGACTGGATGTATTTCTCTGTGGCCAGGTACCCCCACCCTACCCATGAGAACCAGAAAGGGAAGTGTGGTTCACTGACCTAGCATGAAACCATCCAAATGGCTTCATCAAGGAGAATCCAAAGGATCAGCTTGAGTTGATCAAAATGAAGAGAGAAGAGGTGATTGTTTGAAGCACGTGCTAAGGCCCTGTGGTGGGCAGGACCCTGGGTGGACCCCTGTGGGACTTTCTGCACTGCAGCTGCTGGAGTGTGGTATGTGGAGAGTAGTCATGGCCAAGGAGGGTTGGCGGTAGATGCACCCAGGCCTCTTGGGCCATGAGAGGATTTTAAATTTTATCCTAAGAGTGGTGGAGAGCCAGGGAAAGTGTCATGCAGCACCGAGGGTAGATGGAGCAGCAGTTTTGCAGCAGAAAGACCTGGGGTCAGAAGACATGCACATCACTCTGTGACTGTAGGCAAGGGGTGCCAAACTCATTTTCTCCGGGGGCCACATTGGCCTTGCGGTTGCCTTAAAAGGGGGGAAATAATTTTAGGATGGTATAAATGTAACCATTCCTTAACTGTTAAGGAGTTGAAATTACATTCGGCCCTTTGAAGACAATCACGAAGCTGACGTGGCCCCCAGTGAAAGTGATTCCGACACCCCTGCCATAGGCTCATGGCTTTACTTGGCTCACCCACATGACGGAGGCCAAAGACCACCACGGGGCTGAGTGAGGATGGTGTGGAACCATGCAGGAGACAGCCTGCGTGCGGGAGACTGGAGTCGGCACAGTCCCTCTGGAAAGGACCAGAGAGTGAATGTTTTGGGCTCTGTGCCTCACGCTGTCCCTGTCACTATGGCTTGTCTCTGTCATTGTGGCATGAAGGTCGCCACAGGCAAAACACAACTCTTGGCTGGGTTCCTATGAAACTCCACTGTGGACACTGACATTTGAATTCCATTATTACTTTCACGTCATAAAATATTCTTCTTTTGATTTTCTCTGACCGCTTAGAAATGTAAAAGCCATTTGTAGTCTGTGGGCCACACGGAGATAAGCAGCAGGCTGGATTTGACTCGGGGTTTGCTGGTCCCTGTGACAAACACACAACAAAAGTCTCTCCCTCCCCTTGTTCTTTATACACACGCACACACGCATACACACGGGCAAGCGAACGCACACCCCCATAAGCACACACCGCCCCACAACTGCGGAGACTCAGAGGTTCAGACAAAGTCTCCCCTCGCCTGCCGGCACCGTACCAGCAATCCTGCTGCCTGCGTTTCACCTAATCCAGTCCGATGTGCGCTTGCTGAGGGAAAAAAAGCAAAGTCAACTGTGATTTTTAAACTGGTTTTTTATTTAGATGATGATTTGCTAATATTCGAGCTGCTTCAGACTTTATTGGCCATGAAATTGAAGCAGAGTATTACCAATTGTTCCCAAATTGGTACCCTATGAAGTATCAAACATTCTTCTGGTTTCTGAGAGGAAACGTAACCCACACTTTCTGTGCGACATCCCCCCACAGACTGGACTGGAATCCTCTAAATGCTCTGCCCCGTTAGCCGGGTATGATTACAAGGCAGGGCATGGATCTCTTAATCCAAGGCCAGTGGTTGGCCAATAATTCCCACAACCGACCACCAGTCTGCGGGGTCAGAATCTCGTTGTATTTTTAGAAATAACAGGATGCCCCCGACAAGAGAGGGGAGACAGTCGTGGGCTTGCTCTTGGCTCAGGGCCCAGCCTGCTGCCTCTGCTCCGAGTGCTGTCCAGGGCGGGCGGAGAGGCTACAACACACACTTCGTGGATCTGGGGCAGTGAGCCCCACCCCCACCCCGAGGCCATAGCCCGTGGCCTGAGTCACAGGCTGTGCGGGTGAGAATTAAACATTTACCATCTGCAGAGGAGCACAGCTGCCTTCTGGTGCTGCCAGGTGGCGGCTGCAGCCTCGTAACAGCTGGGCCCTGTCAGATGAGGACAGGCAGGGTGTGTGTGAGCATGCGCTGGGACTACCTCTGCAAAGGTAGGTGCCAGAAGAGATCTTCGGGGTCCACCCTCCAGTCCCTTTGTTCTACTAATGTGTCCTTGAACACATGACCTATTCCAATTCAGTACAGCCAAACTTTATTGCTACAACTGGTGTCCTAGGTAAAGGGATTCCTTCTCAAGGAAAGGGAAAAGTGGACCACTACAAGGCAACTGTCTCTCCTGGGACTATGTAGACACATTCTTAGTTCCTTGGTTTCTATTTCCGAGATTTTGCCAGATCCTCCTGGCTGGGTATCCTCCCCTGGCCCCTCCACATCCATTTGCTGCCCTCCTCCAGCCAGGTGGACGGCATCAGTGGGCAGCCCGGACCTCTGGCTCTGGGTGGGCTTGGTGAACAGGAGGTGTGAGCAGGAGAGTGAGACGTGGACCAGGAGGCCAGAGTCTTCATCCCTCCGACTCCCTCCCCGCCAGGTTTCTATGGCTTAGCTATGTCCCTCCACCTAAGGCCCAGCAGCTATCGGGGACCCACTTTCTCCAGGCGCAGCCACCTACCTCCCCCAGCCTATCAGTCCTGTGGACAGTAACAGCTCCCCAGGCCCATGAGCCCTGCCCCAGGCCTGCTGGACCACCATCCACCCTACCCCGTCTATTACACTCTCCTTACTGTCCTGCCTTTTGCCTATTTCTCCATCTCTGAATTCTTGTTTTTGGCTGTTGCTCAGAGAAGACTCTCCTCCCTCTTTATGCAGGACAGGGTGCTCCCCAAGGACATCAGAAGCACTTCGGTGGCAGATTTCACACACTGGCACAGCATCTCTTGCATGCTCTGTGGCACCCATTCACCTTGTAGGTCGTCAAACTCCCAGAAACTGGCAACCCAACTTTAATACCCCTAGTGGTTTTTCCAAGGTAAGAGCCATATGGAGCTCTCTAATTATCTCCAACGTGTTGGCATTGCCACATAAGTCCTTGCCTAGGTAACCCATGGAAGTCCCTGGCACTGTGGGGACGGCTCGGAATCTGACAGAATAATCGGGTCCAAGAGCCCTAGAAGGACAGTCAGTTATGGTCTCCCTGGCTAAGATTTTATGACACAGGACTTTGATTGAGGGATGTTTGCTGAAGTAACAATAGCCTCATCAACCATTCATTAGCAAACGGTCATATCTACGTGTCTGAGAAACACCCTTACCCGAGATGCTTGGAGGGATTGACTTCTATCACCCAGTCCTCCTGACCCTGTATCACCTCTCTGCACTGCAGAAGTGACAAATGGACTTCCCCCATCAGCAAAACAGCATTTTCAGTTGCAAGCTGCCATGAGGTGTGCAGGGCACCATACATAGAAACTGGCAAATGCACTGAGATAACACCAAGATAAAATACGAATGTAGGTTTGTGTAAAAGAGCCCCTCCTGGACACAACAAGGTCATTGTCCAGTAGCTAGCTCTAGGTCATCACAGTCCAATAAAACTGTCTGAAGCCATGACACCTGTAATCTGCACTGTCCAGTAGGGTAGCTGGTAGCCAAGGTGGGTACTGAACACTTGACACGTGGCTTGTGCAGCTGAGGAAATCAATCTTACCTTTTATTTCATTTCAATTCGTTTAAATATAAAAAGCCACAGGTACTACAGGATCAGACACAGCAGCTCCTGAGAGTTGTGTCCAAAGAACTTATCTACCTTCGGTGAACTAAAGACTGGCTGGGATCCTTCAAGAAACTTACTCCTGGAATAAGCTACTATACAACCTCTTCATCAGTGACACAGGAAAACTTCCCACAGACAAACAAAAATAAAAATATTTAGAGAATGATTCAATAAGCACATACTAAATCGGAGGCATTGCTATGAAAATCACTCCACATTGTGCTCCTGATTTCAGAACTTGAAGTTCAATTATAGTCTACATGCAACCCCACCCCCGCTCCTAAAATAACCACAGAAATATAATTCTTATATCCGGCAGATGGCAAATATTTGTTATAATTTAATACACTGTCTTTCTCAATATTGACCTGTTTGATACCAACACTTCCTGAACACCTGCAGAATGTCAGGCTCTGCAAAGCTTACAAAAGGTGTAAATGGCATGATGTTTGCCTTGCCTTGGGGTCTGAGCTCTGTGGTGGTTGAAGGAGAGTGAATTATTGAGTGAAGCATGTGAGGGTCACTCACTGGGCATCCCTGCCCTGAGGGTCTCCTGAACCTTCTCATCTTTCTCCTTGACTTGTGCCCATTCAAGGACACCAGCAGGGAGTAAAGAATTATTGTCATAAACAAGAGTCTCACTTAAGCAGGTGCACTGGCAATTTTTTCCATAAAATGGGATCCTAGGAAAATGAAATAGTAATGGGTTTTTGAAATTTCACATTTTAGTTCTACTCCAAAGAAAATAGATAGCCAATGCCCTCACTTCATGGTACAGTCTTAGAAGAGATAACATTTTTTTTTCATGATCCTCCAAATCATGGTGATATTCAAACTATTTGATAACCAGTAAGGCAGGAACACCAGGTAATCACAAAAGATAGTGTATGGGAACTGACCAATCAGACTAGACATTGTATGGGCTCCAACCAGTCAGAATAGATATTGTATGGGTGCTGACCAACCAGAATGGGTAGAGTGCCTGCCACAGCCCGATGTGCCAGCAAAGATGCCGATTCATAGGAGGGCATGCATGGTAGGGACCCAATGTGATTTAAGATCATAAAAGTATTTTATAAGTCATGGTTGCATATAGACTTGTCTACCATTTAATGGACCAGCAAGCATGATTGTTGAGTAACAAGAAACATTTTTGTGATGAATTTGTGTCTTTGACTTAGTAACTTGAAGGAATTCACAAAAAACACATTTTAAAAGTCAAATTCTACTTTGACAAAAGCATGGCAGGGCACGAGGTGTGCTCAGGGCAGTTGCTGGTTACCAACCACCGTGGAAATCTGCGCCGGCCAGTGCAGAGCTCGGCCAAGTCCCAGCGCCACCTCCGGGTGAAATGTGCAGGGTGGGGCATGCAGTGACACACCCTGAGAAGCTCTACATGGAAAAGATAAATATTTGGAAAAGGCAGCAATTTCATCCTCAGTAACAATATTCAGGTTAACGTGTGTGTGTGTGTGTGTGTGTAAGGTTTTCTTTTTTTAATTTTATTTTTATTGTTGTTGTAGTACAATTTTCTTTTATGCCCATCCCAGCCCACCTAACTATCCCTCCCCTTCTCCTTCCCCTCCCATTTCCACTTGCCCCTAGTTTTTGTCCACGAGTCCTTTATACTTGTTCCTGTAAACCCTTCCCCTTTTCCCCTGAAATTCCCTTTCCTCTCCCTTCTGAACACTGTCAATCTGTTCTCTATTTCAGTGTCTTTGGCTACATTTTGCTTGTTTGTTTTGTTGTTTAGGTTCCTGTTAGAGGTGAGATCATATGGTATTTGTCTTTCACTGCCTGGCTTATTTCACTCAGCATAATGCTCTCCAGCTCCATCCATGCTGTTGCAAAGGGGAGGAGCTCCTTCTTCCTTTCTGCTGCATAGAATTCCACTGTGTAAATGTACCACAGTTTTTTGATCCATTCATTTACTGATGGGCACCTAGTTGGAGAGGTTGTGGAGAAAAGGGGACCCTAGTGCACTGTTGGTGGGATTGCAGACTGATACAACCACTGTGGAAAACAGTATGGAATTTTCTCAGAAAACTAAAAATGGATCTTCCTTTTGACCCAGCAATTCCACTGCTAGGATTATATCCTAAGAACCCTGAAACACCAATCCAAAAGAACCTATGCACCCCAATGTTCATAGCAGCATAATTTGCAATAGCTAAGTGCTGGAATATTCAAGTCAACTTCAAACGAGACAAGTGCACAGCAGCCAGAGACTAATGTGACTGTGGTTTTGTTCTTACAGACGTGCCCTCTTCACTCCTCAGAAAACGCTTGATTCCTGGGGATGGAATAAGGTGAAAGGGATTGAGTAGAACAAATTACCAATTACAAAAATAGTCACAAGGATGTAAAATACAATGTATTGTAATATTGTATTTACTAAGTGTGGTACCGGATGGGTACTAGACTCACTGGGGTGATCACTTAATAAGGTATATAAATGTCTAACCACTATGCCGTACACCTGAAACTAATATAACATTGTTATGTCAACAATAACTGAAAAATAAACTAGGAGAGACTTAAGAGATACAGTCATTGAAAACGATGTATGAACCCAGACTGAATCGTAAACAAAAAAAAAAAAGAGTATTAAAGAAAACAACAAGACAATTAGAAAAATTATAGTACTGAATCACTATTTCATATTTAAATATCTTTCAATAAAAAACAAGAAAGTGCTTGGTTCCTCAACACTGTGACCCTGTAAACTAAGCGCATAAAAAGCAAAGAGTTGAGAAAAGCAATACAAGCTTTTTGTGTTTTCTCTTTTCTTTATTGAAGAAGACATGACTCCTTCCCAGTTTCATCCCGGCATTTTGGTGAACTATAGTCTCTGCGGAGAATAATGCACATGTGCGTTGTCTGAGGACACGAGAGCAGCCTGATAAGGGCCCAGAAAAATGAACGCCTTCATGGAAATACCCAATAGTGAGATATTTCTCCAGGTGTGCGGCAGTTGTAGAATTTAATCTTATTTTTAGCCCACGAGTTCTGATTTTCCAGGCAACTTGAGATGTCTGACATCTTAATTGTTGTCTTCTTCTTTCACTGATGAGATGCGATAATGCCCACATATTACACGTACATAAATAGAATCTCCATGTGATGCAAGGCAACACGTCCGAAGTCACGGTAGGGTGCAGATGTTGCCACCATTTCTTAGACCGGCAAGCAGGAGTGTGCAGTGACCAGACACATTACCGTGATCAATTTGTAGCTCTTACTTAGTAACTTGATGGAATTAACTAAAATCTTGAAACACATTAAAAGTTGAATTCTACTTTGGAAGTTGGGAAAAGCAATCTTTCTCTGGCTGTGAAATACTGTATTCGAGGATTCCGGCATCGCTTCTTCCAGGTGACGCTGGCGGAGCTGGGGCCTCAGGCAGCAGAGAACAGCGCCGACCTCGTCGTGACGCAAGTCATGGGCCACGTGCCACATCTTTCCTACACTAAAGTCACGTTTCTGACCTGTTTAGGGCCAGCCATGTACAAGGTAACCTGCGGGCGGCTTGTTGGGCCCGGCTGGTGGTGATCGGGACCCTGGGAACAAAGGGGAAAGGTTTGATTAAATCAGGTGAGATCAAAGCTGTACAAGGCGCACTTAAGAGGAAAGCGCCACTTGTCAGATGAGATAAAATGAGGGCGCGGAGAGGAAAACAAATGTTAACGTGTGCCCTTCCTTTACCCAAGTATTTTCAGTAACACGCACTCCAGAAACATGCCAAGTTCAGGCCCTAAAGAGCGACCCAACTCCAAGAATCAACATGTGTTTAGATGAGGCACACTGCTGCAAAGATGCACTGTGTTATCTGTCAGCTTTCCAGTGGAAACTCTAGCCTTTGAATGAAAATAGAAACTCTAACCTTAATAACACACATCTTCTGAAGGAGAGGGGTAAATTCAAAGTTCTCACTCCATGCAGGCCATGCATCGGGCTCCTATCAGGAAGGCGGGCGGTCTTGGCCATTCCTGTGCAGAAGCGTCACCCCACGCAACCCACGGGCCCCTCCAGAGGAGCCACGGCCTGTCTAGGAGTGCTGCCCATTAAACTACACACGACATGCTTTCCTGCCAGTCCTGAGAACAGCTCGGATTCCAGGGCAGCGCGGCTACACTTAACATCGTAAATAATGCAGGGGGCCGCCATAAATGATTCACGCGGCGATGGGATGGCAGTGAGTCTCAAGGATGGGCCCACTCCGGCTCCTGGTCTCCAGTTATTGAGTCCCTGTCGCACAGACCTGGGGAGCTGGCGGGGCTCCCTCAGCCACGTGCTGTGGAGTCGTGCTTCCGCTTGGACCACGCCTCCCAGTCCTGCTCTCCCTGTCTGCCCTTTGTTTCCCCTGCCAGCTGCACAAGCGTGTGGCTATTTGCTAAACTTATCAAGACTTTGTTTACGCTGATCTCAACAGGGGCGTGACAAACAGGGAAGACCTGCTCTGGGTTCCAGTTGTCCCCTGTGCTCACCCCCACAAAACTGACAGAACAGAGCTGCCTAGAAAAACCAGAAACTGGACTGACGACGGTCAACGGGGGCCTGGAAAGAAGGGGGTGGTGGGGTGAGGATTGTTTGTTTTAAATATTCATCAAGATACAAAACATTTCCAAACCCCACGGCTAAAAATAAAAGGCACTTGCCTTTCTCATCAACTGTGATTTTTGGTAAGAATTCTAGTTGTATCCATTGGTTTTGTCCTAATATGCTTTATGGGAGGTTACACCTGAGCTCACTGTACTTCACCAGCAGAAATTCTTATCTGGAAAATAATGTCAGTGTCAGAACCACAGACTCAGTCGGAACAGAAATGATCAGGGTAGAAACATGTCCTGCTTTGGTACGTGTCAGTTTTGAAAATCAGTCTCTCGGTTTTTATTTTCCTTCTAAACCTTCCTACAATGTAATGCGTGGTCTGGGGTCTCTGCAGCCTAAACTCCTGTTTCTCTCACTCACACTGAATGAAGTGTGCCTTCGGACACATCCAAAACCAGGAGGTTTTAAAGGGGTCCCCCAGCTCCGTGGACTCTGTTGAGACTTTCCACCTGACACCCATCACGGCACCCCATGAGCATCGCAAATTCTTCCCCGCACTTGGCGGCAAGCTCAGGGCTGCAGGTTCGTGAAACCCCAGTCATTCCAAACCCACAGTTATAAGACAACCCCCAGATCTACGAGATTGTTTTTCCCTAGAAATAAATCTGCAGTTATAACACTGCAGCTATACACATGTTATGTTTTCACACTGAGCCACCAAATATTTTCCTCCAAGCACATCACCCACAGGGCAGGCAGTAAAAATACCCGTTGGTTGGCCTGGTTTCCCAGAGTCGGACCCAGAAAGTCGGAAAGAAGCTTAGGGGTTTGTACTTGAACAAGCAGCCCCAGAGCCTCCCCGTACTGAGACCCACGGTCAAGCCAGCAGGGCACCTGGGTGAACGTGTCTGTGGGTGTGAGGTGCATGTCCAGGTGTGGGGACCATTCTTCAGGATCCAGGTACAGGAAACGTATCCCCATTCCTGCCGCTTGGGGGCGGGAGCAAAGACTGCTCCCTCTCCGCCTCTGATAAGCAATGTCACGGCCACAGGAGACCTGGCCAGTGAGTGGGCTGAGAGGTGGGGTGGGCAAAGGAGGGGCCTCCACGCAGCCAGCAGGTGCCTCTTCCCATGGTACAGGACCCAGCGTTACCCCACAGACCTGAGCTACACTAGCCACTGACCCTGTAGCTTCAGACCATGGAGGCTGCCTTCTGCAGTCAAACCTCCAGTGCTACAGATGCTGTTCCCAGTGACACTGCCCCAGAGACATTGTCCAGCCTTCTAAGGACTGTCAGCACTGAAAGCATCAGGAGATAACTAGGGATCCAAAGAAAAGAGGTTCCCCTAGAAATCAACCCCCTCTTGATCTTCCCCATGGCAGCATGGGCTTACGGCGCTCTGGGCCTTCACGGAAAGGTTGTTAAAGGGGCAAGAGCTACGGGAAGCCGGTGCAGTGGCAAATGGGTGTCCTCCCCCTCCCACAGCATTAGAACCCCAGGCTCCTGTTTCAGTAACTGTTCACTAGAGAATGAAGTGAATGCCATGCCCGGTGACACGTGATGAGGACACAGCCGTAGAGGCTCAGGTACATGGACACAGGTGTGTGGACACAGGTGTGTGGAACACTGGGTAGGACAGGAAGTGGTGTTCCAGGCAAGGGGGAGAGTAACCCAGAAATACTGCCCACCCCTCAGAGCGCCATCCTCAGCCCCAGGCTGGCTGTGATCACATCCCGAGGGGCTCCATGTCTGTTCCCTCCTGTATTTACAAAGGAGTCCACACGATTCCCGCAGTAGTACGGCACCGTCCACCATGGGAGAACTCCACCCCAACCCCTCTGCCGTGCAGTTAGCATGGGCATCATGCATGCCTTGGGGCTGAGCAGATGGTGATGACTGGGCGGTGTGAAATTACGAGCTGGACAAGCTGATCTTTGGCAACGGCCCACCCTCCATCCCAACAACCTGCACTTCCATCTTGCTATAACATAACCAATGACCCTTATACCTAGCTTCCCGTCAGAGCCACAGCAGGTGGGTCTAAAACACAGGTGCTCAGGCTGCCTGTCCAACTCTTCCAAGCCAGGGGGTCCACAAGGGGGACCAAGAACCTGAGCCTCCCAAAGGCACAAAGGCCAGTTGATCGCATGCAGGACTGTGTTCCCTTTGGGCCAAGGACACAGAAGGGAGCCACCATGCTCCTAGGCCAGGCCTGGCCCTTTCCTGTAGGTGTTTCACAAAAACTAGCTCAAGGCCAAGTTCTCTAAATGGGCACCTGCACGCAGTGCCTTGGCCCGTCCCTCAAAGGTACCCTTTGGTTGGCAATCAAAGATGGACCTCTTCTGAACTGCTTGTCCTAAGGTCCCCACACCAAGTAAAAAAAAATCCAGCTGGTTGAAAACCCTCTGAACGTTTCTAGCCCAGGCAAACCAGTTCCCCTGCCTGGCATCCTGTCTGTTCCCGAGGGACCTGGAGCCCGGGCCAAGATGCACGGCTCCCTGGGGGCCTTGCAGACACTTCACGGAGCTCAGATGTGTGCGTCCCCGGCCCTCTGGGCCCAGCAGGATGGCCACTGCTCTTTTTCCACCAATAGATTATTTAGCTGGTTCCATGTTTAAGTAGCAGAAACTTCTTAAATTTCTCTCCCTGCGTATCTTCCAAACACTTGAAGCTGAAGCAGCATCCACTCAGAGCCCTGAAACGTCATTGTCCAGTCCAGTTTCCAAATGCGTCTAGAGTTCCCCTTTGTCCTCATCTGTACTTCAAAGCGAATTAGCTGACAGGACCCTCTTCTGAAGCTCCTCCCCCACTGCCTGCCCCGCCCCCCACCCCAGCCAGGCCTGAGCACGCTGGCTTGTCTACTGGAAAGACACCTGGCAGGGAAAGGTCACCACAGAAAAGCCACGAAGTCACGACAGAGCTGGGTGGGAGGGAGCCCCTTCATCACCCCACGATCGCCCCCACTCAGGTCCCGGCGGTGGGGGTTGACAGGCGACATTCGTCACAGCCTGGCTGGCGGTGAGTCCTTTTCCCAGCCCCCTGTTAGTCCGGAGGCCAGGCCTTAGAAAGGGAACCTGTGGCATCTCTGCAATTATCCCTCCCAGCACCAGACTCGATGCATCAAAAGACAGCAGCGTAGATGGGAAGACCTTTCGCTTGGCCTTCTCCTGACACCCAGCTTGAGGAAGTGGCTGGAACTCACAGTCTGTCACGTAGGCCCATCCTCTCTTGTGCCACAGAACCCTTGTATGTCTTCCCGCCTGGCCACCTTGGCCGCCACCAATAGCATCCCTGAGGCTCTCCTGACACACAGCTGAACACCTGTCAGAGCGCCCCTGCCCCTGAAGACCTGTGCAGCCCATATCACAGGCAAAATGTACGGGCTGAGCTGAATCCCGACAGCAGGGGGGACTAGTTCAGCCTGGAGCTGCCCGGGAGCTCGGGTGAATGCTCAGGTGGGGAGCTGCGAGGACCCTGTCTCTGTGGTAGGAACACAGGCTACCAGCGCCTCCCCTGCAGCACAGAGCCAGGGGCCCGAGCCAGCGCGCTGGAGGGAACCCGGTTCCAGGACAGTGCAATCAAAATGTACTTCTCAGTTAAAGCTGCTTTTCTGCAGGTCAGAAAATGGTGCTGGTGACATATAGTTTACCTAATGTGGTTTTGGATAAAAAGAATCATATTTTCTGCGTATAAACACTTAATTCATTCACGTGCGATAACCACACGGACTCTGTGTCAGAAAATGAACATACTGGGGACTCACGGGTCCTGACTGCTTTCTTTAAGTGGACTTCCCTTAGAAGGACACCACCCATCAGAATCTGCCCAACAGCCAACAACATCTGCATGTGGGCCCTCCCAGGAACCCCAGGCTCGTGCGCCCCACTGCACACTTGACACCCCTATGTGGCTGCCTAACTGACACCTCAAGGTCTACAAGCCCCAATTAAAATTTCTGGTCTTTCCCCCCAAACCCACTACAAAGGACAAGAGATGTCCTGTCCCAGTTCCCTCCAGGGCAATCGGCTGACCTGCAGGCCAGCCAGGGCCACGTTCTCCCCTCATTCACCCATAGTTGCAAGGCAAGGGTTTTTCAATGGCGAAAAAAGGGGGGGAACCGTGTAAATCACCTGCTGAGCTTGCCCGCTGCTCTGCCGCTGGGGAACGCTGGCACTGTGGGACTCCGGAGGGAGAGAGGCGGGCTCTGCAACAGAGGAATGACCTTGCAGTTACACGTGACAAAACCAGGCTACACCGTCTAACGATCCTGATAGGTAAGGAGGTGCCCTGGTTTTACCAGGTCACCCCGGCACAGAGTAATCCTTAACCACCAACAGACTGGTTTCAAAGTTGCCTCGGGGTTACGTACTTTTAGAACATAGATTTTCTAAAGAAATAAAAGTATGGTAACCAGACTCGAAATCAGTTCTTTTCCTCAACGTGTCCGTCTCACCCAGAGACACAATGGATCCCCAGTGTTCACTGCTGACCGAGGAAAATAAACCAACACAGAGCGGACGGGCAAAAAAGAAGCAGCGAGGTCTGGTCCTGGCCATGATCCCGGTCAAGCTGCTTGATTAATGGCTCCAAACACGAACGAATACATACTGGCTCCCAGGAAGTTTCGCAAGAGGCTGAGACCGCACTATCAGAGGGGACGGTCCACGCCGTGTGGAAGTCTCAAGCATGTGCAGCCTGCAGCTTGGACCGTCCAGGGGAGGCAGCCACGGCAAAGGGAAAAAGAGCGGGCCGCTGAGAACTGCTCTAATTTTAGTCCAAAAAAATGATTTTCAGGCCTCTCAGCAAGAATCGATTAACTAAAAATCCCTCTGTGGAACGTGTTTTGCGACACGACTTATTAGGGCCAGGTCTCCCTCCCCCGCTCCGCTAGGGAGTAATTTTTCTGCCTTAAACAAGGACCCCGGTTCAAACCCTGCCCCTGCCTCTTCCTAGCAACCGTGTCCTCTGAGAAGTGCCCCCATGAGGATGTATCCTCTCAACACAGGACACTGAGAAGCCACAAAAGTCCCTGCAAAACTGGGTTGCATCCGTCAACATGCCCCCGTGCCCTGCGAAGGTGAACAGGGACAGGTTTCCTGCCGAGCTCTGCTTTCACGCGGACCTAGCTGAGGTTCCGGGGGAGGTGCCCTCCGTGCACTAAAATGCCTCCTCACACACTTTAGGTAGAAGGCTTCAAAGAAAGAAAATGCATGGAAAAATTTTATTTATAAAAACACTTAAGTTTCCACATCACTTTATTTTTACATGTTAGACAAACTAGGTGGGTTTTTGGCTGTCGGTCTAATCCTAGAACATTCCCAGTTCTGGAATTTCTCCTTCCCCTAAAAATCACCCAGAAAGGAGTCTCCAGCCCGGCTAAGCCACCTGCCTCATGGAGGAGCTGGGGTTTGGTGAGCAGCACCCCCCGCCAACCCTTCCCAGCGTTCCCAGGTCTTTCTCCGGCTCGCCCATCCACTCACGTTTGGTCTTCTGCTCATCCAAACTGTATCCATAGTTTTCATTTCCACTTCTGAACTTTGGCTCAAGAGTTTCCTTGTTTGCCTTCACATTTGGAGATTTCCTAGAATCAGATCATTTTTTAAAAAACAAGTGTTAATGGTGAAGGATCTTTCATTCACACTGCTCCGCCCAGAACATGCTCACACATTAAACTGACCACAAGCCACAGCTCGGCTGCTAGCTCTGGGGAGTGTGAGGCTTGGGACGGACACTCCCAGCCACCCACGGGGCTGGCAGCAGCCTGTGAGCTCACACACTCCCGTGATGGGGAGAGACGGAGCGTTAGTGTGAGAGGTCCGTGGACCCCCTCCCAAGTCAGTACTCAACTCTCTGAAACCAGTGACCAAATAAAGCAGCGCTGGCAAGCCACAGCCCTCAGGCCAAATCTGGCCCACCACCTGTTTTATAAATAAAGTTTTATTGAAACTCAGCCACACTTGTCTGCTTCCGTGTTGTCTATGGCTGCTTTCCTGGCACAACAGCAGAGCTGAGCAGCTGTGACAGAGAGCATGTGGCCCACAGCACCAGAAATGCTTGCTGGCTGACCCTTCATAGAAAAAGTGTGTGACCTCTAAAATAAAGCAACAATCCCTGCAGCTTCCCAGGGACAGGAAGCGTGGCAATGGATGGCCAGAGATTTTTAAATGTTCATGCTTGACCACTAAGAATTTATTACAGGGAAATAATCTAAGATATGTGCAAAGATTTACTGCAAGATTCACTGTATACAGTGAAGCCACAATAAGTGAGCCGCGATATAGTGAGGGACGACTGTATACTTCACTGGTGAGTACCCATACAGAATTTTATATGTTGTTAAAATTATGCAGGTTTAAGAGTGTAGAAAGTGTTTAAGAGCATATGAAGTGTTTATAAGAGTGTGGGAAAGGTTAATAAGAGAGTGGGAAAGGTTTATAGAGTGTGGGAAGGGTTTATAAAGCCTTAAAATATGCATAAATAATAAAATAAATATAACGCTGCTACTTCGTGGATTTTCACCTATCACGGGGGTCTCTGGAATGTAACTCCCACGAGAGGTGAGTGAGGGATCACTGTACTTGGAGGAATGTTCATTCGTGAGCTAGTCACAGTAGCAAAAACTGCAAACAACCTCGGTGCCCCACGGTAGGGGGCTAGAAAAATAACGCATCTCTGCGGTGGAATCCCACACCACCTGGAGAAGTGACTGCAGGCGAGAATGCCCACGCACTGCTGCTGGAAGAGTCACTGCTATGCCTACTTCAGAAAACTGGGTGGCAGGGTCGGCTACAGCTGCACAGTGCCCCATGCAATGCAGCTTCCATGCACTGCTGTGTGGAACACGTGGCGCACACGTCACCAAAAGGCACTAGAAACTCGGCACAGCCGAATTCATCATGGATGCGACCTGAAGACTACCCAGGTGCCCACTTAAATAAGATGGGAAAACGAACTGCCCATCCACCCGAAGGTAGTGCGATACAACGATAAATGATCCCCATCCGTCGTCGGCAGGATGGGCCGTCTCCCAGCGGGAAGCTCAGGAAGACCCACAGGAATGAGGACGCACGATATGATCTCACTTCTACAAAGTTTCTGAGGCCAGACTCTGGAGATGTGGGGGTGCATGTCAGAAGACCTTTGAGGAAGGAAGGCAGAGACAGGGTGGGGCCGGAGGGGGTTGTTTGGGGACCTGGGAGTGCTCCTGCTCTGGGTGTGGCATTCAAGGCCCAGGTGCACAGGCTTCGTGAACATCGATCCAACTACACACCCACAATCTGTGCACTTTCCCGTACTTACGGTATATTTCAGGAAGATACTTTATTAAGCAAAAGAAACACAAATGTCATAGGGAAGGATTTGTTAGCAGAAATCATCCTCAGAATAATGTCAAGTGAGAAGAGTTATAATGTTATAGAATAACATCCGTTATAATCCAAATTTCACAAAACATCTATATGTGTGTATCTATGTGAACCTACCTGTGTAAATTTTTGCACACTTAGGTAGCAATCATTTCTTCTGGACAAGAGAATTATGGGTAACTTTAAAATCATTTCCTTCCTAGCTTTAAAATCATTACCTACCTTTGTTTTTTAATTTTTCTAGAATAAACATGCATGGATTCTATAGAAGACTATGGGGAGGGTAGTTTCTGTGACGTCTGCTAGCAGCTGGCATAGCACCATGGACGAGGGCCCAGGCCTGGGGCAGAACAGCCCAGCTCACATCCTGACCCGCCCACTCTCTGGAAGGGCGATACCTGGCACAACACGTAACCTCTCTGTACCTACCCCTCAGGCTCTTCATCTACAAAAAGGAACAATGGCCTCATAAATCACGGGGAGAATTCGGTGAGACGAAACCTCTCTGCCCAGTGCAGAACAGCGCCTGGCACGCACGGCAGGCACTAGGAACATACGAGCTATTAGCATCGCTACCACTGTCACATTAACTGCTGTCGCTGTTATTATGACGATGACTCCCCTCCCGTTGTCCCGCCTAGCTGTCAATCACCGCTCAGTGACTGAAGTCCCCTAACATCCAGTGACTAGGAATGAAAGGCGCTGCACAGCCAGTAATGGCAAGCCGCAGAATCCAGGCTGCCACCCAGGCACAGCCGTCTAGAGAAACGCCAGACCAGCGATCGGGGTCACTCTCCCTTCCTGTCCTCTTGCCCTGAGTCCGGACCCAAAGGAGGCGTATTTTCAGGTTGTTGTTTTGCGGTGCCCTCAGAGAAGGGGCGGCCGCCTCTCTCACAACGCCCCCTCCCCAGGGAGGGCGTGGGGTCCGAGAGTGAAGGGGTAGATTCTGTTACACTCGATTACACATCTTCATTCACCACGTGTAGCCCAAGGCTATTTGACAATCACAGCATTTCAAAACAGTGTAACAAACTACTGACACCTACATGCGGTTTTGTTATAACGGCCCCCACAAATCCACTGCTATCTACAAACCCCTCCCCTTACTACACTTATAATTATGTAAATATTGCAGACACACACTGGCCATTGTATGATTAGGAAGTCCTCCGCCATTACCTGCAAAGTGCTTGCAGCTACTCCTGGGCAGCTGTAGGGGTGGCGGGAAGTCTTGGTTCGGTCCCTCCCCGCTGCCTGGTCTGTCTGCCTGGTCAGTTTCCTGTGCCTTTGAACCCCACCCAGCTGGTCTCACTGTTCCCACCACCCCAGAAACTCCAGCAGGACCTCTGCCTGGTTCTCAAACACCCTTGAAATGGTCCTCCATCCCCAGCCTGGACTCAAAGCAGGAGGGACGATAGTCATGGTGCATAGTGTCCTCTTGTGGAAAGAGCTGCAAACGCCAGGCACCAAGAAGGAACTCTCAGTTTGCCCCAGTGAGCCGGGAACTGTCAAAGGCGGACGGTAACAGCCCGCCTGGTGTGTTCCGCACCTAACGAGCCCTGTGAGCCTGCAATGGCATGGGTGTGTTTCGGAGCTGTCCCCTTCCAGTGCTTCGTTTTGAGTAACAGAACCCTAAAATCCTTCGGTTATGTGGGGGGATGGGGGGTGGTGTTGGTGGTGTTCGCTTGTGTTTCAGAAAATGGATGTGACTTGAACTTACCTTATTTCACTTTGATAACTGGATTCTGTGAAAAAAAATTACATCAGCAAAATCAGGACATTTATTCTGAAAATAAAATCGCATTCATTTTTATGGAACTCCGCCTGATTTTAATACATTACTGAGTATCGGTGACCCAGTAGGTATTAAGTTCCCCCCACAGAATTATCAAATGACTTCTAAGCATAAGGAAAGTAGAATTTGTTATTTCCTGTCATTAATGGAAATCACCCCTGAGTGCCTGAAGTGTGGTAGGTCCTAAGAAGGACTTAGGGAATCCCAAATGTGACTGGCGAGACTGTAAGGACACCCGTTCACCCTGAAGGGGTGCTCTGCTCCTGTGTCTGCTGTCACTCACTCAGTACTCACCTGCCATGGGCCAGCCCCGTGCCAGCCCTGGGCGCAGTATTATCTCATTTAATCATCACAGCAGCCCAGAGGTGGGTGTAAGTGTGATCGTGTTTTTCACAGGCTACACCAGACACCACTATATTAGCATTACCACATTTTTAACAGATGAGGAATTACACAGCTTATCAGCACCGTATTTCTGTAATTCTAAGATGCATGTTCAATGAATAGGTACCAAAGGTGTGGATTCATACCAACGTGTCCACCCTCCCCCCAAAGGCTGTCATCAGATTGCTAATGTTTCCACTCAGTGGGCTCTT
>PVIA01002934.1:141039-187860 GCA_004024845.1 Tonatia bakeri | reverse complement strand
TTGCATTTGTTTTCACAGGCTGAAGAAATATAACAAACACCTGTTTGTGGAGCACCTCCTGCGTGGGAGGTCCAAGGTACCACGTGAGCAGAGTAACTAACCAAACGACAGGGCAGGTAACAAATCAGACTGTGGGATTTCCGCAGGACAGGAGTGTAGGTCTGTGAGTGTGAGTGCTGTGCGGAGAGCAAGGGACCTCAGCCTGGGGCTCTATAATAGGGCTGGCGTTAGGAGGCTTGGGAAAGAACCCCAGAGAAATAAAACCCCCGAGGTTCAGGGAAGGTGGGGAGTCCATCATGGAGGCGCCCAGAAAGCCAAACTCACAGCTCCAGGCTAGAGCACGGGTCCCACTCTATCTCCCACTCTGTCACCCAAGTGGGAAGTCCCCCCAGTGTCTGACCCTGGGCCCGCCTGCTTCATTCTATATATAGCAATCTCACCAGATGGCAGTTGCTGGGAGGTCAGGGCCCCCTCGAAGGCAGTCTCCTCTTCCAGCTCTAATCGTCTATATCAAAGGGATGAGGCTTACAGCTCCCTGCAGCCACCCTCCAACCCAGCAGGGGGATTCTGGGTGGCTGGAGGAGGGGCCAGGTTAGGTGAGAGAGCAAACACAATGGGGAGGAAGGTGAAGCCAGATGGTACGCGCCCAGGGCCAGATGGAAAAGCAGGAGGGCAAGGGCTGGGACTGGAGAAGGGATGGTGAGGGGTATCTGTCAGCCCCCCAGCACCTCCCCCTTTTCCTCCTTCTAGCCCTTTTTATTTCTGCCTCCTGGACCCCCTTTCACCTCCCCATCCCGGGCACTTTGTCCTTAGACCTTCTGCTGCTCCCCTAACCCCCTCTCTACTTTTTCTCTCCTCAGCCTCCTTCCAACCACAGCAGGTCCCTGTGCTCAAAGGTGCTGGCTGCAGTAAGCAGGTATGAGGTTAGATCTTCAAAAGGACTTCTCAGGAGGAGGTGGAGGTACAGGGACCTACTCATCTAGCTGGCAGGCAGCGATCCAGTCCCGCATGACGACAAGGAAGGTGTCCAAGTCCACAGTGGCCTGAGGTCCCTCCCCATTGGGGTCCAGGCTGCAGGCCAGTGTTTGGAGGCGTGCGTCCTGGGGGCCCTGTCCAGTCACAGCCTCCAGGTAGGCCAATACGTGGGTCACAGCCACAAAGCCTGAGGACACAGCATGCCATGAGGGAGTCGGGGGCAAGCAAGGAAGGTGGCGGTTGGGGACATCAGGACGTCACTGGCTGGGCTGGCGGCACCCCTGCACCACAGCCTGACTGAGACAACTTGGGCAAGTCCTTTCCCCTCCTGAGTCCACTCTTCCACCTGGCCTTTTTCATAAGTTGTCCCCACCTCGGAGGGGGACCAAGGAGGACCTACTGTGCCCCACCGGCCTGCAGTGGCTGCCCTCCCTCCACCTTCCAGGCACCAAAACACCACCCTGTTCCCTTCATGTCCCCCACATTTTCTTCTCCTTTCTGTCCTTGCCCAAAAGGCCTTCGTCCCCTTATGCAGTCCCTCCTGAAACTTCCCGCAATCACCCATGTCCTCCGAGAAGGGTCCTAGCCCATCCTTCTCTCTATGGCTACCCAGTCCCCAGTGCCCCCATCACTGCCCCTTATTATTCCATATCTCTTGCAGCCCCCATCCTGCCCCTCCCACCTGTCCTTTGGGGGTCACAGGCTTCGAAGGTGGAGTTGAGTATTTGCTCCTCTAAGCTGAGCGGTGTCCCCAGCAGACCCTCCTCCGGCTGATCCCAGAGGTACACTGAGGAGACAAGAGGGCCAGTCAGGAGAGGACTGACCCAGGCTTCTGCAAGGGAGGGATTCCCTCGGAGCTGCCTGGAGTTGGGGCTGATGGCGAACAGGAGGAGGCTTCAGGTGGGGGCAGCAATGTGAGGCTCTTTGAGTCAGTGCCCTGCCCACCGCCCTGGGGATGTGGGCCCCATCTTTTGGACCAGGAAGTCCCTGCTGCTGTCTGATGCTTGGTGTCCAATCCACTCGGGAGCCCAGATAACCAATGAACAATCAGCCTTTCCTCCTTGCTTCTCCTGCCTCCCAGGCTCAGCTCAGAGGGGCCAGAGGCGGGGGAGGGCAGAGAGGAGAGGATTCTGGGAGGAGCTGAGGGTGAAGGGGCCCAGGAGCCGGGAACAATCCGATAACATTCTGGCAGCCTGGATCGATTCTGCCTGCTGCATCTCTGGTCCTAGCCCGCTTGGTGGGCCGGCCTCTCCCCTCTCACCACCCCCAGGCGGAACTTGCATCCTGGAAGTCCAAGGCCAGGAGCTCAGAGCCCAGCTGCACTACTATGGGGAAGCTGCTTCTCTTTTTGGAGCCTCAGTTTCCCCACTTGTAAAGTGAAGGCGGGGCAGAGGGATCCCCTGCTCCAGGGCTGGGAGGGTGAGATCTGTGTGTGTGTGCAGAATGCACACAAACACACACATTGTACGTGACCTAGGGTCTGCTTGCCCGCTGTTGCATCCAGTGTCAGCACACAGTAGGCACTCAATAAATGTTCCAAGATATGGGAGGAGATCCTCTATCTCCAGAACCCCTGGAGCAGCCCAGCCTCTTTCCCAGGGTTGGCAGTAACCTTCAGGATTCCCTGCACAGCTGAGTGTAGCAGCGGGCTGAGCACAGGCTTCAGGGTCTGGCAGACTCAAGGGGCAACCCAGGCAAGGCACTCAGCCTTTCCAAGCCTCAGTTTCTTCCTCTGGAAAATGGGTATGGTGTGCCCTCCCTTTTAGAAATAAAATGAGATAAAATCTGGAAGGACCCTGGCAGACAGCCTGGCATGTGTTGGGAGCTCAGTAATAGAATCAGACATTTACTCAGCCTCTCCTGAGGGTGTTGCATGGACCGTGCTGGCTGCTATTAGTGGCCCCACCTTACAGGTGAGGGGACTTAGGCGCAGAAAAGTTAGGAATTGCCCAAGGCTACCTGTTCCACACGTGAGTACCCTTTCTCATCCCTCTAACTTTTCTAGGGCTCTTTGTAGTGAGTTCAAATTTAACCCCCTTGGGGTTGAACCCATGCTCTGCGGAAGGGGAGACATAGGGCTTGCCCCCAGGGCTTTCTCTGTATTCTGCATTCTGGTTTCTTCCTCCCACCGGGGGGCTCCCTGGGCTCCAGAGGAGGACCCTGAAGCCCAGCGAAGTCACTTGCCTGGGGCCACTTAGCCAAGGCGCACAAGACAGAGTCAACCCAGGACCACAGGGGTACAGATTACAGGGGTTTGAGGATCCGCTTGTGTCTACAGTCTCTTCCCAGGGCCCTGCAGGAAGACGTCACTGCTCCCCCCTCACTACCCCCTGCCCCATCCTCTTTCCTTCCTCGGTGTCTCCACTTCTCTGTGTCTCTGCCTGCCCGTCTCTAGTGTTCTGTCTGGCTCTTCCCCTCCACCTTCCTCCCCATTTCTCTCTCCACTGCGTCCTCCTTCTCTGCCTGCACGTTCCTGGTGTCGATTTCCTTCTCTGTCTCTGTGCCTCTCCTCTCCTATCTCTGTGACTCTCCATGCCCTGAGTCTTCTCCCTCCTCACTCTGCTGTCTCTGTCTTCCCGTTCCAGCCTTCCTGTCGCTCCATCTCTCCTGGGTGTGTCCCTCCCTCCCTTTCCTTCGGGAGCCTCAAAGCTGGCTCTGCCCTGGCCCACAGGTTCCTCGGTGGCCGCACGCCCTCTGCTGGTGCCGGCGAAGTTTCGATGTCGGTCACTCGGTCAGTAGGCCCTCAGGTGCCCACACCCAGGTGCCTGCCTCCTACCTTCCTACCTGGAAAGCCTCCTGAGGCCACAGTCCAAGCGTGGGGTCCTGAGAAAAGACACGGGCTCTACTGCTGCTGGATGCTGGGGGCCTCTAAGAAAGGGGCCCTGCCTCTCCCCAAGGGCGGGAGCCTCCTTCCCCATTACATTGGGCTCCCACTTGGCAGATGAGTTTCAGAGAGGGGAACCTGGTGTCTTCCTCCCGAAGCTGGCTTTCACACGCATTGGGTTAGCATCCAGCCAATCCAAGAACAGTATCTGAGTCCCTACTCTGTGTCAGGCATTGTCGTAGGGCAGCGCCTCACCACGTGTGGTTTGTAAGCACCTGAACTGTGGCCACTGTGAACCAAGATGCTCTATTAGTACAGAGCACACGCCAGACCTTGAGGAGTCAGCACGAAAAAACGAGATTATCTCCAGTCCATTTTTCTACTGATCATGGGTACATGAAGTTAAATAACATCTATTATTGCCATTCATTTGGTCTGTTTCTTTTTAAATTTCTTTTCAACGTGGCTACACACAACATTTAAAATTACATGTGTGGCTCGCACGTCAGATGGTGCTGCTGCAGGAACTGGAAATGCCAGAGTGAATCACACAGACCCTGCCTGGCGGAGCTCACGCTTTGGGGGTTGGGGGTGGGGAGATAGAGACAAGCGGACAGACAAGCCGATGTCAGCGCTGTGAAGACAGGTAAAGCTGAGAGAGGAGAGGGTGTGAAAAGGCAGATAGCAGAGGGCTGAGGGAAGTGAGTCTGCAGTCACTGGCCAAGGATGCGCCAGGCCGGGGACACGCCGCTTTCACTCTGGAAAGGCTTCCGCTCTGGCCTCCCAGAGCCAAGGGGGTGAGGTCCAGACAGGTGGACACAGGGCAGGCTCCCTCCTTCCCACCCTGCACCGAGGTGGAGCCTTCAAGCCACCTGTCCCAAGTCCCAGAGTCACAGCCAGGTGCCCGTTCACCCACTGCTCCCTCTTCATCCTCCCACGGGGTCACCAGGGGCCCAGCCACCTACTTTGTGAAGCGGGACCACCCGCCTGGCTCTCTGGTAGGTCCATGGGCCACGCTCGTTGCACCACAGCTGCTGGCGAAGCTAGCAGCTGCCCTCCACCACTGGGAGAGACTGCAAAGGGACTGGCTACTCTTAGAGCTCCTGAAAGGACAAGCAGAGGAACGACCTCCTCAGACCAGCCACCCGAGGGTGGGGACCTGTCCTGCCTCACTTGTGCCCCAGGCAGCCCTGGGTTCTCAGAACCTGTTCGCCCACCCGTCTCCATCGCAGCAGCTCCCGCTCAGACCTGTTTTATAGATTGAGGTGTGGGCTGGTAAAAGGGGGACCTAAGGACTGGGTGGCAGAGATCAAAGGGGGGGCTAGTGGGTGGGGATGACTGCCTCTTCCCCAATGCCTCCTCCCCGCAGCTTGTGAAGTCCCCATCCCTGTCCTTCCTGCCCAACGACTGGCTGACTCTGCTGTGTCCCCTTCTCTCCATCCCTATAGCCCAGGCTCCGACCTCGTCTTCGCCCCATGAGCCCTCACTGCAGCCTCCTTCTTGGTCTCCTAGCCTCCAGTCCATTCTCACAGGGCCCCAGAGCTGGCCTGCCCTTCCTCTGCTCAATGTTCTTCCATGGCTCCCCAGTACCCTAGGGACCCTGCACAGATGCTGGACTTGGCATCCACTCTGCATGACCTGGCCCCGCCTGTCTCCCCACCCCAAATCACACTTGCTGTTCCCACCTCTGGGTCTCTGCCTGGGGCACCCTGCTTGCCAACCCTTCCAGTCTTGGCTCACGTGTCCCCTTCTCCGGGAAACATTTCTAAAGGAGGTACTGTCGCTGGGTTCCCGACCACCCTGGCTACTGACGTTCTCGCCATATCTGCCTGTATTTGGAACTCTTGGTGTCCCACTTGAGTTTGACCCCATTTCTCCCCTGCTCCCAGCCCTCCCATGGTTCCCTAGTACCCTCAGGACTAAGCCCTAGCCCCTTTGGTTGGTGTGGCAGAGTGGTCCCTGTAACTCCTTGCCTCTTTTTGTCACTCCTCTCCACTGGCCCACCTCCAGGCCCCTCACCCTCATCACAACCACGGGAACTTAGCATCTTCCCATGTCCCCCCAGGCCTAGGTCACACTGTAGCACCATTCCCACCTGTGACTTCTGCCTGGGTCTGCAGACCCCTGGGGACCCTTCCCAAGTCCCTGGAGTAGTTAGGGACCCCCTCTTCTGTGCCCCCCCCCAAGATGCCCTGTCGTGCCTCCATTATAACCAGGCTGACCATTTTACTTCTTGTTCCAACTCCAGGACACTTTCAAGAGTGAAAGGGTCGTAATTAATAATTACACTGATTGAGGGTGGGGGTGGGTGGGGGTAAGGCAGGGGAAAGTGGTGGTGGGGAAATGAAGACAAGTGTATTAAGTGTGAACGTTAATAAAAAATGAGTAGCCCTCTCTGGTGTAGCTCAGTGGATTGAGCGCGGGCTGCAAACCAAAAGGTTGCCAGTTCGATTCCCAGTCAGGAAACATGCCTGGGTTGTTGTCCAGGTACCCAGTGGGGGCCACATGAGAGGCAACCACATATTGATGTTTCTCTCATCTTTCTTCCTCCCTCTCTCTAAAAATAAATAAATAAAATATTTAAAAAATGACTAAAAATTAAAATTAAAATAAAAAATAATTACATTAGACCATGGTGCCCATCACGCTGAACTGGCACACTGGAGCTGATGGTCAATGCCGGGTTTCTGGGACCTGTCTGTCCTCGCCTCACCTGTTTAGCTTCCCTTCCCTCACCAAGTTCTCCCCACGCCCTGCTTTCCCTGGTGCCAGAGGGGGTCCGCAGCTGTGGCATACACACTTTCTGGTGGCCTTTAGAATATCCTAGGAAAAAAGGCCGAGGAGAGAACTTTCCAGGGTTTGGATGACGCTGACGGGTGGGCGGGGTGCAGAAATGGGGCCAATGGCCCTGGATCCTGAGTGAGGAAGAGTGCTGACAGGCACTGGGAGCGTCCGCCAGGACTGGGGGGATAAACTCAGGGTGAGAAAGGGAGGGAGGCTCTGGTCAAGTTTGGGGGGGCTTTGGCGGGGAGAGGCTAGCAGGACTCGGGCAGGAGTTCTGGGAATTTTAAGGGAGTCTGGATTTCAGGGGGTCTCTGACTGGATTTCTCACTGAATTTCAGAGCTCTCTGATATTGGGGAGGGGGATTAGGATTTGGGGTGGGTTTGACAAGATTTCTGGGGATCTGACAGGATTTGAGGAGGGAGAGGAAGGGGATTTCAATGGAGTGAGTCCCCGACGGGCCCTAAAGTCTGACAATTTCTATTAGTTTCTGACAAGCTTTCAGGGGTCATCTATAAAATTTTCTGGTGGCTCCCTTCCTGTACTTCTCAGCAGATTTGGTCGACACTTTTAACAAGACAGGGAAGGCCCTGATATCCGGGATTCTCCCCCGCGATTTCGGCGCTTTGTCAGGGTTTCGGGAGGGGTTTTGAGCAGGGCTACTCTGGGGAACATTGTCACAGCCAGGACGCACCTGGGGCCACGGCCCACTCTCGGGACGCAGGCGAGGGCCACGAAGGACGAACGGCAGCTCCCCGGAGTGGAGGGAGGCGAACGCTACTGTGGGAAGGCCGGAGAGGGTGTGAGGCGACTGAGCGCGCGCGGCGCCTAGGCCCCGCCCCTCCTGGGCTCCTCCCCCAACGCAGGCGCGCTTAGGGAGAAGGTGCGCGCTGGTCCTGCGGGCTACCTGCGAGGGCAAGACTGCGCATGCGTACGGTGGCCGGAGCGCGTGCCTAGCCCAAGGGAGCGGGCGCATGCGTATTGGCAGAGTGGATGTAGTTCTGGCAGGATTACCGACGGTAGGGGAAGGGGTTTGAGCGTCTCCACGCTGTGCTGGTGTCTTCTATGGGGGCCCGAAGCTTCGGTGGAATAAACCCAAGCAACTAGGATTTGGACTGAGAGTCTCCTTGTTTATCCCCACTTATCAGCTACCAAGCCGTGGACTTTCTGCCTTCCGTTCCGTGATAGGCTGCCGGTCACATTTACAATAATCCCCTGCTCTGTATTGCTCCCTATTCCTGCGTCCTTTCGTGGCTCCAGTCCCAAAGTATTAATAGATCCCCGCAGGATTCTTTCCCTAACTGTACCATTCACCCCTTTTAGGGAAAGAATTACATCCAAAATTGACTCCCAAGAAGGGAGATTTTGGACAAAAGCTGCCCCTACCACCCAACCTGTCTGCTAGCTTGTATTATCCACTTTTTAATGGTTCTCATGGCACGTCACAAGACGTGACACATTTTGTATTTCCGTTCTGTCACCCCCACTGGAATGTGAGCTAAATGGAGCAGGAGACTGTTTGGGGGCTAGAACATGCCTGGCCCAGTGTGGGGACTCAAAAAAAAAGTTGAATGGATGAGTGCATGCCTCTTCAGTGCTGGACAGTGTAGGATGATGATAAGGTGGTGGACCTGGAGTCGTCAGACATTGTTAGGTTTGAATTTGGGCTTCATCACTTCCTAACCATGACCTTGGCACAATGGCGACCCTCTGAGCCTCAGTTGTTGTCCCAGAAATGGAGATACATACTTGCTTCTTAGGTACCTTCAGGACTTAAGGTGGTAATCTTTGTTAAAAGTTATTTTGGCTACTAGATGGTAAGCCCTGGGAAAGAACCTCTTTGGCAGGTGATGTGGTGAGTAGATAAGAGAGATATAGAATTGGACAAACCGAGTGTGACTTTGGCAAGTGACTTCACCTCTCTGAAAGTCAGCCTTTTTTTCTAAAATGGGGGCAAATAGCCAGCTCCTGGGGTCTTATGAGAGTTCATTAAGAATGTCAAGTGTTTTATTAGCACAGGCTGGCAAGAGGTAGACCGTTAATTTTATTAGTATAATTTCAGTCTTTCAATTTATATTCTTTCAGAATGTCTTGTTTCTTCCTTCCTTTTTTGAGGTCTGGGTACTTCTGTAACGCCTAAAAAAAAATAATTTTTAAAAGTATAATGGAATGCCAAATCTTAAGTTATAGCTCAATTACACTTGTGTAGCTTTCTGAGATAGATGGGTGCTTACATCACTGATAGTTTTAGATTACTATTTAGCCTCTTTTCTAATATTTGCATTTACAGCCATAATTTTTCTGAGGACTTCCTGAGCTACACTCCATAACTTTGTGTCACATTTCTGTTAGTATTCAGTTTAAAAATATTTACTAGTTTGAGCCCTGGCTGGTGTGGCTCAGTGGACTGAGCATGGGCCTGAGAAGCAAAGGGTTACCGGTTTGATTCCCAGTCAGAGCACATGCCTGGGTTGCAGGCCAGGTCCCCAGTAGGGGGTGCCTGAGAGGCAACCATACATCGAAATTTCTGTCCCTCTCTTTCTCCCTCCCTTCCCCTCTCTAAAAATAAATAAATAAAATCTTTTAAAGAAATAAAAAAAATATTTGCTAATCTGACGTACGCACTATTTTAGTAGTGTAGTGCTTTGTTTCCAAGTATTTTATGACTGCCAAGTTATCTTCTTATTGTTGGGACTTGCTATTGCCTGATTGGCTGAGGCTTGGGGTCAGACCCTGAAAGGAGATAGTGCTGTTAGATAGAAGAACTTTATTTCTATATGGGGCTTGAGTTGGGGTTTGGTGGGGGGTACATGCAGGTGTTCCTCTGTCCCCATCCCTATAGCTGCTGGGAGGGCTTGAGAATGTACAGGAAGCGTGTCTTGCGGGCAGGCAGCTTGAAGTAGGAGGACCCCTGGGTCCCTTCTTGAAGGACTTCCTCTTGGTTCCCCTCGTGGAGCCCTTCCTGAATGGCCTGCAAGCGGTCCCGGATGGCCTGCAGGCGGTGTTGCTTCTCGCTGAGCCAGCGGTCACCTTCCTGGGCATTCTGGTGGGACCTTCGCTGTGTCAGCTTCACAATCCAGAAGGCCACTCGCGGATGAGGTTCTGGGTGGGTGCTGTCCATGATCTTTGGGATGGGCACGAGGATCTCCTTCTCCTCTTTGGGTACCTGGGGAGGAGGGACAGGAGACCCGCTCAAAGTCAAATGACAACCCAGTGGCATATTTAGCTCAGTATGCCACCTACAGGATGCTTTGGGAATGAAAAATTCACAGTTTACAAAGGACTTGGGTTAAAAATACTGAGGACTCTGGTGGGGTTGCTCAGTTGGTTAGAGCGTCGTCCCAATACACCAAGGTTGTGGGTTCAATCCCTGGTAAGGGCACATATAAGAAGCAACCAAGGAATGCATAAATAACTAGAACAAATCAATGTTTCTTTCTGTCCCCCTCTTCCTTCCTCTCACTCTCTAAAATCGATAAATAAATATTAAAAAAATACTCGGAGGTTTACAGATTATTTTGGGACTAAAAACACACTTTGGAGGCTTCAAATGCACTTTGGGGTTTAAAACACCTGTGGGGATTACAACACTTTTAGGATTAAATAGCCTGTGAGGTTTGGAAAGCAGTTCGAAGTGCACAAAGCACCCTGGCTGGAATAGCTCAGTGGATTGAGTGAAGGCTTACAAATCAAAGGGCTGCTGGTTGGATTCCCAGTCAGGGCACATGCCTGGGTTGCAGGCTTCATCCCCAGTTGGGATGCACAGGAGAGGCAACCACATCGACATTTTTCTCCCTCTCTTTCTCTCTCCCTTCCCCTTTCTCTAAAAATAAATAAATAGAGTATTTTTTTAAAAGTTAAAACAATGCACAAAGCACTTTGGAATTAAAAGCTTTGGATATCACTAAAGAATCATGACCACAATTGTAACATGATCCTTTTAAATTTTTAAATTTATTTTATTAGTCAAGACTTAGACTATAATGTCATGATTGAAAGGGACATACATAGTCTCTGGATATTGTCAGAAAAGCTTTAAGGAATTAAGCTCAACTCTAGGCGCTGATAGGAGCCCTTGAGTGTGGTACCTTGCTCACGTACATGGCTCGTGGCAGTCTTTCCAGGTTAAGAATGAAAGTTGCTTCCCTGGGAGATGGCAAAGGAAGAACCTCAAGATATTTGGGGGGACCTCAAGAACTTGAGGATTTCACCCAAACCTACACATATTGCAGGCAAAGCCTGGTGGGAACTGTGAGGCTTGGCTTCTTTGCTCTCAAAGGCTAAATAAAGCTCAATCTGGAGATTCCTTATGAAATTCCAGCAAAGCAGATTTAAAAGAACCTGTGTGATCAATTACTATTTTATTGTATGTATGCAAATGTTCAGGCCACATTGAAACGGGACTTCAGGCAGTACATAAATTGGTCTTAATTTGGCTCTTTGATAACAGTGAGGGTGATTTTTATGGACAGCAACTGTGGCTGAATAAAATCTATAGTGCACTGTTGTAGACTTTAGACTCTCGTTCAGTTCATTTTCTCCCAAGTTTTATTTTTTCACCTATAAACTCTACTGGATCCTGCATTTTTCTTGTTTCCTTAAATATTTGGCTACAAACCTCCAAATCAATGTTTTGTTTTTCTCCCGCCCCTTGACAAGGCAAACAACATCCAAAACCTAGGACATCCAGCCTGTCGGGGGTGGGGGGCGGGTCCCTCGGTATCCTTGCCTGGATGCTTCCTTTCATCAGACCAGTCATCGTGGTTCTTGTCATTTTAGCTTTTGCCCCAATAATATTCAGATTTATAACACAATTTTTCTGCACCAGGTTACAAGCCCTACTTGTATGTTCTCTGGGAATCCTGCCTGTCGTTGATCCCAGACACCATTGCCACACCTCCTCATCCTGCCTCTGACAGACAGCAAGGGTCACTTGGCTCTGAAGGAAAACTCTGCCCCTCTTCAGCAGGAAGCAGCTGCAGAAGAGACCCTATGCTCCTTCCCCTTAAAACACAGGTGGCAAACGCAAGGCCCATGAGCCAAATCTGGCCCTCCACCTTGTTTTATCCAGCCCAGCACCTTGCTTCTACCCTGCCAAGCTCTCACTTAACAGTTAAGGAGTAGTTATATTTATACAGCCCTTTGAAGACAACCACGAGGCAGAGGTGGCCCCTGGTGAAAATGAGTTTGATAGCCCTGCCTTAAAGAATTCAGAGCCAAGAATTCTTGAGGGTGTGATGCAGTAGGCAGTTAGGGATGAGCAAAGTAGAAATGATAGGCCAGGTACAGAAGGTTACTGGGGTGGAAAAACCTAGGTGCTTAGCAGTGGGCAAAACTGGGGAAACAAGTATTGTTCAGTGGAACTTTGCCCCTTGGGTGGCCTTTCCTCCTCTAGCACATTATTGGCCATGTGATTTAGGTTCCCCACGACCTTTCCTTCCCTGACATGTTGCTAGTCATGTGATACCCACCCTTGGAGGAGAAACAAAGAGGGAGGAGAATAGCCTCATATGACTTCCATATAAACCCTTGCATGGCCACGCCCTTAAGCATTAAGCCCTCAGGACAATGAAGTTCTGGCCCCCGTCAAATAATCTTAAGAACAAAGCCTAGGGTCTGTTGACCACAGAGACAGAGTTTTGGTCAAACTGGAGATAATATCTAGACCTCAGTTGTATTTCAGCTCCAGGCCCAGAAAAGCAGCTGCAACCTGTGGCCATTGATTGAATCCTTGTCCAAACTCAAATTAACCTTTTTAAAAAAAATTGTATTCATTTATTTTTAGAGAAAGGAGAAGGGAGGGAGAAAGAGGGGAAGAGATACATGTGGTTGTCTCTCATGTGCCCCCTACTGGGGACCTGGCCTGCAACCCAGGCATGTGCTCTGACTGAGATTTGAACCTGGGATGCTTTGTTTGCAGGCTGGCTCTGTCCACTGAGCCACGCCAGCCAGGGCTCAAATTAGCTCTTGCAGACAGCTTTGAATATGGACTGAATTTCTGTTTGGTTCTTGCTACTCAAAGTGTGAGCTGTGGACTAGTATTATCAGCATCATCGGGGAGCTTGTAGACATGCAAATTGGTCGGCCCCATTCCACCTACACAGACCCACTGAATCAGCCTGCATTTTGATAAGCTGAGGCCTGAGAAGTTCTGTAGGAGATCGTGATGGTTGAATTGTGTCCTAATTTATATGTTGATGTCCATACCCCCAGGATCTCAGAATTTGATCTTATTGGGCCCTAATCCAATATGGCTGGTGTCCTTATGCGAAGTGGAAATATAGACATAGAGATGAGACAGGGAGAATGTCATATGAAGATGAGGCAGAGATGGGGCTCAATCTACTCAACAAGAATTGCCAAAGACTGTCATTAAGTCATCAGAAGGTAGGAGAGGGGCAGGGAAGAGACTCTTCCTCACAGCCCTCAGAAGGAACCAACCTTGATCTTGGACACCTGACCTCAAGAACCGTGAGACAATAAATTTCTACTGACTGAGCTAGCCGGGCAGTTAAGAGACAATAAATTTCTGTTACTTAAGCCACTCAATCTGTGGTACTTTGTGACAGCAGCCCTCAAAAACTAATACAACGTTAGTAGTTTGACATCAGCGTGAAATATCTTGGGTGGAAGAATAGTACTGCAGTCATGGGGAAAAATGCATTATTCTCAGGTGATATCTGCTGAAGGATTTCAGGGTGAAGTGTCATGACGTCAATGATTTATTGTCGTATGGTTGGAAAACACAAAAGTGAAAATAAAGTAAATGTGGTAAAATGTTAACAGGCAGTGAATCTAGGCCAGCAGTTCTTGACCAAAGTGTGGAAACATTTTCGGTCGTCACAGCCGGTGGGGGTGGGGGGTGGTGTTTCTGCCTAGTGGGTAGAGGCAAGGTTGCTGCTAAACATTTGACAGTGCACTGGATTGCCCTGCGTATGGGTAAAAACAAAGATTATCCAGCCCTGGCTGGTGTGGATCAATGGACTGAGTGCCGGCCTGCAAACTAAAAGGTCACCGGTTGGATTCCCAGTCAGGACATATGCCTGGGTTGCAGGTCAGGTCCCTAGTGGGGGGTGCTTGAGAGGCAACTGATCAATGTATCTCTTGCACATTGATATTTCTCTCCTTTTCTTTTTCCCTCCCTTCCCCTCTCTCTAAAAATAAATAAATAAAATCTTTAAAAACAAACAGACGAAAAAAATCAGAAGATGATCCAGCCCCAAAATGATAATGGTGGCAAGGTTGAGAAATCTTGCCCTATAGTAAAAGGAATACAGCCCTGGCTGGTGTGGCTCAGGGGACTGAGCACTGGACTGCGAATCAAAGGGCCACCAGTTTAATTCCAGGTCTAGGGCACAAGCCCCGGTTGCAGGCCGGGTCTCCAGTAGGGGGCGCATGAGAGGCAACCATACATTGATGTTTTTCTCCCTTTCTTTCTCCCTCCCTTCCCCTCTCTATAAATAAATAAATAAATAAATACAGATATATTTACTGTATGGCTTTCCCCTATCTTTTCTGTAGATTTGAAATTTTTGAAATAGAAACCTTTGTGTGTATGACAAGAGGGAAGCCTATGTGTTTGCTAAGCACCTGGAGGTTCTTCAAACGTTTTAGGGTCACAAATCAAGTCCTTTGGGGTTAGAATCACTCAAAGGTTTACAAAGGTGAGGTATACAAGGAATTTAGGATTCGTAAAGCACTTTGGAATGAAAAGTAGAGTGGGGAGGTGGGGGCATGTCCTAACCTTTGACTCACGCTCCAAGTTCTCTCCTCGCTCGGTGGACGCCACCATCTTCTCGGAGATCAACACCGCTCCTGTGTTGTTGTCAGTCACCTGACAAGATGGGAGTAAAGAGTGAGAGCAAAACTGTTTTCCTCCTTTGCCCTCCTCCAGGAAGATACTGCAGCATGCGGGATCCTAGGGAGACTCCAGGAGGCACTTCCCAGCATAAGCACCTTGTCGATCTGGAGGTGGCTGGAGAGAGTGTTGTTCCCCAGCTGGTGCTCCTGGTTCTCCTCTTGATGGTAGTTCCTAGGGAGGCCCTGAAGGTCCATGGGGGCAGAGAAGAAGCTGTCTGTGCCCTGTAGCAGGTCATCCTGGGGCCAGAGGAGGGACAGGTGAGTGGTTGGACCTCAGGCCTTCCCAGTGTTACCTTCAGCCCTGCTAGCATGCCTTTGAGGCCTTGCCACCTCCCTTCTACCCCCTTCCCTCTCCATCTTCTGATCCTTAGGGCTTAACTAAGTCACCTCCTGCCCTCACCCCCCACCTGTTCTGTCTCTAGTCTCTTCCCTTCCTCATGTCCTACTCTATGTTCCCATCCTACCTTTCATTCTCTTGCCTCTATCCCACCTCCCTCTCTGCCTGTCTCCCTTCTTCTTTCTATCTCTCAGTCTCCCTGTGTCTCTCTGTCCCTTTGGCTCCTCTTCCTGTCTGTCCTGCCTGGCTGTGACCCATCTCCCATGACTCCCTGAATCTTTTCTACCCCTCAGTCTTCATCTGTCCCTGTCCCTCTTCTCTGGAACTCCTTTTCCCTAACCCCCACCATCGCTCACTTTCAGGAAAAGCCCGACGAAGTCTTGGAGTAGTCTTTGGAGGCCTAGAAAACCCGGGGAAGTCTCCTGGGTGTCAGCATCGTGGATCGGGGCTGCAGTGGAGGGGGGCATCCAGGTGCAGGGGAGCAGCAGCAGAAGGACCAGCACGTGCCACATTGCGGGGAAGGCTGTAGGGGTCAGAGCCCTGACCCAAGACAATCATGCCTTTCATCCCTTGCCCAGGTTTTATCATTTGTCCAACTCTCCCCGCACCGCACAAACCCATTTTCCCCTCCCGTTTCCTCCTACTCCCACTCCCTCCAGTGTGTCAGGGCCCGCGCGTCCTCCCAAGCCCCGGCTCTTCTGAGCTTTGCCTCAAACACCAATTTAATTCCTTTCCTTCCCCCACATTCATACCCAGATATAATTTCTCACCTTCTCCTACGCCCGACCCCGTCTTCTGGGCCCCCCCTTTATTCTAGACCACAGGCCAGACACCGGACTCTCAGACTCGGGCCGTCCACAGACTGTTAAATCCAAACAGTTCTGGTCTCGAGCCCAACCGGGATACCTGGAGCGTTGAACGAGCTCCGCGAGCACCTAGCGGCTCCCCTAAAGTCTGGTCACGCCCCCATGTCTGACCTCACTCACTAGCCGAGCCCTCTATTGGATAGCCACGCCTCTATTCTTCGTTAACCACGCCCCTTGGGCCAGCCTCACGCTCACAGCTGGTCCCACTCCCTCGTTAAACCACGCCCCTGACGTTTGACCTCCGCGCTGAAGACTCAAGTCTTGCGGGTATTCAGGCCTGCCTATCTGGCTACAATCGCAAGTGGCCACGCCCCCTGCCCTAGAGCCACGCCCCACATCTGGTCCCCGCCTCTGTGCTCCAGATCTTGCCCCTAGCGCCCTCGGTTCCATTCCTGAGATCCGTCTGCCCTTCAGGTTTGTCCGCCCCTTAGTTTCGTATTTATTTCTGAGAATTTCTCCTTGTCACTTCTCGGAAACGATTAACGCACTCAACAGAGGGCAATGTAGGGACGCTGAACTGAGAGCCCTCTTCGGTTCCACTAAACAGCCCCACCCTCTCTGGAAACCCGAAATCCAGTCATATGTTCCAGTTTCCAAGAAAGCCGGAATCAGGGGTCCCTTGCCTCTCAGGTTCCCAGAGTCCGGACCCCAGCCTCTTGCAGTCGCACGAGTTTGAAGGCTCAGCCCCTCACCCCTCATTCACAGAGTATCTCTCCCTGCCTTGGGACAGCGCCACCTGTTGTCCACCAGCCCGTGTGCGTGTGGGAGTCTCGCTCCTATAAACTCCCGGTCGTCTGGCTCAGGACTCTTAACTCCGGTGAGGTTACAAGGAAAACCGTTGTTACAGAACTCAATCAAAGCACACCTCCTTACTTCAATCCTCAAAAACATACTTTAGGCTGATCAGGAAAGAAGCTTTTGTGCTCCTTTCATTTCCACATCCCCCATACACAAACACAGAGGGCCCAGAATCCAGGCCCCCAGTCCCCTCCTTCCTCAGACCCAGAAGTCCGGACCGTCTCCACTGCTCCTCTCCCAGGAATCCAAGTATAAGAATCCTGAAGTTGCTCCCAGACCCCAACTAGACTTCACTTTTCCTTTGCCAAAGCAAAAATCCTCCCCCAAACTGTCACCGTCGGATGCCCCTTCCCGTTGTCCGGCGTCCGGGCCCGCCCCCCCTCCGGTCCCTCCCACTTTTCCCAAACAAAGCTCCCGGGCAACTTTCTCCTTCGCAGCGCCCCGCCCGCCCGCGGTTCCCCAGCCCCAGGCCGGGAGGTAGGAAGGCGCCGGCGGGAGTCGGGGATCCTGCTTTGGGGTGTGTGAGTTGGGGTGGAAGTTACGCATTAGCAGGTTAAGTGTTTGTGGGACCATCTCTGAATTTCATGCTGCCTTCTTTTTATCCGGGGGCTCGAGTTTGCGGTCCCGATCGAGTCCTAAGTGCGGGGTTGGAGCTTTCGCCGGAGTTGGGGGTGTCTACTGATGCGTCTGAGTTTAGGAGTGTGCGCCTGCGAGTGGGGGAGGACAGGGGACTTCGTTGGGTGTGTGTGGGATGTGAGTATCCGCGGCGGTGTCGTTTGGAAGCGAGAAAGGATTCTGCGTGTTGCTGACCGAACTAATTCGTGTGTCATTTGTGGGCACCCGGTCCTCCTCAGGGAGAAAGGGGCCTCCAGGGTGGCAGGGGGAAGGCTGCAGAGCTTTCTGGATCTTCAGTCTTGTCTTTTCGGAGGTTTGGGGCCTGGGGAGGGAAATCAGGGGTCCCTTCTTAGCCGGCTCCTCCGTCCCTTTGTCTGGCCACATGGGGGAGAGCTGGGCTGGGATTTTGGCCTACGGGGGTCCTGAACGCTGCAGCGCCATTGGGCTCGGCCTGGGGTCTTTGTCTGTCTCGGCCGGGACTCCAGGGTCCGCGGGAGGAGGGGGATGGGAGCATGGACTCTGGAGTCCTGGGAAAGCTGTGGAAGACGTGGAGCCTCCAGGGAGGCGGGATCTGACTGTATTGGAAAAAGTTTTCTTCCCCTGTTCCCGGCCTCCGGAAAGTCACTGGGAACTGGAGTTGGATCCGAGCCCACGGCGCCGGCGCCGGGGTGGGGGGGAAGGGGCGGGGCCAAGGGCTTGAGGGGAGGGCTCTTGCTGGCCAGCCCCTCCCCTGATGGGGGTTGTGGGAAACTGGGGGAGGGGATGCCTGGGCCCTTTGTTCTGGCTCTCCTGATGGCAGGGCGCCCTTGCCCCCCCAGTCTCTGGTTCTGTGTGTCTTTCCTGATGTCCACTTGAGTTTCTGCCCTGAGTCTCTGTCCTGCTCCCATCTGGGTCTCTGTCCCTGAGTCCCTCTGAGCCTCTGTCCACCACCCTCTGTGTCTCCGGCTCCTTCTCTCTAGATCTCTGTCCCCCTCCCTCTGGGACTCTGTTCCCCTCTGTCTGGATCTGCCCTTCAGCCTTACTGGGGCCTGTGCCCCTTCTTCTCTTCCCGCAGCTGCTGCTCCCATCCCAGCACCTGTTCTTGGGGTGGGACTAAGATCTCACCCACACCCTCCTTTCCTGCCACCAGGCCCTGACTCCTTCCTATCTTTTTAAACCAGTAATCCATACCCAAGTGCATGACCCTCATGGGCCCTACACATGACTCTGGGGTTTTCAAAACTTCATTACACCCCAGGCTTCCCTGGAAAACCAGAGAACATTCTTCACCCTAAGCTTCTCCAGAAATCCAGCCCACTTCTCCAGGACTCCTCCTCCTTCAGACCTGGGGGTCTGGGGCCCCAGCCCTCTGAGCCTTAGGTCCTTCTGGGTGGGTCGGGGGAAACTTGCTGAGCTCTGTGTCCTTCCAGGCCCAGATGGGAGAACCCCGGGCTGGGGCCCCCCTGGACGATGGCAGCGCCTGGACGGGAAGCGAGGAAGGAAGTGAGGAGGGCACCGGGGGTAGCGAGGGGGCTGGAGGAGATGGAGGCCCAGACGCAGAGGGCGTCTGGAGTCCCGACATCGAGCAGAGCTTCCAGGAGGCCCTGGCCATCTACCCGCCGTGCGGCCGGCGGAAAATCATCCTGTCGGACGAAGGCAAGATGTATGGTGAGTCCACCCCTCTCTTTTGCCCTGGCCTCCTCTGATTAAGAAAAAAATAAAAAACAAACATTTGGGGAGCTTTCAACACTGCTCACATTAAAGCACTTCATATCCTCATGATGACTCGGACAGGAGCTCGCATCCCATTTGCACACATGGGCATGCATCCCAGAAAACCTAAGCGATTTGCCTAAAGCCACAAAGCTAGTGTGTGGTGGAGCTGGGATTTGAACTCAGGCAGTCTGACTCCTAACCTTGCAGTCGTAAGTCTGCTTCCATCGAGCTCTCAGCTATCTGTGGACCTCTGGGAACTGTGACTTCTCTCTCCTTCCCTGGTGTCCTCTGTGTTGGGAAGTTCTGCTGAAGGTCTAACTCTGTTCCATCTCTGACTCCTCAGGTCGGAATGAACTGATTGCCCGCTACATCAAGCTGAGGACAGGGAAGACCCGAACTCGCAAACAGGTCTCAGGACTGACTTGTGGGCTTCTGTCTGGGGCAGGCTTGTCGTCTCAGGGTCATACTAGTGTGGGCAGGTTCAGGTTCAAGGAGGATCTGGTTCACGTGCTTTTGTCTGTCTTCTTGGCACCCCTGTGAGTATGCTCTGTGCCTGTTTGGTTCAGTTCTCTTAGCGGTTGTGTGAGAACCCTAGGAACAGAGAGCAAAGGAGCCAAAGAGAGAAGTGTGGGGAGGGGAAATGAGACCCTCATTTGCTGGGTCTGGGAAGAGCAGAAGTGTTAGTGAGAAAAGAGGGGCCTTTTTGGTTGTGTCTGAGTTGGCGTACTCCTGAGACAGCCAGCATGTCAGGTGTGTCCTACCTTCCGTTGCAGCAGCTCTGCGGGGCGCCTGGAGGGAGGAGAGGGGCAGGGAACGCAAGAGGCGAGTCATTCTGGCCTGAATCTCCTCCTTTGCCACTCCCTCCAGGTCTCTAGTCACATCCAGGTTTTGGCCCGAAGGAAATCGAGGGAAATCCAGTCCAAGCTCAAGGTAGAGACCAAAGGAGACATTCGAAGAGGGGGACAGGGGCCCAGAGAGAGAGGACAGGGATTTAGAGAGAGGGGGACCTAGAGGAAGGGGACAGGGACTTAGAGGGGGTAACAGAGGTCCAGAGAAGGGGGACAGAGAATCGGGGTGCAGGACAGAGACCAATAAATGGGAACAGATCTACACAGAAGGGCAGACAGAATGGGGGAGGCGGAGACCCAAGGTAGGCGGGTTAGCGGCGCAACAAGCGGGAGAGGGGTGGACTGCGACCCTGGGGTCCGGGAAGATGCACAGACGGGGTGCAGAGGTTCAGCTTGGGGAAGGCGTGAAGGATGGGGCACCGGGCCTCTCCTCCAGCTACTGCTGTCTTCTGCCTCCCTCTGCTCTGCCCTCCCGTCCTCCCTTATGCTCTTCCTGGTGTCCTCCTCGCCGTTTCCGCCTGGGCTCTGCAGGACTCCTCTTGTCCTGCTGGTTCACCTTCCCCTTTCCCTGCCCCGTGTGGCCTGCCCGTTCGTTCGGCGCCAGATCACTTCGTTTCCTTTCCGAGCTCTTGACATCCCTTTTTGTTTCTCATTCCCCTGCATGTCCTGTTCCTTCTTGGCCGAAGATCCTCGTTTTCTGCCCCTCCTGAGTATGGAGTCTCTTCTGTCTCTTTCCTTGGACGTGGGGACCACCACTTCCTATTGCTTTTATTTGTACCCAGAAGCCTCCCGTCCCTTTCTCTCTAGTTCTAAACACCTTCCCTCTGGTCTTGCCTGGAGTTCGCTGTTCCCCTCTGTCCTGTCCTGGCTACGAAATGTTCACCGGCTATTCCCGCCCTGGGTCTGATATTCTCATTTCCTGTTGCCTGCTTACCAGGAAACCTTCACTTCTGTATGGCTCTTTATTGACTTAGAAACCCTCATGACCGTCTTTTATCCTGGGCTTTGAGAACCTCTTTCCCCGTCTGCGCCTGGCCCCCTCTTTTGCATATTTGTCCTTCACTCCGCTATCCTCTCCTTGCCCAGCTCGGGGGGTGGGGCTGTTGGGGTTGGCAGGGCAGCAAGGTGGGGCATCCAGGCCTCACTTCCTAAATCATGTTTTCTTTCCTTCTTCGCCATCCTCCCCCAACCCCACGGGCAGGCCCTCAATGTGGTAAGTCCCACTGCCCATCCTCCCACTCACCTCCTGAACCCAGACATTCCTTTGCCTTGAACCCCCAACTCTGCACCTCCCTACACTCACCCTGCCCTGTCATTGTCCCCACCCTCGCTGTGGCTACTGGAACTCCCTGTTGACATGGCCCTTCGACTTCTTCTCCAGGACCAGGTTTCCAAGGACAAGGCGTTCCAGACAATGGCCACCATGTCCTCGGCCCAGCTCATCTCGGCCCCTTCCCTGCAGGCCAAACTGGGTCCCGCTGGTCCTCAGGTGGCTTGGGTTGGGGACTGTGGGGTTCAGGGCTGGAGGGCGGGGGGGGTGCAGTTTCAGTAGGGGACTAACTGGCTGACCCCCAACCTTTGTCTCACCTCCAGGCCTCTGAGCTTTTCCAGTTTTGGTCAGGGAGCTCTGGGACCCCCTGGAATGTTCCAGAGTGAGTACTTTCTGTTCTGCCTCTGCACCCATCTCCCACCTCCACTCTCTCCCACAGATCTTTCTCACCCCACCTCCCAGTTCCCTGCTGCCCTGTGAACAGGGATTCTGGAGCCAGGCTACCTGGATTTGAACCCAGGCAGGAGGGTGAGGGGACGATGGGCTGGCTGGAGAGGAAGACTAGGATACTGAGGAGGGGCTGGGCAGAGAGAGTCAGGAGGTGGAGAGGGGATGGTGCTGGGGCCTGGTGGGCTGAGAAGGAGGGAGGGGCCAGGGACAGTGCCTGAGCTCTGGCTGGTGCCTGGGGTTGGTGGGACTGTCCCAAGATGTGCAACCTGGGGGCGGAGTGAGTCTGGGAAAAAAAGTGAGCTCAGGTGGGACTTGATGAATGTGGGAAGCCCGGAGGATGTCCACGGGGATAGTGGCCTTCTAGTGAGGTTGGCTGGGCCCCAGAGGCTCATGGGAAAGGCAGCTGTAGGTCCAGAGGCTCCCAGAAAGGTTGAGTGGAGCCCCAGAGGCTCATGGGAAGGTGTGTTCTCATCCCATAGAGGTGTTTCTTTGATCTGAGCAGTGGTCCTTATCTTCTCTCAGAGTCAGAAGGAAGAAAATGGGCCTCAGAGGTAAATAGGAGTGTCCTTTTTTTTTTTTTAAGATTTTATTTATTTATTTTTAGAGAGGGAAGGGAGGGAGAAAGAGAGAGAGAGAGAAACATCAATGTGCAGTTGCTGGGGGCCATGGCCTGCAACCCAGGCATGTGCCCTGACTGGGAATCAAACCTGCGATGCTTTGGTTCACAGCCCGAGCTCAACCCACTGAGCTACGCCAGTCAGGGCAATAGGAGTGTCCTTTTTAGCCATGAGTATGAGCCAGTGAGCCAGTGTCACTGGGGACCATGAGGGTGACAGGGTATGTATCTAGCCTAGAATAGAAATGGGCCCCAGGGGCACATGGGAAGTACAGGTTTTGGCCAGGAAAGGAGTCAGTGGGTCTAGGCTGGGGGCCTCTGGACCATGAGGCAGGAAGGTTGAGGGTGTTACCAGAGAAGGAGTAAGTGACAGGCTGTGGGATCTCCAGGCTGCGAGAGAAGAAAGTTCAGTGGGAGGGTGCTGCTGGGTGGGGACACAGGAAGGGTCCGAACAAGTCCCCAGAGCCCAAGGAGCCACAGGTGCGCCAGGAAGGAGGCTGATCTGGAAGGAGGATAGTTCAGCACACACTGCAGGGGTCGCTGGGTTCCGCCTCTCATGGAGCTGTCAGTCAAACTGGGGAGATGGATGTGCATTAGATCACGTGCACAGACACAAAATTAAAGGTCATGCGTGATGTGGTGTGAAGGTTCTGGGGTGAGGAGAGAGTTCTGGGGGTTTCTCTGAGGACATAACATTCAAGGCTGAGTAGGACTTCGCCAGGGGAAGCGTGGGGATGGGAATATTTTAGGCAGAGAGAACAGCATGTGCCAAGGCCCTGAGGTAGGAAAGTTTGCTGAGTTTCAGGACCTGAGAGAAAGCCAGTATTAAGCCATTGGCCAGTCAGGCAAATGTTTACTGAGCAGCTATTAAATGCCTGTTACTCTGTTTGGCTTGGGGACACAGCACCGAACAGGTTAGAGAGAATTCCTGCCTCTTGGAGCTTTTGTACTCGGAGAGGGAGGAGACAGGCAGTAAACATGTAAACAAGGAAATCAGCATCAGTAAGAGAGGAATAAATGTGGAAAATATAGCAGGGTTTGTGTGCTGTATTTAGACAGGAGCCAGGAGGGCCTCTGAGGAGGTGGCATGCGGGAAGTGGTGAGGTGGCAAGAGGTTAAGTCAGTGGTAAGGTTCTGGAATTTGGATTTCAGACACGGGATGGCAAGGACTAGGTCAAGGCCCTTGGGAGTCAAAGCCTGAAAGCCCCTGGAATTTGTATCTTTCTGATCTTGATCTTTGGACCTTTGGCCTCTTACTGGCCTCTGACCTCATGCCCCCTGACCTCTGATCTCACAGTCTCCCCACCACTATCTCCTGGGATACCAATAGATCATTGGCTTTTAGAGATATGCTATCAGATACTATGGCCACTAGCCATGTATGGTTATTGAAATTTAAGTTAATTCAAATTAAATGAAATAAAAATTTCAATTCCTCAGGCAGTGTTCATAGGTCATATGGTCATTCACCATGTGTGGCCAGTGGCTACAGTATTGGATGGCACAGATATAGAACATTTCCATCATCACAGACTTTTTAAAAAAGATTTTATTTATTTATTTTTAGAGAGGGGAAGGGAGGGAGAAAGAGGGAGAGAAGCAATGTGTGATTGACTCTCACACACCCTCTACTGGGGACCTGGCCCGCAACCCAGGCCTGTGCCCTGACCGGGATTTGAACCCGCGACCCTTCAGTTTGCAGGCCAGCTCTCAATCCACTGAACCACACAAGCCAGGGCTCACTACAGACATTTCTGCTGGACACAGTGCATGGGATTCTGTTGTGCTGCTGCCTCACCCCAGGGTTTGGCCTGATGCCCCACTTCTGGGCTGCTGGTCATTTTCTCCCCACCCTCCTGACTCTTCAGCCTCCTCTTTCTCCAGACTTCCTCTTCTTCTCCCCACCTGTTGAGACCCCATTTCTGTTCTCTTTCTGCCATTTTGTGAGAGGTACCCCACTATCGTCAAGACCCCAGGTTTCGTGGTTGGCACTGACCTGGTCCAAGAGCAGGCTGCACTGCGCCCAGCTGTGGGACTGGGTGGGCCCGCTGACCCACCGCGTGCCTCAGGTTTCTTTTGTGCAAGTGAGAAGAGCAGTAATCACGCCTACGTCATTGGTGTGACACTTTGATGAACATGCTCACATCACATGTAGCACAGGGTCCAGCTTGTCCCGACCCCTCAGTACACGGTAGCTGGTACGATCAGCATCGTGATTAGCATCGTTCCGCCCACTGACCCTCAGCTTCCTTTCTCCCTCAGCGTGAAGCCATTCTCGCAGACCCCGTTCTCCTTGTCACTGACTCCCCCGTCCACTGACCTCCCAGGTAAGAGTCTGCTCTCCATCCTCCCTGGTCTCCTGTCTCTCTTGTCACCCCTGTCTTTCCTTCAACCTTCCATTCATCAGGGGACACGTTCCTAGTGACGTCCAGCTCTGAGGCAGGGTGTGTGGGGTTGTGGGAGGATGAGTGACAGAATTTGTAGCCAGTAAGAGCATGGCATCTGTAGTCAGACATGCTGGGTTTGTGTTCCGTCACTTGCTAGCCTAAGGGACATCAAGAGGTGTATTAGTCAAGATTCTTTCAGCTGCAAGTGATAGAAACTCAGGTCAAGCTAGATGACAAAAATAACAACAACAACAACAACAACTAAATGGAATTTATTGGTACCAGTAACTAATATTTCAGGAGTTAGAGCTTCAGGTATGGCTGGATCCAGGGGTTCAAATGGTAGCATCAGGACTTGTTTGGTTCTTCCTTCTTCTGGTGACTTCATCCTCAGGCAGGCTCTGCCCATCTGGCTGCAAAGAAGGCTTCCAGAAATCCATGCTGATGTGGTCCTATGAACTCACATTAATAAAAAAATCACACTTAGGTTCCACAAACTCATCAGTTAGGAATACTCTTGGCTGCAAATAACAATACTCAAATTAATAGTGCTTAAATAAAAAGGTTTTAATGATTCCACATAACAAAAATCTGAAGGTGGGCTGCTAATGTGCTGGCTGAGCAGTTAAGCAATATCAAGACTAGCGCCTCTATAGGTCCCTTGGCCTCTGCTCACTGAGATGGCTACTGTGACTCCAGGCATCATGTCCCAAGCTGGACTTGACAAGAACCAAGAGCTTTTGCCTCCCAAAGTTCTGTCTTTTTCATTCAGGAAGAAACTCCTTCCCAGAAGCCCCCGAGCAGATTTCCCCTAACGTCTCATTGGCCAGGACTGTGTCACATGGCCACCTCTAGCTGCAAGGGAGGCTGGGAAAGTGAGTATTTAGCTTTTTCAGCTTCTAAGTGGAGGCAGGCAAGAGAGAACAGTGTTTGATATATTCCATAAATGTTAGCAATTTTTATTGTTTGTTCTTCTTTCTCTAGGGTACGAGCCCCCTCAAGCCCTCTCACCCCCTGCCCTGCCCCCACCTGCCCCATCACCCCCAGCCTGGCAGGCTCGGGCCCTGGGCACTGCCCGGTTACAGCTGGTGGAATTCTCAGCCTTTGTGGAACCCCCGGATGCAGTTGACTCTGTGAGTGCAATTTTGGGACAGTCACTGTGGGTGTTTTGGAATGTAGAGGGTTATGGGAAGAGAAAGTATAAAATAGTGGTTCTCAGGCTTTAGGGTGTATCAGAATGATGTGGAGGGCATGTTAAAACGAAGATTGCTGAGTCTGGCTCTCAGAATATGCCATTCAGTAGGTTTGCTGTGGGGCCTGGGAATCTGCATTTCTTATAAGCTCCCAGGGGATGCTGCTGCTGCTGGTTGGAGGACCACACCCTGGCAGCTCCTAGCATAAAGGAACTGGAAGGTCATGAGGTCATGGGTTCAGGGGGTCCGAGAAACTCTCTAGAACATTATTTATTCACTCATCAAACACTTTTGAGTGCCCACTGTGTACCAGGCTTTGGGGTGGGACACCGGGAACTTGCAAAAGCAGATCTTGTTTCTAGGTTCAAACTTTTCCTGACCTAGGATGGAGACAGAGGCCTTATGAGTCAGGGTGAGCTGACAGAGGAAATAACCCCAACACCTAGGGACTGAACATCACAGAAATTGCTCACTCATGTGTCATTTCAGTGTGGGTGGTCACCAGGAGCCTTCCACACAGCAATGTGGGGAATCTATGCTTCTTCCATTTTGTGGCTCTGCCATTTTCTAGGGTTTCGGAATCTGCTGCCGGATGCTCTGCATCTGGCTGGCAGATGGTGGAAGGGAGAGAGTGAGGAGATTTTATAGGTCTGACTTGGAAGTGGCAACTATCAGGTCCGCTCACATCCCATTGGCCAGGACTTAGTCATGTGATCACACATAACTGCAGAGGAGTCTGGGAAATGTAGTTGAGCTGTGTGGAAAGAAACTAGTGTTTGTGAACACACTGTCTGCAGTAGCCACACAAAAACCAATTACTCTATATTGCGGTCTTGGTAAAACCCAAGTCAGACCAGGGTAAAACCCTCCCATCTCACTTGGAGGAAAAGCTCAAGTCCTTTACTTGCCCACAAAGTTCTGCACAATCTGACCCCCGTTCCTGCTTTGCCCTCGCCTCCAGCACTCTCACCCTCGTTTGCTCTGCCCTGGCCACACTGGCCTCTGCACCATTTCTCAAACAGGCCAGGCCCACTCCGGCTTCAGGGCCTTTGCATCTGTTGCTCCTGCCACCCGGCACGTGCTTTCTGCAGCTCTCCCCACGCAGTGCCTCCATCAGGGGCCCTGCTTGATTACCCTCTCAGGCTGGCTTCCCCAGACCGCCTTACGGGAAACACCAGCTGCCATCCCTCCCCACCTTCTCACTATGCTTTATCAGGGGTTTTTTTTCATAGCATACATTACTCTCTGCAATTTGTGTTATCCGTAAGATGATTAAAATTTTTTTCTGCTTCTGCCAGTAGATGGTGAGCTGCAGGAGATCAGGGACTTCACCTTGTAGCTCTGGGACCCAGAGTAGTGCCTCTAGACAGTAGATTCTTGGTAGCTGTCTGTGGAATAACGAGTATGTGGTGGGATGGGGAAAGGTCAAGTTTTCGTGGGTGTACTGAGGCGTGATTCTGCCTGGAGAATCAGGGAAGGCTTCCCTGAGGTGACAGTGTTTGAGTTGCGCTTTGAGGGTTACCTAGGAGTTCACTGCTCACAGAACTGGATGTTTCAGGCACAGAGATAGATGCAAACGGCGTTGAGCCCATCGCGGTAAGAAGTCACTGACTAGGGTGGGAAGCTGGTGAGGCTGTGGACAGGTGGGCAGGTGCTGGTTCTGGAGGAGCTGGCATTGCCAGGCTGAGGGAGCCAGAGTTTCTCCTGGTAGCGGGGAACTGTGGAGGTGGTACGGAGATCCTGTCTGTTTGTGATCAGTGGAGGCTTCCAGAAAGAGGTAGACATGTGTGACCTGGAAAGATGGGGGATGATTTGTATTGGAAGAAAAGATGGCGAAGGTTTCAGGATATGGACGAGAAGTGAAGTGGTAAGAATGTGAACCGAGCCCTGGCTGGCGTAGCTCAGTGGATTGAGCGCGGGCTGCGAATCAGGTATCGCAGGTTCGATTCCCAGTCAGGGCACATGCCTAGGTTGCAGGCCATGTCCCCCAGCAACCGCACATTGATGTTTCTCTATTTCTCTCTCTCTCTCTCTCTGTCCCCCTTCCCTCTCTAAAAATAAATAAATGAAATTAAAAAAAAAAAAAAAAAGAATGTGAACCGAGAGGAAGTCTTGGTGTAGGCTGTGTGGATTCCCATCCATCCATCCATCCATCCATCCATCCATCCATCCATGTAGCCATCCATCCACTGATGGAAGATTTATGAACAGCTGTTCAAAATATAGCCGGGTGGAGGAGTTTGGGCTTTGTCCTGTGGGCACTGGGGAGCCATGGGAGGATTATGAGCAGGAGAGTTTGAGGGTCGGCTCTGGAGCCATGTGCCTGATGAACCGGGGAGGAGAGACTGGAGGCTGGGAAGCCAGACAGGAGGTGGGGTTGAAAGTGGGAGAGGACAGGGCTGTGAGGATGGAGAGCAGGTGGCAGGGCAGCGGGTTGAGCTGCAGGGACAGGGTTTGGGAACTGAGGTACTGTGGGAACGAAAGGGCAGAAGGGAGTGGGGACAGTGCCTGGGAGTGGGGCACCGTGTCTGGGTGGACTCGGTGGAAGGGCTGGGTGGCAGGAGCTCTGGGGGTGGCGACAGGGGTGTGAGGTTCGCCACGGCTCCTCACCTGTGGCTGTCCCCCCCCACCCCAGTACCAGAGGCACCTGTTTGTCCACATCAGCCAGCACTGCCCCAGCCCTGGAGCGCCCCCCCTTGAGAGTGTGGACGTTCGGCAGATCTACGACAAATTCCCTGAGAAGAAGGGGGGTCTGCGGGAGCTGTACGACCGCGGGCCCCCCCATGCCTTCTTCCTGGTCAAGTTTTGGGTGAGTTCTGCCACCAAAACCAGAAGTGCTCACACATCACGTGGCCTCCCAGTGAAGGCCTCTGCCAGGCCAGCCTGGGCCTGGAGTATCAGTCCCCTTTGCCACAAGGGGAACTAAGGAGTTTGGCCCCCCGGGGACCAGCATCAGGGGAGGGACAGGATTGGGACTTCCCCTGCTCCCACTAGACTCTGCCACACCCAGTCCTGTGACAGCTGTGGCCCTGGGGGTTGTGTTGTTTCAGACTCCCCTACCTCCCACCTGACCATACCAAGCCTAGTTGCCAAGGGATGCCCTCCGCCCTTAGCAAATGGAGTCCTGGAGAGGGTGGCCTCTAAGACGGATGCTAAGTCCTGGCAGATCCTCTTGTTAGAGAATGCCTGGCCGTGAGGGTACCATTGAAGGGGCTGGGGAGTGGCTTTGTGAAGTCCCCTGTTTATTAAACAGTCATTTATTGAGTGCTTACTATAGACAATGTCAGGTGCTATGTATATAATGTGAGAAAGAGGGTCCATTGGGGTCTTTCTTTGGCCTATTTGGTTTCGTGTCCAGTACAGTGGCTCATGCTATAGAGCTTCACTCAATGTGGTCAGGAGGGCGTTTTAGCTCTCGCAGTAACCAGGACCGTGGAAGGGTCTGGTCTCTGAGAAGGAAGCCTGCTGAGGGCCTGAAGTTTGCTGGCCTCGCTGGACCCAAGCGACGGGGGTTAGAAAGGGCTCTAGAGTGTGAACTGGAGGCCCAAGGCATGGGCTCTGGGCATGTGCTGCGGAGGAGGTAGGCGTTGTCAGGGCTTAACACAGGCCTCTGCAGGTCCAAGGTCCTGAGGGCAGCCCTTAGAAGCCGCCAGCATCTGCAAGGATGCACGGGAGTGGCTGGAAAGGCCTCCCTTTTTTGTCTGGTTTCACAAGGCCTTGCTGCCACGCTGAGGGATAGAGTCAGGCCTGGACCACCCCGGAGAGTGACCTGGTCAAGTTGAAAGTGAGGAAGAGGAAGAGGTGTGCCTCCCAGGAAGGTGACCAAGGGGCTTAGGCTACAGGCATAGGAGGTCTTGTGCTTCATTAGACCCCACCTGGCATAATGGCCTGTCTTGGCCACGGGGGTCATGGAGGGGTCTGACCTCTGCAAATCAGCTGAAAGGGCCTGGGAGAGTGTTCTGGTGAGGAGAGAGTGTTCCCTAGGCCCTGTTGCTAGGGAGCAGCCCCTTGTCTTAGCAACCAGGGTGGGGAAGGCCTCTGAAGGAGAGCCTCCGGTTGCTAGGGAGTGAGTGATGGCTTCCTTAGTAACCAGGCCATTGGAAGGGGCTGGGCCCTTGAGTCAAGGGTGTCAGGAGCAAAAAGGTGAGTCCCAGGACTTCTTTAGTGGGGGGCTCACTAGGGAGAGAGAGTCAGGGTCAATTGGGGACTCAGATTTCTGCAGCACTGATGGAAGGGTGGGTCTTCTCCAGGAACCTGCCCTTGGACAGTTGGGGACTTGGAACACTGAAGTGAGGCAGGCAACAACAGGTCCATGGGGCAGAGCTGTCACATCAGAAGAGTCCTCACCGTGTATAAGGGACATCCCCTCCACCTTACACCTGTCACCTGTGTCTCCCCACCCCCAGGCGGACCTGAACTGGGGCCCGAGTGGCGAGGAGGTGGGGACTGGTGGCAGCAGTGGTGGCTTCTACGGCGTGAGCAGCCAGTACGAGAGCCTGGAGCACATGACGCTCACCTGCTCCTCCAAGGTCTGCTCCTTCGGGAAGCAGGTGGTGGAGAAGGTGGAGGTGAGGCCGGAGGGGTGGGGCTCTGGGCTGGCTGCCACTTTGGGGGTGTAGACTCTGTCGACCTGGAGCCACAACAGCTCAGGCTGTGGGGGAGTCTTCATGGTGGGGTGGGGGGTGTCCCAGCCTTAGGCATTGGGGGGTTTAATGCATAGGTTTCGAGCTGATATGGCATTCTAAAATCAGGTAGGGGTCAGTTTGAAGGTTCAGAGGTGATGGGTGGGACAGATTTACAGTCACAGATTCGAAAGGTTCGGAATCTAGAAGAACTCATAGGGCAAGGAGGTTCAGGGGTCATAGTTAGGTTGCAGAAGACTTGCAGGGTCTCAAGTTCAGAGGTCAGAGAGTTTGGAGGTCTTATTGAAGGGTCCTTGGAGGGTTTGAGGGTATTGGAGTTCAGAGTTTGGAGGTCATGAGGTTCAGAGCACGGCCTTGAGGGGCTGGGGGTCTCTGGTTTGCAGGCTTAGTGGTCCTGGGTTGGATGCCCGAGGGTTCAGTGTTCCATGTCCCGTCACTGCCGATGGGACTGTGGAAAAGGGAAGATGGCAGTGGGGAGTGGGTGTGGCAGCCGAAGGGCGCAGAGTGGGGCTGGGCTCCTGGGGCAACCCCTGTGAGTCTCAGTCACTGTCCTCTCCACTCCTTGGCTCAGACGGAGCGTGCCCAACTAGAGGACGGGCGGTTCGTATACCGCCTGCTGCGCTCACCCATGTGCGAGTACCTAGTGAATTTCTTGCACAAACTGCGGCAGCTGCCTGAGCGCTACATGATGAACAGCGTGCTGGAGAACTTCACCATCCTCCAGGTGATGTGCTGGGGCTGGTAGCGTCCCCCACAGACTCTTGACCCCAGGGACCCTTCCTCCTGGGGAGCTGGCTCAGTGGGGACCCTGCAGTTGACGTTTGGCTCAGGGGGTCCCTTTACCCAGGGAACTGATATGGTGGGGGCTCTGCAGCATGCTCATGAGGGATCCCCCTTCCCTGGGGAAACTGACCGGGAGGACTCACGGTGGATCCTTAGCGAAGGGGACCCCCTTTACAGGGGACCTAATCATGGTCCAGGAGACCTGATATGGTGGGATCCCTTTCACGTTTGGGAGACTGATCTGGGGCCCTCTTTCACCTGGGGATGTGATATGGAGGGGACCCCTTTTCTGGGTATCCCATGATAATTGAGGAGGGGGCACAGTGGTCCCTTCCCTCTCTTCCAAGCACAAACCCCTCCTCCCGGCCCCTGGGCAGGTGGTGACAAACAGAGACACCCAGGAGCTGCTGCTGTGCACCGCCTACGTCTTCGAAGTCTCCACCAGTGAGCGGGGGGCCCAGCACCACATTTATCGCCTGGTCCGGGACTGAAGGGGGACCCTGGAAGTGGCTCACCCCCGGAATACCCTCCTCCCAGGAAGGACCTCCAGCTTCCCTCGGGCTTCTTATTTGGGGAGGGGCTGCTCCCTGGCAGGAGGGACCTTGAAAGCTGGGTGGTGAGTTGGATTGGCTGCGACAGAGAGGAAAGGAGGGCTCCTGATAGCAGGACCTCGCAGGGGTTTGTGAAAGGGACAGATCCCTCCGGAGCATCAGGGACTGGGGACAGGAGCAGCCCTGAGGGTACGGCACTAGTTTCTGAGTCTCTAACAGGGGGGCGCCCTCCCCCACCATGGTTCTGGATGCATTGGAGGGTGCTCATTACAGAGGACTGACTTGTCCTCTCTGTGTTTCAGCCCCCGCCCCCCCCCAAATCTGCCTCTCCTTCCCACCCTCAAACCTTGTGCCCCTGATATTGAATATTGAAGGGTAATCCTTTCTGTGCAGGAGCAGAGCCAGCTGGGCCCTGGAAATGTGTGTTTGTGTGTTTTTTAAATATAACAAGATATTTATAAATGGTGTTAGAATCATGGCTTGTTTCTCAGCTGGGCAAGCAGTGGGGTGAGGCTTTTTAATGTCATCCCGTCTTCTACATGAGCCGTGAGCCATGGGCTACTACTGTATTGTCCATCCGCCCCACGCTGCACCCCCCCACCCCCCACCCCCAAATTGTATTGGTTTGTGTATTGACAGAGGATAAAGCTATTTTACCAAGACTCAGGGGATTTATTTGAGGTTTGGGTGAAAATAATCTTGTGGGAAGTGGTAGGCTGCCAGATGAGTCAAAGAAATGAGGTATCTTTGGGGGCAGGAAGCTGGTGGCAGGAAGCCCCAGGTCCCACGAGATTGGGGACAGCAGTGGGGGCAGGCAGACACCTGCGTCCCAGGGGGGAATGAGGAGTCTGAGGGCCCAGTGGCTGGGGAGAACGGGGGATTAAACAAATATTTACAGGCGTCAGGGAAGGGGCGGGGTGGGTCTTTGGGGAGGGCGGGGCCTAGCGGTACCGGGCTAGCCTGTCGTAGAGTTGGTCCAGGTTTCTGCACAGGAATATGGACAGCGACATGAAGCCGAGCTACAGAGAAAGGAGACGCCATCAGAGCGGCGGAGAGGGGGTGGCGACGAGAGGGGGGTGGGGTGGTGGGGGTTTTAAGGGAGGAAAGTCAAGAGGTGGGGCCCGGAAAGAAAAGGAGGAGAATGGGGCAGGACGGAGCTAGAGGGAGAACCGGGTCTGGTGGTAAAGATGAGGGCTAGGACGGGAGTTTGGGGCAAGATGAGAGAGGTGGGGTTAAGGGTAAAAGGGCTGGAGGTCATGGAAGGGCCGGGGGCATGGGACTATGGTGGGGTAGGAGGAACCCAGCTGCGTCTAACGCAGGTCTAGAGTCTGGAAAGGAGTGAGATCAGGAGCAAGCCCAGGGTCCTTTATTTTGGAGGCTCATCTGTCTCCTTCTCTGCCTCCGCCTGTAATTCCGTCTCGGCCTCCACCTCTGCGCGCGTGCTCCGGGTCTCAGGCTGTTCCTCATCTTGCTCCCAAAGCGGCCAGGGCCCCAGGGCCATGGGCAGCTTGCCCTGTGGGACCTTGTCCCCCCAGTTGGGGCAAGCATCCGCCATGCCCCAGCCACCCCACAGACTGCCACTACGCCCGCTGCTGCTCTGCACGCCACCGCCATCGGCGCTCAGGCCGGGCCCGGGGCACGAACCGTCGGCGCCCGGCACCTGCGGTGGCGGTTCCCCGCGGAGCGCTCTGCGTGGCACTAGCAGGCTCAGCCCCGCCACACTCACCTGCCGGGAAAGGGGAGGGATATTGCGGCCAATAGAAGCGGCCAAGGCGAGGAGAGCCAATGGGGGCCTCGCGAGAAAGGGCGCGATGTCTCCCTGAGTGCAACCAATCAGGGCTCACAGGCTGGGTCTCGCCGCAGGTGGAGCGGCATTTGGGGTGGGGCTATTTGAGGGTTGATTGTACAGCCAATCGGGAGTTAGGGTAGGACCAGATTACCTCGAGTAGACCGACGCCCAGACAAATGCCCACGATGGAGATGAGGTTGTTGTGCAACCACTTCTGCAGGCTCCGCGAGCAGCCCTGGGAATGTAGAGAAAGGTTAAAGTTAGGGCTTTTTCTGGGCTTCGCTCTCGCCCCTCTTCCCTAGGGACCAGCGTACTCTAGTCTCTTCGTGCGGAACAAGCCCACCCCTCCCTACATCAACATCCCAGATGCACCCCTTTTCTCTAGGCCCTGTCTTTTCTTAGCACCCGCACCATCTATAGGCTCCGCCCCTTGGGTTGTACCGTTCTATCTCGTAGCCCCACCCTCCTTGCCGATCCCGCCCCTTTGCTGTGGCCCCGCCTTTTGAAGGACCACGCCCCTCCCAGCAGGTCTCCCCTTTCGGTAGGCCGCTTTCCTTCCCACCTCGCGATAGGTATTGCTGTTTGCAGGGACCACGCAAAGCTCTGTACTGTGTTGGGGCCCGGCCAGTGGTCCGACTCGGCTAAACTGGGTGGGGGAGATCATATCCAAGACCAAGGAGTCGTTGGTCACCGTTGAGTTACGGCAGGAGCAGGGCACATGGTACACCGACTCGTTGCTGCTCAGGCTGGGGACACGGTACCAGTCCTCAGGAGAGTTCCAGCCGCAGCAGCGCAGCTGGGAGAGGGACAGAGTCAGAGGGACCAGGACTGGAGGGATGCTAGATGACTTTGGGGGATGAGGGGAACAGGTGGTGGCGGTCTCTTTGGGAGCAGACGACTGAGTAGTGGGTGCAGGACGGAGGATGGTGGACTGGGCTGGGCTGTCCCACCAGAGCCAGGGGACATTAGGGGAACACGGCGTTGGGAGAAACAAATCACCAGGCGACCTGCGGCTGCGGAGAAGCTGCAGAATCTTCCTTGGGGACAGAAGATTAGGTGGGCAGTACAATTCAGCCTCGGTTAGGAGTCAGGCAGATGGGAGGGCGGGGCCACATGAGTGACCAGGGAATAGAGTCTCAGGAGGGCTGGACCCTGTAGGATCCAGAGTCACTAGGGCAGGGAGTGGGGTCACATTAGTGGGATCTCCACCTTGGGGTGGAGGCTGGAGTCTCCTTGAGGCAGGGGATGAAGCCTTTCCAGGGGGAGGCTGGCAACTGGGCCACACGGGGCCAGTTATCACGTGAGGCCAGGTCAGGCACGGCAGTAGGTGAGTCGGGTAGATAGGGTTGTTACATCAGGGTCCAGGGACAGGACAGAGTCTTCTCCAGGTAGAGGGCAGAGCCACATTGGAGCCCCAGAGCTAGAAGGGGGGCTGCTCCTTCTGGGGCCAGGGCGCTCACAAACCTGAAACTGCACGTAGTCCCAGCTCTCCTCTGCCTCGGTGTTCTCCGGGTTGGTGTAGTAGTTCTGGATCGTCTCCTGTATGATGTCCTTCACCTTCCGCTCCAGCTGAGAGGCTGAGAGTGAGGGTGGACCCCCAGTACCTCCCCACCCCATCTGCGCCCCACCTACTCCAGCCACTCCCAGCTCTCTCAGCCCCAAGGGGTCCCTGAGCTTCTGTATGCCAGCACCGGTTCCTCACTGCATGACTACCTATGTCTTTGTTCCTCAAAACCTCTCTCTGCCCATTTCTGTTGTGTTGGTTTCTCTTGCTTTTTCCCGTGATCTCTCATCAGGTGTCTATGTCTCCCTCTGAGCCTCTTTCTCCGCGTGTTTCCTCCTTTTTTTTTTTTGTTTCCCTTTGGATCTCATCTCTCTTGCTATGTCTGTCTTCCTCCGAGTCAGTCTCTCTCTGTCTGTGTCCACCTCTGTGCCTCTCTGTCAGTCTCTGGGTCTGTTCTGTCTTTGTGGCTCTGTTTCTCTCTTCTGCCTTTCTCTCTTATTTCTCTGTGTGTCAGTCCCTGTCTGCCTCTGCTTCTCTTGCCACCCCCCACTCACTGGCTGCTGGGGCTGCTGGGGGTAGGGCAGGAAAGCTCACCCGGATCCGCTGAGTGGAGATGAGGATCCCCAGGGTGATCTGCGTGACAAACAGGAGCAGCAGTATCCCAAAATACTGAGGGGTAAAGTGGAGCAATCAGGCTGAGCATCCCCCCAGGATGCAGGGGTTCTATCTGAGGGGGGGAAGGGGCGGTCCCAGGAGATGGACTAGGGGCGAGGCACTCACCAGGCCCAGGAGGCAGCGGAGCTCCTTCAGGGCCCCCAAACAGCCCAGAAGGGCAAGGCCCATGGTGAGGATTCCCGAGATGGCCAGGGCCTTGGACCAGATCTGCAGGGGCATGAAGGACAAGCCTGGGGGGGATGAGAGACGGTGATGTTGGGTCTTCCGCACACAACTCCAGGCAGACGCTTTCCCCACCCACGCAGTGGGGAGCGGAATCCTGGGGGGCCTGTTTCTGGGCTCCAGCGCGCCTGTCCCATGCTGAGTCTCTGTCCCTGTGCCCCCCTACCACTCTCAGTCCCTCCTTCTTGCTCTCTGTCCCTCTTTCCTCCTCCAGCTCCTTCTCACTCCCGGCAGTTTCAGCCCCATCCCTGGTTCTGGGGCATTGGATAAGCCCACTGGACCTCCCCAAGACCTAAGGGATTATGATATCTATTTCCTGGGGTTGTTTTGAGGGTAATGGCAGGGGTGGTGGCTGTGTTCAACCCAGTACCCACAGAGCGAGTACTTATTCAATACAAGCCACTAAGAGTGTGACTATTGCCCCATTGTTATTTTCCTACTATTATTATTGGTGTTATAGCTGCACTTCTACTTCCTTGCTGTGTGACGCCCCCATGTGACTTCACTGCTCTCAACCTCAGGAGAAGGTTCTGGGAGGGTGAAAGGAGAGCCTGCACGAGATCTGACCCAGAGGAAAGGCCGGAGAAATGACCATTACTGTTCTCACTGGTGCACATAACTCATCTGTCGGAGGAAAGCGCTGAGGCTTGGAGAGGCGCAGCGGCGGCGAGCCGTGCACTAGGGCCTGGGAGCTGCCTAGGGAGCTGGGTGCCGTGGGGGCTCCCTGGGACAAGGGAGACCCCAGGAGGCCACCTGTGGGGAGGCTGGGTCCATGCGTGCTCCAGGAAGGCCCTCCCCGATGGCCCCAGCCCTCTCACCCACAAATGACACGAAGCTGGTCTTGTCCACAAGGATCCAGATCCCGAAACAGAAAACCAGGCTGCCGAGGACCTGGGTAGGGAAGATGAAAACAGGGTGGTGGGCAAGGGGGGTACGAGGTGTGGCGCCTGCGGCAGGGACGGGGGGCCCAGGCTGGGTGGCCAGGAGACAACTCACGAAAAAGAAGAGGTTGAAGACGAAGAGGAGGTACTTGATGAGGCTGAGGCAGCTTTCCTGGGCCGACGACATCTTCGCCTGCAGGGGTGAGTGATCGGAACAGGGGTTGGCAGCGGGGAGAGAGAGAGAAAGCCTTGAACGGCACAGGGAGAGGCTGAGAGACGGAGAGAAAGGAAGAACACAGAGAAAGAGGAAGTGCCGGGGTAGAGCCCCACCCCCTCCCCCTTCACACTAGGTGGTTTGACTGTGTCTCTGTCCCCGTTTCCCTCATCCACGCCACTGGGACACACACACACACACACACACACACACACCAGTACCTGAGGGGTTATGGGACTTGTGGACACCAAGGACACGCTGGGCAGTCCGTCCAAGGTCTTCATGGTTCAGGCCAAGGGGACCCACAGGGACTCCTGGTCTACTGGTAGCCACTTCCTCTGGGCACCAGGACCCCAGGCTGGCCCTGGACAGCAGCCGACCTCACAGACACTCTGACCTCACTGCCTGCTAAGCTCTGCCATCTCTGCATCTGTCTCTGTCACCTCTTCCCGCTCCTGAGTCTCTGTCCCTCTGTCTCCCCCCCCCCCCCCCCCACCCGAGGGTTTCTGTCTCCCCCAACCTCAGGGTCTCCATCCTCTCCCTCTCTGGGTCTCTGGATGCTTCTCTCTGCAAGCCTGTCCTCCTTTCTCTGTAGATTACTGACCCCCAACCCCACACCCCCGCCTCTGCCATTGCCCCTTTCTCAGAGTCTGCATCCTGTTTTCATCAAGAGTGCAGGCCAGGTGCTCCCCTGGGCAGGGGCAGGGGCTGGGCACCTGGGGGAAGTGAAAGTTCTGCAGGCCCCCAGTGGGAAGGCCCCCGGGAGTGTGAGGAGTGGCAGGGCAGTGCCAAAACACCCTGGGCGGAAGCTGAGCCTCGTGCATTATTTCCTGCCTCCGCAGTGGGGCCCCTAGAGTAGGTGGCTCCTGAGGAGCCAGGACTGAGCCTGGGACCCGGGCAAGTAGATCCCGGTTTGCCGCCCCTGACTGTCTCTAGGCTTGAGCTGTATGCCCGGCAGCCTCCGAGGTCTCCCCTGATCCTTGCCCCCCCACCCGCCGCTCCCCACTCCCGACAAGTCCCGAATCCTCCTCGCAGATACCCGGCGTAGGTCAGGGAGGTTCCTGCATCCTGACGTCCGCCCAAGCCCTGGAAAACCAGCCTCTCTAGAGACCTCTCTCCTGTGGGATCTCCTCTGCTGTCCTTAAAAAAAAAAATTGATTGATTTTAGAGAGGGGAGTGAGAGAAACGTCGATGTGTTGTTCCACTTATTTATATGTTCATTGGTTGATTCTTTTTTTAAAAAAGATGTATTTATATTTTAGAGAGAGAAGAAGCGAGGGAGAAAGAGAGGAAGAGAAACATCGAATTGACAACCTTCGCAGGCGGGCACTTGAGCCACACCTTTCTTTTCCTCCACTGGTTGATTCTTGCCTGTGCCCTGACCGGGAATTGAACTAGCAACTTCGGTGTATCGGGATAATGCTGTAACCAACTGAGCTACCTAAACTGAGCTATCTATCTAAAATAGATAGGCCAGGGCTATCTTTTTTTTTTAATTTTCAAGATTTTATTTGTTTATTTTCAGAGAGAGGAGAAGGGAGGGAGAAAGAGAAGGACAGAAACATCAATGTGTGAGAGGAACATCCATTGGTTGCATCTTGTTCACCCCCAAATGGGAGCCCGGCCCACAACCCAGGCACGAGCCCCGATGGGGAATCGAACTGCCAACCTTTTGGTTCACAGGCCAGCGTTCAATCCACTGAGCTGCACCAGCCAGGGCTGTTATCCTTTCTTTTTTACTTTTATTTTTCAAGGCTCAAAATGCAAGTCGTTTTTTTATTGTCCTCAAAAATCAACTCAGATGAATACTATTCTGATTTCTGACTCTGGGCTTCCCTTCCCCAGCTTTCCCGAGGAATTCACATATCTGATTATATCACTTAAAGTAGACAAGGTGATGATTTGATAACCATATGCATTGTGGAATGATCACCAAACTCAAGATAATGAACAGATTCATCATTTCATACAGTTAACTCTGTGTGTGTGTGTGTGTGGTGAGAACACCAAAGGTCTGCTTTTAGTAGCTTTGCAGTGAACAGTACTGCATGATCAACTATAGGCGTTGTGCTGTAAATCAGGTCCTCAGGGCTGCTGCTTCTTAGAACTGCAAGTTGGTACCCTTTGACCTGCGCCACCCCATTTCCAGCCCCTGGCAAGCACCATTCTGTTACTAAATGTATAAAAGAAATATATAATAAAATAAATATATATAAAATAAAAAACATATATATAGTTTTAGATTTCACATATAAGTAATATTTTGTCTTTGGCTCATTGCACCTAGCATAATGCCCTCCCGTTTCATCCATGTCGTGGCAAATGGAAGGATTTTTTTTTCTGGCTGAGTAATACTCCACTGTGAGACAGAGAGAGAGAGCCCAGAGCGCGAGAGAGCGCGTGTGTGAGTGTGTGCACGCTTGTGTTGAAGGAGGGGCGGGAGGTGGGCCTGTGGTCCAAAGAGTGATGTGAGAGAAGCACAGGCGCATGCGTGGGCGAGGGACCCATGGGCGTGCGCGTGCAGGGAGGGCGCCCGGGAAGCAGGGCGTTGTAAAGGGCAGAGGGGCAGAATGGGCCGCCGGGTCACGTGAGACGCACGGGAGGGGGGCGCATGTGCAGGGGAACTGCGAGAAAGGCGGTGGCTTCCGCGGAGCGAGGAGTGTCCAGCGCGGCAGCCTCGCGAGGCTCACAGTGGTCTGAGGGGGTCCATTCAGTTGCTTCTTCACCCTCGTTTTCACCTAACTGACGGGACTGAAGAGGCCTGACCTCGAGGCTAGGGTGAGGATGACTTGGCCCTAGCTGCCCCCAAATGGTGACCATAGGTCGGCGGACGGGGCGGCGGTGTGTGGGGCCACGCTCACTCCAAGGGGTGACAGATTAGGGGACTGGAGCCTCCTGGCCGCCTCAGCCTCTCTGGACCCGAGGGACCGAGAGGCCTGAGAGGCCCGTCCTTTTCCCTCCTCTGGAGCCCAAGCAGTAGGCCCCAGCCCCTTTGCTCACCGAATCTGACCTCCAACCAACGCCAAGCCCCGGCCTTCAAGAGCCTTGGTTATCAGCCCCTGTCTACCGGGGAAACACACGGGTTTATGTTCCCAGACAGCAGACCCCGGGTCCAACCAGCACAGGCCTGCTGGGGACAAACGGTTATTTTCTGCGCCTCGAGGAGCCTGGACAGCAGCTCCGGCCTTTCCTCCCTGGAGGGTCTAGCTTTAAGGAAGGAGAGAAATGGGCGTTTCTGTGAGACGCGAGCACTCCCCAATCGGCATGGCCCCAGGCGAGTGATTGCTGGGACGGAGGATGCCTGGCCTCCCAAGGCTGGACGGTCACCAGGAGCTCTCCAGCCTGGGAAGAAGTGTCAACCAGAAACCAAGGGGCCCTGTAGGTGTCCCAAGTGACCAGTCTGCAGAGTCTCAATTTACCAAAACTCAGTTCTCTTACTGAAGGGTAAGATGACCAATTTACAAAGACAAAACAAACAAACAAGAAATAAAAACAAACAACCCCCCCTAAAACTTGTTTTAAGGGATACACTTTTTATTTTTATTTATTTTTTAAGATTTTATTTATTTACTTTTACACAGAGGGGAAGGGAGAGAAAAAGAGAGGGGGAGAAACATCAATGTGTGGTTGCCTCTCCAGTGTCCCCCACTGGGGGCCTGGCCCGAAACCCAGCCATGTGCCCTGACCGGCAAACCTTTGGTTCTCAGGCTGGTACTTAATCCACTGAACCACACTAGCCAGGGCAGGAATACACTTTTTTAAAAAGATTTTATTTATTTGTTTTTAGAGAGGAGAAGGGAGAGAGAAAGAGAGGGAGAGAAACATCAATGTGTGGTTGCCTCTCATGTGCCCCTTACCAGGGACCTGGCCCACAGCCTGGGCACACGCCCTGACTGGGAATCAAACCGGCGACTCTTTGGTTCTCAGGCCAGCACTCAATACACTGAGCCACACCAGCCAGGGCTACATGAATTAATTTTTCAACGTTGAACCAACCTTACATACTTGGGATAAATCCCACTTGATTATACATTCTTTTAAAAATTCTTTTATATAATTCTTTTTATGCTCTTGTCCAGTAGTTTTCTGCAATGTTTTTGTCTGTTTTTGGTATCAGGGTACTACTGATCTTGTTGAATGAGGTAGGAAGCGTCACCTCAGCTTCTGTCCTCTGAGAGAGATTGTAGAGACTCGGTATAATTTCTTCCCTACATATTTGTTAGAATTCATTAGTAAACCTGTCACATCCCGTTTTTATTAATTTCTTTTCTTTTTCAGTACCCTCTCTGCCCGTTTGCTGGTAAAGCATTCAAGGAGCCAACCAGAAGTCAGAGGGGCAGGAGCGCAGAGAACAGAGAGGAAACATGAGGTAGGACAGCATCCTCCTGCCGGGGATGGGGCAGCTAGGGAGGAGGGGGAGAGAAATAACTAGATGAACAATCAATAGTTAATCCGGAGGTGAGCGATCCTGTGAGGGAAAATAAAAGTGGTTAGGATGGAGAGAGTAGTGGATAGGTAGGCCGCCATTTTACTGTATTTTAATGATTTTATTTATTTATTTTTAGAGAGAGAGGAATGGAGGGAGGAAGAGAAAGAGAAACATTGACGTGTGAGAGATACGTCAATCAGTTGCCTCTCGCACGCCCCCAACAGGGGTCCTGGCCTGCACCCCAGGCATGTGCCCTGACTGGGAATTGAACTGGCTACCTTTTGGTTTGTAGGCCAGCGCTCAATCCACTGAGCCACCCCAGCCAGGGCAAGGAGGCTGTGATTTTTAGATAGATGGGCAGGGAAGGCATCGCCGGTGAGGCGGTGACTGACAGAGACCTGGATGTTTTACAGATGAGGAAGCTCAGAGAGAGAAAAATACTTCCCTGAGGCTACAAGGCATATTTGATATGAAATGAGTTTCTTTGGTTGAAAAGCTCACTAAAAATGGCGTCTCCCTCTGCGGGGAGCACCCCTTGGTGTTTCCAGAAGCTCATTGCGTGCGATTCCTGACTGTTGTTAGCTTGCCCTTCTCTACCCTGAACCTTTGCACCAAAGCATTTCTAAGAAGTGAAACTTACGTAAGAGTGTCTTTTGGGTGCTTGAACTTTCGGGGCATTAGGGACAGAAGTGAATGGTTTACTTTGAGGAGATGTGGGGGGTTATTTTGCAGCTCAGTCTGCCCTTGACTCTAACGTCTAATATGTCGTCTCTGGTGTCCTTAAGGTCCGCTCGGCAAAGCAGGCTCTCCATCAGGTTTTCTGGAGCTCCTGCACAGGACCAGCCGTCAGAACCTTCACTGACAAAAGTCTCATCTACTGACTCAACCCTTTCAGCGTGTTTCCCAGGAAGCCAAGCTTGGGAAGACAAGGGCCTAGGGTCTCTGGTGGCCTCAGATACTGGGACTTTGGAAGCCCGAGTTGCGAAGGCTAAGGCCTGGGAGACTCAGGCTTATGAAGCACAGAAAAGAGCCACCCAACCCAAGCAAGCCCCTGTATTGCAGCTGGAATCTGCTCATCCCCTGAAACAGAAACCCTTAATTAAGAAGACAGAGGTGCCGCAGAAGATGATGAAGAAGAAGAAGAAGAGTGAGGTCCCCTATACCCGGCCGCTCTGGTCTAACAAGGTGGAGTACATCCTGGCCCAGGTGGGCTACTCCGTGAGGGCAATCAACCTTTGGCGGTTTCCCTACCTGTGGCTTCACAATGGAGGTTGTAAGTCTGGGGACCAGGAGTTGTGGGTCCACAAGGGGCTAGCAAGACAGAAGCCTAGCCAGGGTTCAAACGCCATGGTCTACGGGACATGTAGAGGCTACAGCAGGAGGGGAGGCGGGGCCTGAACACCGAGGATCGTGAGAGGGATGGAGGTGCAGGGTATCTGAACGTGAGGATAAGGTGCTAGAAGTGTGTGTCGGGGCTGGAGGTGGAAAGGACACATCTGGGCCTTCCAGGGACTGGGGGCCGAGGGACTGGACACGTGCGACTGTGAGGGATGTGGAGACAGTTGAGTCTCGATGCCTGTGGCTCTAAGGGATGTCACAGGTGGGGATGGGTTTTTCTGGACTCCCAAAGAAGTCCAAGATGGTTCCCTCCTTCAATGCCCTGCTCAGGGAGTTTTTTCATCATCTACGTCTTCTTGCTGCTCTTGGTTGGGGTTCCTCTCCTCTTCCTGGAGATGGCCGTCGGGCAGAGGATACACCGGGGCGGCACTGACGTGTGGAAGATCATTGGTCCCTGGGTCGGTGGTGTAGGGTACACCAGCTTCATGGTGAGGAGCCCTGGGCTGCCCAAGCCACCCTTCACCCCCACCCCCTACCCCTGCCCTTGTCCTGGAATGGGTTCCCTGATTTCACTTCCATGGGTCAAGTCCCTTCAGTTCCCCAGTCCTCTGTCAAATTCCCTTGTTTTTCCTGTGCCCATCCCTCCTCCCCAGCCACCGCCTCCCTGGCCCCACAGGTGTGCTTCATTGCCAGCTTGTACTTGAATGTGTTGAATGCCTGGATCCTCAACTACCTGATACAGGCCTTCAAGTATTCTACTCCATGGGAGCAATGTCCTCTCCTGAAGAACACCAGTGACTTTGGTGAGGAGGGGAAGGGAATTCGGAAGAGGAGTAAGGAGCGAGGAGGGGTCAAGAAGAGGCAGAGAGTAGAAGGGAGAAGAAATGAGATGGAAGGGATGTGGGGGAAGCGCTAGCGTGGAGGGGAGGGCCGCCCTGCCCAGCAGCACACCCAGAGCCCAATGCCCTCAGATCCCGAATGTCAGCGGACGACGCCCTCCATGTACTTCTGGTACCGGATGACCTTGAAGGCCTCCGACAGCATTGAGGACGGCGGGCCGCCAGACTTAAGTCTGAGCTTGTCCCTCCTGCTGTCTTGGTGTCTCGTTGGCGCTTTCATGATTAATGGGCTCAAGTCCGTCGGGAAGGTGAGCCAACGTTGGTGAATTCCTTAACGGTCTCAGGTACTTTCAGCTGTCGCCTAAGTGATTACTTCTTGATCTACTGCTGTCTCACTCCCTCTGGCCCCTGAACCCTGCTGAAAGCTGTCTTCTAACTCCTCATTTCCGACTCAGAACTTTCCACCACTGGTGACCCTGGGTGGACCCCAGGGGCACGTGGTCGCTGACACACCCCACTCTCAACTCAGGCTATGTATGTGTTGGTGCCAGTGCCCTACATAATCATGCTCTGCTTCCTCATCCGGGGACCCCTGCTGGAGGGAGCGGTGTTCGGCCTTCAACATCTGAAGGTTTTGAAGGTCAGATGTATCTTCCTTACTTTCTATCAGGCCTTAGAGGATACCTACTGTCTCTTCTTTTTAAAAAAAAAAGATTTTATTTATTCATTTTTAGCGAGAGGGGAAGGGAGGTAGGTAGAGGGGGAGTGAAACATCAGTGTGTGGTTGCCTCTTGTGCACCCCCTACTGGGGATCTAGCCCACCACCCAGGCACATGCCCTGACTGAGAATCGAACCGGTGACCCTTTGATTTGCAGGCTGGCACTCAGTCCACTGAGCCACACCAGCCAGGATCCTGTTGTCTGTTCTTAGGTGGCCTTTCCCTATTATCTTCTATGTCCCCTCCCTTATTTCGTTGAGGTTCTCCTCTGCTTTGATCTCTGTCCTCATCCTTGCCTTCTTTCTTTTAGATATCGTCTCTGTTCGACGTGGCCGTGTGGTGCTTTGCGGGCGTCCAAGTCTTGTTTACCTTGGGTCTCGGCTATGGCCCCATTGTCTCTCTAGCCTCGTACATGGACGCGTCCAACAACTGTCTCCACGATGCCTTCTTCGTGGCTCTGGTCAACATGGGTTCCATGATGCTTGCCACGCCTTCCATCTTCTGCGTCCTGGGCTTCTGGGCCACAATCACTACAGACCGCTGCAGTGAAAAGTAAGACCAGCCCCTCAGTGGTGGGTCTCGGCCTCAGGAAACTACAGAAAGTCCAAGCAGCAGGCTCTCTCTCGTAACACAACTCCGAGGGAGGATCATGCACGTGTAATCTAAGTGCGCAGTGCTCCCTGTTCCTCTGTGTGCAAAGCTTGCAAGGTTGACTTTTTAGCTACTAGTCTAAGGAGGGAAGAAGGACAGAGGTTGGGGGCATGCATCACTAGCCCTGGCTGGATTGAATGCTGGCCTGCGAACCCAAGTGTTGCCAGTTCGATTCCCAGTCAGGGCACATATTTGGGTTGTGTGCCAGGTTCCCAGTAGGGGGTGTGTGAGAGGCAACTGCATATTAATGTTTCTCTCCCTCTCTCCCTCCCTTCCTTTCTCTAAAAATGAATGAATGAATGAATGAATGAATGAATGAACAGACTTCATCACTAAACCAGGGACTCCCAGAGTCCCAAGAAGATGAAAGGAAAACCTTCCCTGGGAGTCTCCCACGGTAATAAATTCCCCAGGTTCACACAGATTCATGACGCTGAAGGTGGATGCCTTTTTGGTTTCACCCCAGGCTCTACCTCATCCAGATCAGTGATGCCAGACTAGTGATGTCCTTTCTTCATGGAAGATGAGGGAAAAGGAGGAAGTGTCCTAAGGACCCGAATGGTTCTAAGTGACTCAACTCTTTTTGCCCCAGGAACGCAGAAACACTTTCCAGTCTGGTAGCCCTGGGGAAACTGCCCCCTGAGGCCCAACCCCCTGAAAACCTGGGGCCCAACCCGGCCCCCGTCTTCTTCTCCTGGCTCAGCAGCCTGCCCCCGCCCATCAGCAGCCTGGTCCTCAGCCACATTGTTGAGTGTGACTTAGAGAAGCAATTTTTGAAGGTCAGTAAAAATAGGTAAGCTGGGCTGAGAGTTCCTCAATGACTTCTTTAAAAAAAAGATTTTATTTATTTATTTTTAGAGAGAGAGGAAGGGAGGAAGAAAGAAAGGGAGAGAAATAGCAATGTGTGGTTGCCTCTTGCATACCCACTACCAGGGACCTGGCTCGTAACCCAGCCATGTACCCTGACTGGGAATTGAACCAGTGATCATTTGGTTCGCAGGCCAGTGCTCAATCCACTGAGCCACACCAGACAGGGCCTCAATGCCTTCTATAAAACAGAAATTTCATCTTTTATTGTTAGTACCAGGAAGGAAAACAAACAAACAAACAAACAACTCCTAGAAGCACCAAGATAACCTGTAGCCTTGGTAATGCAAAGAACTGTAGCCTGCAGCCCTGGCTGGTGTGGCTCAGTGGACTGAGTGCTGGCCTAGGAACCAAAGGGTCGCTGGTTCCATTCCCAGTCAGGGCACATGCCTGGGTTGCAGAGGGGTCCCCAGTAGGGGGTTCAGGAGAAGCAACCACATGTTGTTTCTCTTTCTCCCTTCCCCTCTCTAAAAATAAATAAATAAAATCTTAAAAAAAAAAAAAACTGTAGCAGAATTCCTTCCTTCTGTGGATAATGCCAGGTGGATTGGTTCTCCATGTCAGAGGGTCAGCTTGGCATTTCCCGGGGAAGGCAGAATGTATCTTCGTCTGTACTGTTGTTGTTCAGTTCAAGGACACTTTAACTTCCGCCTCCCCCCACCCTTAACAGGTGAAGGAGGGCCCAAACTTTGCCTTCCTGGCTGTTATCGAAGCCATGTCATTTGCTCCTGGCTCTGTCTTCTGGACCAGCCTCCACTTCCTGATGTTGCTGACCTTTGGGCTGAATGTCATGCTGGGGACCCTGCAGGGCATTGTCACTCCGCTCCAGGACAGCTTTTCCTCTTTCAGGATGCATCCGAAGTTGTGCACAGGTACTCCAGCCTGTGTCCCTACTCTCTCCAATGGCCCTGGCTTGTCTGAGACACTCATCCAGGCCTGGTTATAACCTCCGCTTAGTTACCCTCTTTCACCAGCTGGACCTCTGACCTTGACCCAGATGCATTGTCTCCCACAGTGGTGGTCTTCGTGCTCATGTTCCTGTGTGGCCTCTTCTTCGTCCGGCCTCCAGGCATCTACTACGTCGTACTGCTGAGTGAATACTGGATGATCCTCCCCATAATTATCATTGTCACACTTGAAAATGTGGCTGTGGCCTGGGCCTATGGAGCTAGGAGGTGCTTGCTTGGGTCTACAGGGAAG
>PVIA01002934.1:58790-140939 GCA_004024845.1 Tonatia bakeri | reverse complement strand
CTGGGGACCTGGCCCACAACTCAGGCACGTGTCCTGACTGGGAATTGAACTGGTGACTTTTCGGTTCTCAGACTGATGCTCAATCCACTGAGCCACACCAGCCAGGGCTGACTGCTTTCTTTTTTGCCTTCATTCTTACTCAACTAGACTGACAACAGGGACCCTTAACTCCAGGGCTTCCTGAGAAACCTTTGAATTCATTCATTTCTTTAACATATTTATTGAGTGCTTAATACGTGTCAGGCACTCCTTTAGTCAGCGGGGACAGAGGATCTAGTAAAGCAAGCATAACTGTCATCAGGGAGTGTGCCTTTAACGGTGGGGCTAGACAGTCACCAAATGAACAAATAAAAATGTTAGGTGGTAATAACTGAGAGGAGAAAGTAGAAGGTAAGGTAAAATAATCAAGCAGGGGAGTACGTGTGGGGGTTAATTGAGATAGGATGGCAGGGAAGGCCTCTCGGAAAAGGTGACGTTTGAACAGACTCCTGAGTGAAGCAAAGGAAGGAGCCATAACAAGATTCAGAGCAGGTATGGTCCAAGCAGAGGGAACAGTAAGTGCCGAGGGCAGGGAAGCGTCATGCCTGGAGGTTCAGAGAAATAAGGAGACCAGAGAGGTTGGAACAGAGTGTTGGCAGAGGAGACCAGAGAGGTAACGTGACATCGTGCAGGGCATCCTGAGCCGTGGTAGGACTTAGCTTTGCATGCAGAATGCTGGAGGAGGCACGAGAGGGTTTTAAATAGGGGAGTGACATGATCTGATTTATTTTGAAAAGATGCAATTACTGTGTGGAGCATAGGCTGGGAGAAGTCAAAAACGAAGCCAGGGGAACAGTAGGGAGCTATTGTAATATTTTAAATGGGAGCTGACAATGGTGGAGGCTAGGTGCTAGAGGGGGAGATGGAGAGATGTGGTCTAATTCTGCAAGGAAGAGCGACCAGGGCGGAAGGAACAGGAGAATCAGGGTCTGGGAACCAGCCGATGTAACTGTGGAATCGGATAGTGGGAGAATCCAAGTCACATCCAAGGGACTCCAGAGCCCAGCGTTTCATATATAATTCAAGAGCAGATAGTTGAGGGAGCAGCATTTTAGGGTGACCAGGGCTCTCGGAGCCAGTTCACTCATTAAGTCACTGCACAAATATCTCTTGAGACTTGCTGTGTTGGGCAAGCCTTGTGGGACTAGGGTACGAATGAGTTAGAACGACCCCTCCTGTTGAAGAGCAGAGTCCAAAGAGGAAAACATATGGAAGCAGACAGTTGCCACACAAGGTGGGAAGTCCAGAGGAGAGGTAGCCGGCGGCCTGCTAGGGCACCTGGAAACAGAGAATGTGTCCTAAGGAGAGGGCAACTGAGCAGACTGTGGACACACAATAGGTAAACCAAGAGAAGTAGTCTAGGCCAAAAGACCCGCTCCTATCCTTACTAAGTTTGAGAGCATGCACTGAAGGAGACTAGAAACATGGGCTGGAAGAAACGAAGGAAAGTTCCTCAGGGTCAAGTGTTAATGAACTTTTGGGGGATCTGTGTTGTTCACGATGGATACCCAGCACCGAGAAGAGTTCCTGGCACAGCACACTCTCGAGTTTATGGAATGAATGAGAGGGACTTGGCCTTTGCCCTGAGGCCACTGGGTACCCGTGAAAGGTTTTGGAGCAGTAGAGGAATGTTTGAAAAAAATTATCTTTTTAAAGAGAGGAGAAAGAAAGGAGAAAGAGAGGCAGAGAAGCATCAGTGTGTGGTTGCCTCTCACAGGCCCCCTACTGGGGACCTGGACTGCAACCCAGGCATGTGCCCTGACTGGGAATCGAACCAGCAACCCTTTGGTTCACAGGTGGGTACTCAATCCACTGAGCCACACCAGCCAGGGCAGAATGTTTGGCTTTTTGTGGGAGAGTTGTTGAGAGAAGATAAGAGCAGATGAGGCTTGAGCAGAGGCAGGGGTTTGGAAGTGAGGTAGAATATTGGAAAGGTGCTCACTAAGGTCGGTCTGGCCTTGACCCCCCAGTGAAGGGTGAGCGTGACTGGACCTCCCACATTCTCCCGGCCCTTTCTTCAGGTTCCTTGCAGACTTGGTGACTCTGTGGGGCTGCTCCATCCACCCCATCTTTCACTGGCTGTGGTTTGCTCTGTGTCCGATTGTGCTGCTGGTGCTGCTTGTGGGCTGTCTGATCCTTCTGTCTCTGAAGACCATGAGCTATTTGGCCTGGGATTCCAGCACTGTGAGCCTCCCATCCAGACCACAGACCTTCCCGGGGAGTGGGGCCAAGCTTTCAGTCCACTCCTGCCTAGAGACCCTGTTCTCTCATTCTCCACTCCCTGAAAGCTCGCCAGTGCTCCGCCCTGCTTCCCCTGCCACTCTTCTTCCCCTTCCACAATCTTTCCTCTTCTGGAAGCTTCGATGTTCTGAACCCCTTTCTCATCTCTCCACAGTCAAAAGAGGTGTTTCGGCAATACCCGACGTGGGTGCTGCTGGCAATGATGTCCCTTTTCCTCGCCGCCATCCTCCCCATCCCCATGCGCTTAGTGTACTGCCTCACCCACAGCGTGCCCTTCAAGCCCACGAGCTTGGATGGGCCCACTAAAGAGGTCCAAAAGGAGCCAGTCCTGCAGGATGATAACCAAACCGCTGATCCACCGGCTGTGTGACTTCCCAGCCTCCTTCATGTCACCCGACGTCATGCCTCTCTCAAAACAGGCGACCCGGTATCAACTAGCGACTGCTGATGTCCTCGGGCCAAGAACTCCCTTTTATTCCCAAGTGTAGGGGCATTATTTGTGGGGGGCTCTTGGGGCAATTGCAGCCCCAGTTCAAGACCCCTCTGGTTGCCACCGTCATTTTCCCCATCTCCTTCCTCAGTGTGTGCACATGCCATGCACACACACAGTGGGTGATGCCAACCAAACCTGACTGGCATGGAGCAGGAGGAGCAACGCTATTGGTCAATAAATCAGTCCACTCTCCAAGCCCTGGGTGTGAGCAGATCGGTTTTTCTTTTCTGCAAATGTCTCAGCGTTTCCATAAATGTTGAACTCTCAGAACTCTTCCATTTAAAAAAATATATATTTTTAAAAAGATTTTATTTATTTTTAGACAGAGGGGAAGGGAGGGAGAAAGAGAGGGCGAGAAACATCAATGTGTGGCTGCCTCTTGAGCACCCCCTACTGGAGACCTGGCCCACAGCCTGGCATGGGCCCTGACTGGGAATCGAACTGGCAACCCTTTGGTTCACAGGCTGGTTCTCAATCCACAGAGCCACACCAGCCAGGGCAGGAGTCTTCCATTCTTTTGAGAGCTAAACATCAAGCCCCAAGTTCCTGCCCTCGCCTCACAGTGGCAAATTCAGATGCTAGATTATTAGACTTGCTTTATCCGGGGATTGGCCTTTAGCCAAGAAAAACCCGGGATATGGTGGCTTCAACAAAGATGGAAAGGATATTCATGTGCTTGCCAATGGGACATGGTACCCCTATTGTGGGTCTACAATTATTGTAAGAGTTTCCAAGACTGTCGTGGGCCAAGTGATCCCCACAGACCCAGTTTGGGAACTACCCTGTTGTATTGCTGAGTCCATCACGGTTCCACACCTGCTTGGAAAGAGACGTTCTGTTACCAAGGGGGCTAAACTCAAATGGATTTGCCTAGTGGGTGAATTGAATGGGTCTCAAGGAACTGGTGGAAGAGGTGAGTTCACAACTGAGCTGAAGTACTCCCTAAAAGGAAATAGAGTCAGTCAGTCAGTGACTGGGGTGAGGGCTGTGGGTAGAGCTGGTTGGGGTTCCCAAAGATCCAGGGAATAGGCTACCTTTGTTTTCTTAATTAAAACAATTTTTTTTTAAATAAAGTGAGATAGAGAAACATCAATGTGTGAGAGAAACATCAGTCCATGATGCAGCCATGCGCCCTGAGTGGGAATCAAACCAGGGACCCTTTGGTTTGCAGGTGGGCAGTCAATCCTCCCAGCCACACCAGCTGGGCTTGGGTTGCCTTTAAATGCTCAAGAGGTCCCAGGATTTCGGATTGCTTAGCTCCCACAGGAAGACATCTTCTACATAAATTTCTGTGACAAAGGAAGAAAAAGACATTCCCAGCCCTTCCTTGACCGCGGGACTCCAGGCGTGGGCCTGGTGAACGGGAACAGCTGAGACCCCTGATGTCTTCGCAGAGCAGAGCAGCAGTTTCACGCTCCTCAGGCTCGAGGGTGGAGCGCTGGAGGCGCCGTGAACCTCCTGATCATCATCAGCCATTGGCTCGGTGCCGCGTAGCCCCGCCCCTCACGCGCCCCGCCCCGCCCCCACCCAAACGATCTGCTCCTTGAAGACCCGCGCTATTAGGTCAGGTAAGAGGGGTATGGGGGCGAGATGAGGGAGGAGACAGGCATCTTGTCAGGATCAGACAGCCTGTGTTTTCGAGCTCCTTCCTTTTGGGAGCCCAGGCGCTCACCCTCCGTCCTGCCCCAACCTCCAGTCTCCACTGTGGGAGCAGAACCTTGGGGAGAGGTATTGAGAAGCAGGGGCTAACCGGATAAACCGATGGGAGTGGGATGAAGACTTCGGTGCGTGCCCTCCTCCCACCGTGGATTTTTCTTTCCTTAGTCCACTCGTTGAAGGTCCTTCGGCACCTGACGGCGGGGTTGTTTAGATTGGGAAGCTCTCACTTTGCAGGAGGGGTGCTGATCACAGTGGAAGAGCGGTTTCTATCACAGGTACTTATCTGCAGAGTTGTGGGGGTCCTTGTTGCCTGTAGTCCAGTTTCAGGGCGCCTTAGCATGTGAGCGAGTTTTCTTGTGGATGGCCTTGTGAGAACAGAGTCCCCTGTCTTGGTAAAGTATCTTACATGTCTTCACTTTTATTCCTCTTGAAAGTGGCATGAGATACAGGTGTTGTCATCCTCCATTTTCATCATGAGATGCTGAAGAAAGAGGTTCACACAGTGAGTGAGGGGTAGAGCCTGACAAAGATCCCCATCTTTTGGCTTCTAGACCTTTTATTTGGGAAATTGTCAAACATATACAAAAGGATAACCATGAATGGTTTTGTATCCATCACCCATGTTCAACAATGACCAACTCATGACCAGTCTGCTTTAATCTCTCCTCACTCCACGGCATACCTCCCCATTATTTTGAAGCAAATCCTAAATGTATCATTTCACCTGTAGACATCTATCTCTAGCCAGTACCTATCTCTAAAGTGTAAGAACCCTTAAAAAATAAAATAAAACTTGACAAGCCCTGCCTGGTGTGGCTCAGTGGGTTGAGTGCCAGCCTGCGAACCAAAGGGTTGCCGGTTCGATTCCCAGTCAGGGCACATGTCTGGGTTGCTGGCCAGGTCCCCAGTAGGGGGTGCAAGAGAGGCAACCACACCTTGATGTCTCTCTCCCTCACTTCCCCTCTCCCTTCCCCTCTTTCTCTTAAAAAAAAAAAAGATAAAACTTATCACACCTAAAACAAGTAAATAGTCCTAATATCATCAAATATTAGGTTAGCATTTGATTTCCCTCTTTGTCTCATCTTTTTCTGGTACCTTTATCTTTTGTAAACAGCTTGATTGAGCTAAGATTCACCCATTTACAGAGTACAATTTGATGGCTCTTAGTATATCACAGACCTGTGCAACCACCACCACAGTCGATTTTAGCATGTTTTCATTACCCTGAAAAGAAACACCACGCCCCTTAGCCATCACCCCAATGTCCCAGCCTCCAACCCCCGCCTTAGACAACCACTAATCTACTTTTTGTCCTATAGATTTGCCTGTTCTGGTAGTCCTTCTGTGTCTGGCTTCTTTCACATGGCATCACATTTCCAGTCTTTCTTTCTTTCTTTCTTTCTTTCTTTCTTTCTTTCTTTCTTTCTTTCTTTCTTTCTTTCTTTCTTTCTTTCTTTCTTCCTTCCTTCCTTCCTTCCTTCCTTCCTTCCTTCCTTCCTTCCTTCCTTCCTTCTGTTTGTTTTTCCTTTTCTGGGTCCACCTAGCTAAAGCTTTGTCACTTTGTTGATCTTTTCAACTTTTGGTTTCCTTGATTTTCTATATTCTTTTTCTATTCATTTCATTGATCTCTGCTCTGATCTTCAGTGTTTTGTAATTATATTCCATTTTTGTCAATCACCCCTCATTAAAGCTGGAAAAAATGTACTTTTTAAAAATGATAAACCCTTTGTCTAATAATTTCAAAATCTGAGTTATCTTAAGGTTGACATCAATTGATTCTCTTTTCCTTCAGGAAATGGTCAGAATTTTTCTTTTAAGTGATGAGTCATTTCGGATTGTATCTTGGGAACTATGAATATTATGTTGCGAGACTCAGGATTCTGTTAATGTCCTCAGGAGAATGTTGAATGAATGAATGAATGAATGAATGAATGAATGAATTTGGGTGGCTGACCACATAGAATCCTACATGCCTCCTCCAGCACCATTCTCCTAGAGAAGCTGCTATGGATGTCAGCTACTGTTTTCTCTCCATTAGAATGTTGAATTTTGTTCACTTATTTGTTTTAGCAGGCAGTCACCCTGAGCAGGCTCAATGACAAGTTTTCTGGACTTCTAGCCAAGATGGAGACATAGGTAGACACACTGTGCCTCCTCACACAACCAAGAGAAGGACAACAAATTTAAAAACAAAATACAACCACAATTGATAGAAAATTGAACTGTATGCAAGTCTGACAACCAAAGAGTTAAAGAAGAAACATTCATCCAGACCAGTAGGAGTGGCAGAGATGGGCAGCCAGGGTGGAGAGGACTTGTGACAAGGCAGCAGCTGGAGGACCCAGTGGTCCCACATTCGCATGAGAATAAACCAGGAGGAATGACTAGGGGGTAAAACAGACCACACAACCCAGGGTTCCAGCACGGGTAAATAAAGCCTCAAACCTCTTTGAAAACACCTGTGGGGGTTGAAGGCAGGCAAGGGGAGAGAAACTCCCAGCCTCACAGGAAAACTCACTGGAGAGGCCCACAGTGTCCTAGAATGTACACAAAGCCACCTACCTGGGAATCAGCACCAGAGGGGCCCAAATTGCTTGTGGGTAGCAGAGGAAGTGACTGAGAACCAGAGAAGAGCTCAGCAAGCAGCTCTGCTCCCTCTGAGACCCCTCCCCCACGTACAGCATCACACTGCAGTGTCAGTGGGTTGTCCTGCCCTGGTGAACACCTAAGGTTCCGCCCCTTACTACTTAACAGGTGTGCTGAGAGAGAGAAAAAAAAAGCCAAGTGAAAAAACAGATCAAAGCTCCAGAAAAAAATGCAACTAAGCAAAAAAGAAATAGCCAACCTATCAGATGCACAGTTCAAAACCCTGATAATCAAGATGCTTTCAGAACTGGTTGAGTATGGTCACAAAATAGAGGAAAAAGTGAAGACTATGAAAAGTGAAATAAAGGAAAATATACAGGGAACCGAGAGTGATGGAAGGAAACTGGGACCTGACTCAACAATTTGGACCAGAAGGAAGAAAGAAACATTCAACCAGAACAGAATGAAGAAACAAGAATTTTAAAAAATGAGGAGAGGCTTAGAAACATCTGGAACAACTTTAAACATTCCAACATCCAAATCATAGGAGTGCCAGAAGGAGGAGAGGAAGAGCAAGAAATGGAAAAACTATTTGAACAAATAATGAGGAGAACTTCCACAATCTGGCAAAGGAAATAGACTTCCAGGAAGTCCAGGAAGCTCAGAGAGTCCCAAAGAAGTTGGACCCAAGGAGGAACACACCAAGGCACATCATAATTACATTAGCCAATGTAAAAATGAAGGAGAGAATCCTAGAAGCAGAAAGAGATAAGGGGACAGTCACCTACACAGGAGTTCCCATCAGACTGTCACCTGATTTCTCAAAAGAAATCTTACAGGCAAGAAGGGGCTGGAAAGAAGTATTCCAAGTCATGAAAGACAAGGACCTACATCCAAGATTGCTCTATCCAGCAAAGTTTTCATTTAGAATGGAAGGGCAGATAAAGTGCTTCCCAGATAAGGTCAAGTTAAAGGAGTTCATAATCACCAAGCCCTCATTGTATAAAATGTTAAAGGGACTTATTTAAGAAAAAGAAGATCAAAAAGTATGAACAGTAAAATGACAACAAACTCACAACTACCAACAACTGAACCAAAAAACAAAACAAACAACTAGCACAGGAACAGAATCACAGAAATGGAGATCACATGGAGGGTTATCAGTGGGGGAGTGGGAAAGGGAGAATGGGGAAAAAGGTACAGGGAATAAGAAGCATAAATGGGAAGTAGAAAACAGACAGGGGGAGGTTAAGAATAGTAGAGGAAATGGAGAAGCAAAAGAATTTATATGTATGACCCATGGACATGAACTAATGTGGGGAATGCAGGTAGGAGGGATGGTACAAGATGGAGGGGAATAAAGGGGGGGGGAAGGGGACAACTGTCATAGCATTATCAATAAAATATATTTATAAGTACATAAATAAAATCTTTTTAAAAATCCACTTTCTGTTTATTCTTACGGTAGAGAAATTCAGGGTTTTTGCAATGTTTATTTTTTAGAGAAACTTTGCAGCATATATTAAAGTATGCACAGATCACAATTCGGGCTGGGTAAATGATCACAGCGTGAGCACACCGTCCTGGATTCTGAAGTGGGAGCGGTTGTAAAGCCAGGAGCAGCCCTCCGGGAACCCCACCATCTGGCTGCTGTATACAACCTTCCCTCTCTAGAGTCGATCCTGTGGCAGCTGGTGTGGGGGACGAGGCGGCAGGAGCAGAGGAGGCCCTGAGGCCCGTGCACTGCTGCTGCGCGCAGGAAGTCCTGGCCGCAGAGTGGGTTAGCCACTGGTGCGGCACCCAGCAGCTGCTGGAGGCTGGATCCTCATACAAGGTTGATGGCTGCCTGACAGGACTGTGCGGGTCCCTACTTTTTAAATTATTATTTTCTAGAGGCAGGCATATTCTTGGTACCTCCATGTTCTTATCCACATAAGGATAAAAAGGTTGGGGAGGGCTCAGGAAAATTATTCTTGTCTTTCCCGCACATACACAGCTGAAGTCTGAAGTTTTTGGTGTCCTTCAGGTCGACAATGAACCAGAGTCTACCCAGCTTGTGGATGGCTAATGAAAACATTGGGGCCCTCAGTGACACTTCCCAGACGTCTGTATCTTCAGATTCTAAGCCTTCCACGGCTGCTTTCTCAGCGCCCCAGACGCTGAAGTCGGAGTCATTGTCTGAGCCATTGAATGAAGAGGGAGAGATTTTTGACCGTTCCTCAAGCACGTCGTCTGAGGAAGATTATCTCAAAGAATTGGAGGCCATAGGCAGAAACTCGTCAGAGGGTGCCACCGCCGCCACTGACCGACCGTACTGGGACAGTAAAATCGAGTACCTCTTGGCCCAGGTGGGCTTCTCTGTGGGGCCGACCTCCATCTGGCGCTTTCCTTATCTGTTTTATCACAACGGAGGTGGTGAGTCTGGGGACCAGGGATCTTAGGCCCGTGAAGGAGCGAGGTCTTGGAGATCTGAACGGGCTTAGGAATTGGGGTTCTCAAGGGGGTGGAAGGCAAGCGCACGCACAGAAGGATGTTGGGAGGGTGGCAGCAGGGGACTTGAAGACTTGGGCTTGTCAGGATGGTGGGGCTGGGGGGCTGGGTCTTCTAGAAACTGGGGGCCAAGGTACTGGCCACCGGGGACTGTGAGGGATGTGGAAATAGTTGAAGCCTGATGCCCGCGGCCCTCAGGGAGGTCACTGGTAGGGAACCTGTTTTCCTGGACTCCCCCCGAAAAGTCCAGGCACTGAAAGACCAGATGGCTGTCAGAGCCGCTCCTTCAATCCCCTGCACAGGGAGCTTTCTCCTCGTCTACATCCTCATGCTGTTCCTTGTCGCGATTCCTCTGCTCTTGCTGGAGATGGCGGCTGGTCAGAGGATGCGCAAGGGCAGCGTTGGCGTGTGGAAGGTCATCAGCCCCTGGATCGGTGGTGTGGGGTACACTAGCTTCGTGGTGAGGAGCCCTGGGATGCCCAGGCCTCTGCCCTTCATCCCCCTGCCCCCATCCCAGCCCTCGTCCTCCAACGGGTTCCACGGGTCAAGTCCCTTCAGCTCCCTCTGTCCAATCCCCTCCCTTCTGCTGGCCGGCCTTTCCTCGCACGCCTCCAGCACTCTCCATGGTCCTAGGTGTGCTTCATCGTGGGCTTGTACTACAGTGCGTACGTAGCTTGGTGTCTCTTCTGTTTGGTTCAGTCTTTCCAGTCACCAATGCCTTGGGCATTGTGCCCCTTGCTGAAGAACTCCAGTAATTTTGGTGAGGAGAGAGGGAAGGAAAGGGCCAGCAGGAGGGCTGAGAAGAGGACAGGGGAGTGAAGAGGGAAGAGGATCCTTGGGAGATGAGGGTGCAGGTGGGGGAGCGGGGGCGGGGGGTGCCTGGTCTTGCAGTTTCCTCCACGGCCAGTTCACCTCAGATCCCGAATGCACACGGACAAAACCCACCATCTACTTCTGGTACCAGCAAGTCTTGAAGGCCACAGACAAAATGGAGGACAGTGGGCTGCCCATCATGCATCTCAGTGTCTCTTTCTTTGTGACCTGGTTGCTTGTCTGCATCTCCATGATCAAAGGGCTCAAGTCCACCAGGAAGGTGAGCTGCCCTCTGACGTACTAATCTGATGCACCCCAGAGACCCCAGATGTTCTCCCAACCTGATGCCTGGAGGTCTCCAACTTCTTGCTTGTCCTAATCTGACCTCTGATTCCCATAGTTTTTAAAAAATATTTTATTTATGTCTTAGAGGTGTTGTAACATATTTTTTATTTTTAAAGACTTTATTTACTTTTAGAGAGAGAGGAGAAAGGAGGGAGAAAGAGAGGGAGAGAAACATTCATGTGTGGTTGCCTCTCACGTGCACCCTACTGGGGACCTGGCCCGCCACCCAGGCATATATGTGCCCTGACTGGGAATTGAACTGGTGACCCTTTGATTTGCAGGCCAGCACTGAACCACTGAGCCACACTAGCCAGGGCGCCATAGTTAAAAAAACAAAAACAAAAACAAAAAAACCCCCACTTATTTATGGAGAGAAGGGAAGGGAAGGTGAAAGAGAGGGAGAGAAACATTGACGTGTGAGAGATACATCGATCAGTTGCCTCTCACATGCACTTAACTGGGGACCTGGCCTACTACTCAGGGAAGTGCCCTGACTGGGAATCGAACCACCATCCTTTCAGTTCTCAGGCCAGAAATCAATCCACTGAGCCACGCCAGCCAGGGCATGATTCCCCCTAGTCTTGGCCCTTCTATCCCAGCTTGCGCCTTTGCTGAACTCTCCGAGGCACACTTCCTCCACAGATGCTGTATGTCTCGGTCCTCCTTCCCTACATCATCCTCTTCTGTGTCTTCATCCGGAGCCTTATGCTGAAAGGGGCAGAATATGGACTCAAGACGTTGTTGGCTGCCAAGGTGAGGTGCCTCTACCCTTTAATCCTTGTCTCCCAATGGGGGTGTCAGGGACAGAATGGCTACCTGTTTGGTACAGGCCCTCCTAGCTCCTGCTTTCACTTCCTTCTCATCTTCCATCCCCCACCCCCCTCTTTCCGCCCTGATTCGCCGGTCCCTTCTCCCCCCAGGTGCCAGCCCTGTACTCTGTGTCAGTGTGGTGCCACACAGGGTACCAGCTCTTCCAGTCCATGGGCTCCGGCTTGGGCAGCTTCACCGCCATCAGCTCCTACATGTCCCGCTCCAACAACTGCGTCCTGGATGCCTTTGCTGTGGCTCTGCTCAACCTGCTGTCCTCCCTGATGGCCACGGTGTTTGTATTTGCCATAATGGGCCACCTGGCCACACAGGCCAACGAACAGTGTTACGTGAAGTGAGCCCCGTCTTTCACGGGGCCATCATCACAAACGGCAAAGTCTTAGGAGTAGCTCACGGACCTCCAGCCTAGGGCCCCCGCCTCTCAGGGATGCTGGCTTGGTCAATACGGGTCCCTCAAGTGGGAGCGTCCTAAACCCTAGGGATGCTTAAGTCTCTGTATCTCTTTAAGAGCTGCCTTTCTAAACTAGAAAACCCCCAAAGTTGGAGGTTTTTAAAGGTGTGTTTGCCTGTTCACCCCATTCTTAAACTGGAGACTACCATGGAAGAATTAGGGGATCCCTTCAGCTGAACCATTAGACCAAAAACATGGGGGGCCCGCAGCACCAGAGCCTCCATTGCCTCTCCTCTATTTCCTTCTCCTGTGGTATTCATTTCAAAAATACTCATCAGATATTTACTTACATAACATCTCCTACCCACCAACCCTGTGTGGAGCTGTGGAAACATAGCCAGTGGTGAATCAGACCATCTTCCTGCCTTCAGGAAAATCACAGCCTTCTGAAGAAGCAAATGCTAAACAGATCATCACAAACTAGATAACTGACCATAGGGATGATGAGGAGACAGAGGAGGGAGCTTCTGACTTCCTGCGGGCAGTCAGAGAAGGCTTCCTGGTGGAGGCAGGACCTTGTCTCCTGACAAATAACCAGTGCTCATATTCTTTCAAATATTATGCACTCATAGACTGATATATACTAATAGACCATTTTTTAAACAATTGGATCATAGTGTACTACTTTCTGCAACTAGTTGATTTGACCTTATAAATATAAATCTTTTTTTAAAGATTTTATTTATTTTTAGAGAGAGGGGAAGGGAAGGAAAAAGAGAGGGAGAGAAACATTAATGTGTGGTTGCCTCTCACGCGTCCCCTACCAGGGACCTGGCCTGCAACCCAAGCTTGTGCCCTGACTGGGAATTGAACCGGCCACCTTTTGGTTCACAGGCCGGCACTCAACCCACTGAGCCACACCAGCCAGGGCTAAACATAGATCTTGAATAGCTTTCCATGGCAGTAAATAGGGTTCAGAGAGCTGAGCAAGGATTTGTAGGGATTTGCCATACGGAGAATGGGTGTTAGGGGAAAACTGGGGTGGAATGAATGAGGGCAGAGTAGGGTGGGTCTGGGAAGAGAGAACATCGTGCACTGAAGACCCTGAGAGGAGGCACAACACGGCAAGTGGAAGGCTTACTAGCTGACTGTGGCTGGAGTGTCCGAGGTGAAGGCACTGTGAGTTAAGAGGATGGAGAGGCCAGCAGGTCAAGAAAGCAGAGGAGCTTCCATGTTAGCCTGCGGCTGTCCAGAAGGAGGCGGGGGTCCCGGAGCCCTCAATGCTACCACAGGGAAGACCCATCCAGGGGTCCATGAAGCGGAAGTTCTCTGGCCTCACACGGACACCCCCGTGATTGGGGCTGTGGGTGTCAGGATCCTTGAGACCTCGGCTTCGGCACAGCCTTTACTTCGAACCAGATCTGAAACCAAGCTAGGGATTTCCATTCTCACCTAGAAGAGAGGAGAGGTTGTCTCAAAGGCTGAAATGGTTTCCAAGGACTCTACCTCTGCCCCCAGGAACGCTGAGAGAGTGATGTATCTGGTATCTACTGGGCTGCTGCCCCCTGAGCTCCACCTCCCTGATAGTCTGCACCGTGATTTGAGCTCCACCTACCCAACGTGGTTCAGCAAGCTCCCGGAAGGAGTCAGAAGCAAGCTTCTACCCTATGTGTCCAAGTGTGAATTATCTGAGCAATTGGAGAAGGTAGGTAGGGGAGGGTGGGGTCCTAGAGCTCCCTTCAATCCCCCAGTGTGCTAGAAACATCAGCTCTCTTTATATATCTATAGAATCCAGTGGGGCGTTCCCAGCAGCATCCTAGATGATGGAGACAAGGTTTACCATCTCCTTTCAGGAGAAGCCAATTGTAGCCTCTACAGCACCAAGCACTCAAGGTCATACAAGCCTGTTCAGCGCAACACAGAACAGTTGCTAGGCCAGTGGTTGTTGTAGGAGGAAGCCCTTTGCCTCAAGGTCTAAGGAGCATGCTAATGTCCATGAACAACCCTGGCTGGTGTGGCTCAGTAGATTGAGTACTGGCCTATGAACCAAAGGGTGGCCAGTTTGATTCCCAGTCAGGGCACAGGCCTGGGTTGCAAACTAGGTCCCCAGTAGTGAGTACATGAGAGGCAACCACCACTGATATTTCTCTCCCTCTCTTTCTCCCTCCCTTCCTCTTTCACTAAAAATAAAGAAAATCTTATTTTTTTTTTAAAAAAAGTGCTACAGGTAGTTTCCTAGGAGGGGACAGGAGTGGAGTGAGGACCCTGCAGACGGAGCTCTGAGCCCTCCCCATGCCTCCCTTCACTCTCAGATGATGGAGGGTCCAGGTGTGCCCATCGTGGCAACTACCATCATCGCCTCTGTGTTATCCGAATCCCCCTTGTGGGCCATCCTCATCTTCGTGTTTCTGGTGACCATGGGACTGAGCACCATGATAGGGATCCTGCAGGGCCTCATCACCCCTCTCCAGGATACCTTCTCGTCCACTAGGAAACAGCCAGAGCTGCTCGCAGGTACCCTGACCTAGGCCCCCACTTCCACCAATGGCCACTGCTGAGCTTAATGAACCCCAGGGGACTCACACGGCCCAGCGTGCATTCTGAGTCTGATTTGTTCCTCCAGTGGGCCTCTGTGTGCTCATGTTCCTGGGCAGCCTTGTTTTCGCGAGGCCCTCAGGCAGCTACTATGTGACCCTGCTGGACAATTACTGGGCACCTCTGTCCATCATCTGCATCCTCATCTTGGAGAACGTGGCCGTAGCCTGGATCTATGGGGCCAGGAGGTGATGTCCCAAGCCCAGAATCTCTCTCCAGGCACCACACAACTAAGGTTCCTGGGGAGCATTGGGCCCTCCTGACCTCCCCAGCAGCCGTCTGCCCCCAGGGTCATGGCCAGCTCCCAGAAAGGTGGGAAGGAGAAAGGCGTGGGCTAGCTTCCGGAGGCAATTGATGTAAAATAACAAAGTGGTAAATAGCCTGTATCACGCTCTAGGTACTCCATGGCCCTACTTTAAAAAAGAAAAAAAATTAAAGATTTTATTTATTTATTTATTTTTAGAGAGGGGAAGGGAGAGAGAAAAAGAGAGAGAAAGACACCATCAACGTGTGGCTGCCTTTTGTACACCCCCTACTGGAGACTACACGCACAGCCCAACTCCGTGCCCTGACTGTGAATCCAACTGGTGAGTCTTTGGTTCATAGACACCGCTCAGTCCACTGAGCCACACCAGCCAGGGTGCTAGGCCTCCTTTTAACCAGGGTAGTCAGGACCCTTGCTTCTCAAAGTGTGCTCCATGGACCAGTGGTATTGGCATCACCTGGACGCTCATTCGAAATGCGGAGCCCCAGGCTCCACCCCAGACCTTGGCATCTGTAGCTGCATTTCAACAAAAACCCTCAGGGGTTGGTACACATGCTGACGTCTGAAAAGTGTGTAGTCCCAGGGTGGCGCTGTTCCTGGGTGATAGTGGTTTTGGCATCAGCTGGCTTATTCACACGCTCACTGGTGCTCACATATTTCTAAGGGCCCCCCACGCGCCAAGCAGGCCTCGTGATGAGTGCTGGGGATACTGGGATAAATCGTCTTTAGTTTCTTCTCTCAGAGTCCAAAGAGAAAGACAGACAAGCAGATCCTTGGGCATGGTGATAACCCTGTGGCAGAGGCAGATGAGGGCACCTTAGAAACACAGATGGTTGGCTAAAGACCAAAGAGCCAGGCAAGGAGGGGATGCCTAAACAGAATCTAGACAGGTCCCTGGCTGGTGTGGCTCAGTGGACTGAGTTGCGGCCTGCGAACCAAAGTGTTGCTGGTTCAATTCCCAGTCAGAGCACTGGTTATGGACCAGGTCCCCAGTAGGGGATGCATGAGAAGCAACCACACATAGATGTTTCTCTCCATTCATGTTTCTCTCCCCCTCTCCCTCCCTCCCCCTTCATTACTCCTTTGTCTAAAATAAATAAATAAAATCTAGACAGGTGAAGGAAGAGAGGGAAGGGCATTCTGGGCAGCCGGAACCAGACTTGCCTATGGGATGCGTTTAAGAAGGTGTCCCAAAGAAAGCATGCATGGGCTTGAAGAAACGACCTAAATGTACTTCGGCCTATGGGAGGCCCTCACGCTTTCATCCTGAAGGTGACGGGGGATAGACATGTTTTCAGAAATCCTGGGGCTGGGGCAGAGATTAGCCTGCAAAGGGACAGACTAGAGGGAAGAAGACTGGTTTGGAGGTAAACAGAGACCGGGGTGTCCAACCTTCTGGCGTCTCTGGGCCACACTGGAAGAAGACTGAAAAAAAAAAAACCTCATCATGTTTTAAGTAAATTTACAATTTTGTGTTGGGCCACATTCATAACCATCCTGGGCTGCAGATTGGACACCCCCTGAACTGTTGAGGGCTGTCTCCTAGACTAGGTGCTGACTGACCCCACCCCCAAGGCTGGGCAAGGCCCCACAGGCCCTTCCAAAGCCTTCCGACCCTCCCGCCCAGGTTCCTTGCAGACCTGATTGTAATACTGGGCCGGCCCATCCTCCCCATCTATCGCTGGCTGTGGTGCTACGTGTCACCCCTTCTGCTGATGGCCCTGTTGGCGAGTACCCTCCTTTTCCTCCATCTGACTCCCACCACCTACCTGGCCTGGAACTCCAGCACAGTGAGCCTCCCTCCACAAACCCCAGACCTCAGATGACCCCCACCCTGCTCACGGAGTGGCGGCAGAGTTTCCAGCCCACTTTGCCTGTGGGACTGTGCCATCTTCCCTGGGGATTCAGTGATCTAGTCTCTTGCCTTGGGTCCTCTCCCATCCCCCTCTTCTGCATCTCACTTCAGACAACCTGGACCATCTCACCCTTCCTTCCCTTTCTCCACAGTCCACCGAAGTGGTCCGACATTATCCACCATGGGCCAAAGTCTTGCTCACAGTCCTCATTGTCATCACCCTCCTGCCCATCCCTGCCTACTTCTTGTACACACTCTTGCATGAGTGTTCCCCAGTCTTCAAGATGCGCAGCAAGACCACGGTTATCTTTAAACCCAAAGCCAAAGAGACACCATCAGAGCACAGTCCACGACTTCCTGTGGGGCCAAGCCCAAAGAAGAATAAAATACGTAGCCAGAGAAAACCACTTTCTTCCATGTGAGTAATCCCTCTTGACAATAAATACTTGGCTCATTCGGCATAACATTGCTGGTTTTTCAAAGTGGAACCCCTGGCTGGCAAGTTGAAATTAGAAGAGGTAAAGGCAGCTGCTCTGGCTGATGTGGCTCACTGGATTGAGCGCTGGTCTGAGACCCCAGGGGTCACCGGTTCGATTCCTGGGTTGTGTGCCAGGTGTTTCTCTCCCTCTATTTCTCCTTCTCTTCCCCTCTCTCTAAAAATGAATAAATAAAATCTTGAATAAAAAAGTCAACCACAGGGCTTAAAAGTTGACAGACATTCATGTGCTTTTCCTCAGATGGACTGGACACTGAAGAGTATTTAGCAAGGAATGATGGGGAGAGCAGAAGCTGATTGCAGACTGAAGAGGACCCAAGGAGGACTTCCTCTGGGGCAATGTGACTAAAACGAGACAAACAAAACATACTATATTGTAAGACACCTAAACTTCATAATAAAATATATTTTAACAGTCCTCTTTAATTGCATAGACCAGCTTATAAGGAATTAAGGGACATCTCTCAGAGGCCACAAATGAAGGCTAAGCTTGAATCCCAAGAGAGGAGCACATGGTAAAGCTAGTAACTGCTCTGAGGGAACTGCCACTTGCTGGTAACTTAGAGAGCTTGATTTTAAAGGTGGGTGAAGACAGAGCCTTGGGTCCATGAAAGAACAGGAAACCCCCCCACACAGAGAGTTAAAGAGTCATACCCTCTGTGAAAGAGGTAGGTCCTGTCTCTGATCAGAGGGAACTACTGAGAATGTAACCCCAAACCATTTCTCACATGAAGATTGGTTCAAATTTGTGCAGGTTCTGTAGTCTGAAACCCAAATTGAGATGAATATAAAAGCTACTTGGTCGATAGGCCCTTGCCCCCAGAACCTACCAAAAAAATGAATGCAAATCAATCGCCGGTGAAAACACAACCTCCTCCAGGTCTCACAGAATTCCCCAGAGAAACTTTCAAGGAACACGAGGTCACCAAAAGAAGTCACAAGATACTCAAGAAAACAAGGTGCCCTGAGGGAGGACTCGCAGAACTGACAAGTGGCAGAACCGGACCTGTAAAGACCTAACACAGCAGAACTGTCAGGTACACAATATAAAATAAATACGCTTAACATAAAGACAGAGGTAGCTGAAGTTAAGAAGAAGGAAGAAGAGATTCTCCACAAGGATCAGGATATTTGAAAAAGAACCAAAAAGAACTTTTAGAAATGAAAAAATCATTGAGATTAAAAACATCAATGGATGGGTTAAAAAGAAAAAAAACAATTAGAAAACTGGGAAAGGAGGAAAACCTGAAAAAGTGACCCATCACGTAGCACAGAGAAACTACAGTATTGCAAATACGAGATTAAGAAGAAGATAGTGGGAGAAGGTCCAACACACAAATAATAGGAGTCCAGAAAAAGCAGGTTGCAAGAAGAGAGGTGAGGTCTTGCGCAAAGAGGAAAAGGCCAACATTTTCCAAAATCTAGAGAAATAATAACAATGGTTAATTTGTAAATCGACATAGAATCAACTACAATTGAAAAGTAAAAAAATGATTTACATCCAAAAATTAAAATAGCCCTGACTATTTTAAAAGAGCATCAGCGCTGAAACAGGCCCTGCCTGGGGTCCTGTCTTGGCTCTCCCCTTACCTCAACCCACGAAGGGCGTTCAGCACTAGGTCTCCTAGCCAGACTACGCGCTCGCCCGCCCGCTGGTGACCTCGCTCCCCAACACAAGGCCAAATCTGCCCGGTAACCTACGGCTCCCAGAATCCTCCGAGAGGCAACGGGAAGAGCAGATGCTCCCAGGAGTCCGGGATGACGGGGTGGGAAGGGGTGGGCAAAAGTGAACTGTGCCTCTCATCTAAGCGCACGGCCCGCCCAGGTTCAGAGCTCCGGGAAACCGTGAGGAAGGGGCACCACCCAAAGAGGTGCACCGAGGGCCCACTGCAGTCCCGAGCAAAGAGGAGTGAATGAATGAACAGGGGCGAGGCTCGCGGCGGGGCGGGCAGTCTGTGCCGGGCACGTGAGCACCTCCAGGTGAATCGTCTAAATCGCCTTCCTGCTGCAGCGAAATAATCAAACCGCTTGTGGTTCCCGAAGAGGTGGCTCCCAGGGGTCCTCGGCCCCTCATCGCGCGCGCACAGCCCCGCCCCGCCCCCGCTAGTGCCCGCAGAAGCCACGGGTCTTCTCCAGACTCGCGCGTCAGTGGCGGGTACGGGGTGGGGGTGGGGGGCAGGCGGTGCAGTCGTTCTGGCCTCAGCCCCCGACCTCTCCGGGAGCCAGGCCTCTGTTCCTTCGCCCGGCGCCCCTCCACCTCTGGACCCCGGTGTCCGAGCCTCCCCTCCCATCTTCCTTTCCACGGATTTAGGGCCCCAGACGCCCCGAGTCTGGGAGGGGAGGTTCGGTTGGTAAACGCCAGGGGGTGGCAGGAGTGCGGTGGCGCCTCCAGCCCGCAACCGCCTCCCGTCCCCTCCGCTTCCCTCCCTCCTCAACGAAGTCGCGGGTGGGCCCGCCCTGGAGAGACACCGCCTTCCCAGCAGGTGACCCGGGCTGGGGCCGGTGCGGTGGGGCGCGGTGTGCGCGTCCCTCAGGGACTCCTGGGCCTCTCCCCTGGGGATGGAAGAGTTCCTCAGCCAGCCTCCACACGGGTGGTCCCTTCTATGATTCTCCGAGAGCTGCCTGGGGCGGGGGGTGGGGATGGGAGTCAGCCGAGCAGGGGACAGAAAGACAGGGTGCGCAAAGCCCTGCGGCGCCGGACTGGCGACAGGGGCGTCATCCCAGGCGGGTGCTCCCTGGCTGGGCGCACAGCTCCCGGGCGTGAAGGCTGAGGGAGCACTGGCGGCGGAGGGAATGGCGGGCCGAAAGGCCTTGAAAGGGTGACGAGGGGGCGGCTGCGGCTGGAGGCAGGGCGACAGGTAGGAGCAGGAGCCGGAAGCCAGGGCTGACCAGGGAGGGCCCTGCGAGCTACACTAATCCGGGCTGGCAGGGCCCTCCGGAAGGTTTGAGCCAATCATCTATCCACTTGGTCAGGTTTATATAAGGACTCTGGAATATTAAGTCGCTACTAAAATACTTTAAAGAAGATGAAGTAGCTGTTAAGTAATTTTAAAAATTTATAATTACCTAGGAAAATACTCATGGTATAACAGAAGTATATATACATATATAGCTCCGATTTGTAATACACACACCTGTTCACAAAATGTATACTAATATATATTTATATGCTATGTGTCTAACAATGTTGAATGGTATATCCAATAATACTATTCAACTTGTTGGAAATACACATGTATATGTTCATAGGATATATTAATGTGTTCATATTCCATATGTAATATATAATATCCAATACATAGCATAGGCATAATAATATCTGGTTTTAAGAAATACACACAGCCCTGGCTGGTGTGGCTCAGCGGACTGGGCATCATCCTGTGAACTGAGAGACTGTGGGTTTGTCAGATGTCGAACCAGCCTTGCATTTCTGGGAAAAATCATGCCGTATATCTTCAAAGGACACAGCCTCAGGTTTCCACCACAATTTTGGGAAGACGTTGCTTTTAGGAAAGCTCTCACGTTGTCTTCCCCTGATCACATCCAGATTTTAAGATCCACTAAATTCCAGATGATTGCTCTATTTTTTTTTTTTTTTTTGACAGTGCTGTAAAGCATAAATTGTTCCACAATCTGACTGGTCGGTGTTCATGCTATTAACAGTTATTAAATATTTTTTTTAGATTTTATTTATTTTTAGAGAGAGGGGGAGGGAGAAAGAAGGAGAGAATCTTTAATGTGTGGTTGCCTCTCATGCGCCCCCTACTGGGGACCTGGCCTGCAACCCAGGCATGTGCCCTGACTGGGAATTGAACCGGCCACCTTTTGGTTCACAGGCCGGCACTCAACCCACTGAGCCACACCAGCCTGGGCAGTTATTAAATATTTTGAAGTTCTTCTGTGTTTGTAAGATGAGAAAAAGCTGAGTCTCTAAGAGGTGAAAAATATTTCCCCAAAGTCAATAATTAGTGAGAGAAGGGCTAGGATTTAAACTCTGGCCCTCATTGCTCAAAAATCTTTCTGGTGGAGTTTGGCAGTATGGCATCTGAGACAGGTCCCTTAAAGTCTGCTATTTCCACAGGAGTCAGCGGTCCGGTTGGAAGGAAGCCATGAGTGACATCGAAGAAACAGAAAAGGAAAAGGCCCAGACTGTCAGATCCCTGTCCCTGAGGCTCACAGCCAAGGAAATTCTGGCCTCCAAGACCCAAAGCTCCTTTGCTCAGACGAAAAGAACTGAGACTCTCTTGATCCAGCTGGCCTTCACCATCGGGCTAGGCAACCTGTGGCGCTTCCCTTACCTGTGTCATCAGAATGGAGGAGGTAAGGCCCGGGACCCAGCTCCTGAGGTCAAGGAAGGAGTCTTCAGGATGGAAGTCCGGACACCTGCCTGGGGAAGGAAGGCACACTGGGAGGGCAGCCAGACTCCTGGGGATGAAGAGGAGAGTTGCCAGGACTCTTGGCTGCCTGAGCAGAGCTCCCGGCTTCCTTCCCCAGGTGACTTCATCCTGATGTACCTGTTCATGCTCCTCCTGTTCGGCATCCCCCTCTTGTACATGGAGATGATCGTGGGGCAGTGGCTGCGCATGGACAACACCCAGCTGTGGAAGCAGCTCGTCCCCTGGCTGGGCGGCATAGGCTACGCCAACATTCTGGTGAATAAGGGCCCTGGCCAAGAGCTGTCCCGGCTTCTGCCTGGTGGTCTCCAAGCCCCCCATCTGCACCCTGCTTGCTTCTCCAGCCCACGATGTCCACCCACAGGTGTGCATCTTAGTGAGCCTGTATCACAGCGCCATCGTCAGCTGGAGCTTCACCTACCTGGGCTACTCCTTCCATCATCCCCTGCCCTGGACCACGTGCCCTCGGATGATGAACATGAGCTTGAATGCCTCCCGTGAGGAGAGGGAGTGAGAGGGCTGGCAGGGCCCAGGGAGGCAGGGGCGCCGAGAAACAAGAGACAGGGAGGGAGAGCTGAGGGAGGAAGGGGAGAGCAGGACCGGGCTCCAGGCCAGGTGGTGCCTGAGCGCCTGCATCCCACAGGCCTCTCCTGCCTTAATACTGTGTCCCACCAGTACTTCTGGTACCACATCACCCTGGAAGTCTCCGAGCACATGGAGGAAGGGGTCAAGGCCCTCGTCCCCAAACTCACCCTGGACATCTTCACAGTCTGGTTGATCCTCTTCATTTTCATGAGCATAGGGATAAAGATCTCCCTGCCGGTAAGCCCTCCAAGCCTGGACCTCCTCACCCCCTTACCTTTGCATGTCCCGACGGCCCGGGGATCCCTGTCCCCATGCCACCCAACTCCTTCCCAACGACCTCTCTTCTCCAACCCCACGACCCTCCAATGCACCCAGAGGACAAGCTCAGGTATGGCCCCCCAAGCCTCTCCAGCGGGGGTCCTAAGGAAGACGATGGTCTCCCTGAAGGCAGCTGTGTCAGTCACTCCTCTCACAGAGACCTGCTCGTCTCCCGCCCATGGCAGAAAGGGGTGTGCCCTCTTCACTGCCGCCCACCCCAAAGCCACCACACCCGGAGACCTGCAGACACCCAGCCTCATGCCCGGTCTGGCACCCCTCCACCTTCCTGCATTTGCCAAGGGCCAGTGAATCCCAGGATAAGCTGACGGGCACCGACTCCTTTCAGAATTTCCCACTGAGAGTACTTTATTCCAGGCCATACTTCCAACTCATCCTCTTGGCAGCCAGGACACTCATTTTAGGGTGATCGTTAGATCCTTCTGGGCAATGTGACCAGCATCTTCTGGCCCCTGCGTCTGTGCAGGCGGCCAGCGTCCACCCCACGTATCCCTGGAGACTCAACTCACCATCTCTCTCGGAACCCTCTGAAATAAGCCACTCCCACTAAGGCAGATTTTACTAAAGGCTTACCAGGGGCACACCAGGGGAAGGGGCGGATGAGGGGCTTACCTTACCTATCCCAGAGCTAAAAACACACACACAAAAAAAATCCCATTAGCCATGTTGCTTTCCTCCAAAGCCTCTCCCCGGTTTTGTCTCCTCCCCCTGCACCTATGAAGTCATCCCCCCGCAGCTTGTGCACCCGCGACCCACCCAGCTCCTCTCCCCTTGGCAGTGCAGAGGCCATAAAACCAAGGTCCGTTATAAATAATGTCCCACCGCACCACCATTTAAATGCCATCTGTATTTTCGGTCTCTTGTCATTCCTCGACAGCTTATTGGTGGATTTCCCCCCAAACAATACTGCTGTCTCAGCAGAACAACCCCCCCCCCCCCCGCCCCCAGAGCTCCCTCGCGTTGCACCCGCATCGCACCCGGGCGGACTGAACACTGCTCACCTGCACCTCTCCGCTCCTGCTCCCCGGCCCACCCCTCCTCCCCGCTGCTCCTGACTTCTGGTTTCCATCCCGCCCCGCCCGGCCAGAGCCTGATTTTCTTGATACTCTTCCCCTACGTCCTCATCTTCTGCCTGCTGGTCCGAGGCCTGTTCCTGGAAGGCGCAACCGCCAGCCTCAGGCGGATGATGACCACAGAGGTGAGGCTGGGGACCCCACACACCCACCCTCCCTCGGCTCCCCAGAACTTCTCGGAACACCCTTCCCCTCCATCCCCTTTCCTTCTGCCCCAGCCTGCCCCTCTTGCCTCTCACTGGTGGTCCCACCTCCACCCACAGCTCTCTGCCTGGGCCTCGCTGGACACATGGCGTCAGGCAGGAGGCCACGTGCTCTATTCCCTGGGCCTGGGCACGGGCATCGTCATCAACATCTTCTGCAAGGCCGGAGGCAGAAATTTTATCCAGGTGGCCGCCTTGGTGGCCCTGGCCAACCTGGTGACCTCGTTGCTGACCACCTCCCTCATCTTCATCGTGCTGGGTTTCTGGGCTGACAACAGTGGTGTGGCCTGTGTTGAGGCGTGAGTAATCACAGCTTTGCCGGTCCGCGGGGAGGTCCCCCTCACTGTACCTTCGCAACCCCTCTGCTCATGGGCAGCAAAACTCAAACCCCTCTAATACTAATGATGATGACGAGGATGATAACGCCTCATTTATATTAATAACTCAGAGGAAACAGCCAAAAAGGGAATGTTCTGGTAGCCACCCCTTTCGAGTTAAGACAGTAGTCTCAGAGACATGACTGCACAAAGACATCCAGAAATTGCAAAGGGTGTAAAAAAGATTTCAAAGTCAATTACTTCACTCACAGCAGAGGCCGTTACAGCTCTCTGAGCCCCGGGCAGTGGCTATGGGCCTAGCCTGCACGCCAGAATCATCTGGGCAGCCTTAGGAGACACTACGTTTCGAGTCACTCCCCGCGACTGGATCTCCGGGGCCTGGGGTGCATTCCGGCACTGGGATTTTCAAAGCTCTAAGGTGGAACTGTTCTTTCCAGGTAGGATGTTGAAGGGTGCAAAAGTGCATGCTTCCATAGTAGCAGCAATCATAAATGTGGATAAAAGAAAAATCGTATTTTCTTATAAAGTCATTGAAGACCCAAGGGCACAAAGAGGCTTTAATGAAATAAATCCTAGAGAGTAAGGCGCCCATCACTAGTGAGCGAAGAGCTATGCACACCTTTACGTCTGGGGGTAAGTGCTTCTTCCGGGGCCATGTGAGTGGGAGAGCAAGCCTGCCCTAGACAGACTTTGCACAGGTAAGAAGAAACCATCCAAGCATTTAATGTTAGTACAGGCTGCCAATAGGTATTGGAATCTCAGAGAGCCCCCAACACACAGATAAGTTGCTTGACCCAACAAATTTCCTTACTCTATTTCCAGGAATTTTGCTGGGTGCAAATTCCAGGAATTGTGGCAGAAGGAGACAGGACAGCAAGCTGAGAAGTGGGCACAGTATTATGGTGCTCAGGTTTATGGCCCCACTGCAGTTGAATACAAAGATAAAGCCAAAACAGCCCTGGCTGGTGTGGCTCAGTGGATTCAGCGCCATACTGCAAACCAAAGTGTTGCTGGTTCAATTCCCCCTCTCTCTAAAAATAAATAAACAAAATCTGAAAAAAAAAAAAAAGATAAAGCCAAAACAGCTAAAGGTATAATCTAACCCACTCTGATTCAAATAATGACAACATCAAAGATATTATTCCCTGCTGGGGTTGCAGAAAGTTGGGGGCATGGCTCCAAGGGCAAAGTGAGCTCCCCTTAGGTCTAGAGGAAGGCAGAGGAAAAACTCAACTAAATAATACTGTCACCCAGCCCCAGATCAACTCAACTCAACTAGAAAAGTCTTAATAATTAGTGCTTATCCAAGTTGCCTGTTGAAATAAAAGGCTTAAACTCTTTGAAACTAAACAAAAATAAAACAATTAATATGCCTTTCTCCATTATTCCTCTAAATAAATGTCCAGCACAAAATTAAAAGTCTCAAGACATTCCAAAACCCAGGAAAATGTAACCCATGGCTGAGAGAAAACAGACCCACAGATTATCCAGACATGAGAATTAGCAGTTGAGCCCTGGCTGGTGTGGCTTAGCAGACTGAGTGCCCGCCTGTGTACCAAAAGGTCTCCAGTTTGATTCCCAGTCAGGGCACATGCCTGGGTTGTGGGCCAGGTCCCCAGTAGGGGGCAGGTGAAAGGCAGCCACACACTGATGTTTCTCTCCCTCTCTTTCTCCCTCCCTTCCCCTTTGTCTAAAAATAAATAAATAAAACCTTTAAAAATAAAATAAAAGATCATTAAAAAAAGAATGAGCGACAAGAACTTTAAAACAATATTCTAAATATTAAATTCCTTAACATCTTATAAATACGTTAAGAATTTGATGTAAAAGGTGAATAACATGTATGAGGACAATGGGAACACTTTAGGAACGATATGGGAGCCAAAGAAGAACCCCGTGAAAATTTCAGAACTTGAAATGTACATGAAAACACAGTGTCACTGGCTGTGTTTGACACAGGTTGGAACCAGCAGGATAAAACAGTTAACTTGAAGACAGCTAAAGAGAAGCTAAAGTGAAGCAGAGAGTGGGGAAAAAAAGGAGAAAAACTTAACCAGAGCACCAGTGACCTGTATGACTAGCATATGTATAACTGGAGTTGCAAAGGAAAGGAGAGAGATTTGGGGCAGAAATTCTTTTTTAAATAGTGGGCAAATTTCCAGATCTTATTAAAAGCATCACTTCTCAGATCCCAGAAGCTCAGAAAATACAGACACAAAGGCTAAATACAAAAAGATCACACCTGGGCACATTGTATTCAAACTTCCAAAAGGCAAATATAAATAGAAAGTAGCTCAGTTGGTTGGAGTGCCATCCTGTACTCCAAAAGGTTGAGGGTTTGATTCCTGGTCAAGGTGTGTGGGAAGCAACCAATCCATGTTTCTCTCTCATATCAATGTTTCTCTTTCTGTCCTGTCCTCTCTCTAAAAATCAATAAATATATTTTAAAAATTAAAAAAAAATGAATTAAAAAGGGACATTGCCTACAGTAGAACTATGGTAAGAAGTATGGCTAACTTCTCATGAGAAACAATGGAAGTCGGAAGACAATGAAATGAAATATTTTAGAATGCTGAAAGGATCTGTCAACCTTGAGTTCTACATCCAGCAAAAATATCCTTTAACAATGAAAGTAAAATGAAGACATTTTCAGATTAAGATGAGAGAATTCATCACCAACAAGTCTCTACCAAGATAGTGCTAAATGAAATTCTTGAGACTAGATGGAAAATAACTCTGTTGGTTTCTATTAGATTTTACAAAAGTATGCAAATGAAAAAGCAGTTTCACATACCCAAGTTTTTCCAAATGTACTTAAAAGTTTCCCAATACCTGAATAACTTATCTTTTAAATTTTATTTTATTTTGTTAAGATTTTATTTATTTATGTATAGAGAGCTGGGAAGGGAAGGAGAAAGAGAGGGAGAGAAACATCAACGTGTGGTTGCCTCTCATGCACCCCCAACTGGGGTTCCAGCACACAACCCAAGCATGTGCCCTGACTGGGAATCAAACTGGTGACCCTCGAAGGCCAGCACTCAATCCACTGAGTCACACCAGCCAGAGCTCTTTTGAATTTTAAATTAATTAAAAGTTAATTTAATTTAAAATGTATTTTTTCTGTGGTCATATTAGCCATAGTTCAAGTACTCATAGCCACACCTTTTTTAAAATATATTTTATTGAGACTTCCAGCCAAGATGGAGGCATAGGTAGACACACTGTGCCTCCTTGCACAACCAAAGTAAGGTCAGCAACAAGTTAGAAACAAGGTAACAACCAGATCTGACAGAAAATTGAACTGAATGGAAGTTGGACAACCAAGGAGTTAAAATATACACATTTATCCAGACCGGTAGGAGGGGCGGAGTCGGGCAGCCGGGCTGAGAGGGGTCTCGGCACAAAAACCGGTGGCACCTAACGTGTAATGCATCCTGGGCACGTAAGGCATCCCGAGCGCAAGACCGCAGTGGGCCAGGCAGCTGGCAGACCCAGCGAGGTGGCGACTGTGAAGTGAGGCACTGCGTGCAAGGCACCTGGCTATCCAGGCCACATTCATGCACAGATAAGCCATGCGAAATTAGGCAGTGTGACAGACCGCGCAACCCAGGGTCCCAGCGCTAGGAAATAGAACCTTGGGACACTGATTGAAAACATCTGTGGGGGTTGAGGCGCAGGGAGAGGCTCCCAGCCTCACAGGGGAGTGGGTTGGAGAGACCCATGGGGTCCTAGAATGTACACAAGCCCACCCATATGGGAATTAGCACCAGAAGGGCCCAGTTAGCTTGGGGGAAGCGGTGGAAGGGACTGAAATCCAAGGAAGAGAGGAGCTAGCACCACTGTTTCCTCTCGGACCCTGCCCCCGCATACAACGTCACAACACAGTGACTGGGTTGCCCTGCCCTGGAGAACACCTAAGGCTCCACCCCTCATATATAACAGGCACAACCAGACCAAAAAAAAAGTGGTTCAAATGGAAGTGCAAATCAAAGCTCCAGAGCCAATACTTTTAAGTGACCAAGAAATAGTCAACCTATCAGATGCACAGTTCAAAGCACTGGTGATCAGGATGCTCACAGAACTGGTTGAATTTTGTTGCAAATTAGATGAACAAATGAAGGCTACATGAAGGAAAATGCACAGGGAACCAATAGTGATGGAAAGGAATCTAGGACTCAAATCAGCAGTGTGGACCAGGAGGAAGAACGAAACAACTAAACAGAAAAGAATGGAGAAATAAGAATTCAAAAAGATGAGGAGAAGCATAGGAACCTCCAGGACATCTTTAAATGCTCCAACATCTGAATTATAGGGGTACCAGAAGAAGAAGAGGAAGAGCAACAAGTGGAAAAGTTATTTCAACAAATAATAAAGGAGAACTTTCCCAATCTGGCAAAGGAAATAGACTTCCAGGAAGTCCAGGAAGCTCAGAGAGTCCCAAAGAAGTTGGACCCAAGGAGGAACACACCAAGGCACATCATAATTACATTAGCCAATGTAAAAATGAAGGAGAGAATCCTAGAAGCAGAAAGAGATAAGGGGACAGTCACCTACACAGGAGTTCCCATCAGACTGTCACCTGATTTCTCAAAAGAAATCTTACAGGCAAGAAGGGGCTGGAAAGAAGTATTCCAAGTCATGGAAGACAAGGACCTACATCCAAGATTGCTCTATCCAGCAAAGCTTTCATTTAGAATGGAAGGGCAGATAAAGTGCTTCCCAGATAAGGTCAAGTTAAAGGAGTTCATCATCACCAAGCCCTTATTTTATGAAATGTTAAAGGGACTTATCTAAGAAAAAGAAGATTAAAAAACATGTATAGTAAACTGACAGCAAATGCATAATTATTAACAACCACACCTAAAACAAACTAAGCAACAACTAGGACAGGAACAGAACTATAGAAATGGAGATCACATGGAGGGTTAGCAACAGGGGAGTGGGAGTAGGAGAGGGGGGGAAAGGTACAGAGAATAAGTAGCATAGATGGTAGGTAGAAAATAGACAGGGGGAGGGCAAGAATAGTATGGGAAATGTAGAAGCTAAAGAACTTATGACCCATGAGTTCTTAAAGGGGGGGAATGTAGAGGGTGTGCAGGGTGGACGGGAATGAAGGGGAGGTAATGGGACAACTGTAATAGCATAATCAATTAAATATATTAAAAATAAATAAGTAAATAAATATATTTTATTTATTATACTATTAGAGTTGTCCTATTTCCCCCCCTTCATTCCCCTCCACCCTGCACACCCCGTCCCACCCACATTCCCCCCCTTTAGTTCACATCCATGAGTTGTACATACAAGTTATTTGGCTTCTACATTTCCCATACTATTCTGAATTTCCCCCTATCTATTTTCTACCTACCATCTATGCTACTTATTTCCTGCACCTTTCCCCTGTTTCTCCCCCTCGCCCTCCCCTGCTGATAACCCTCCATGTGATCTCCATTTCTGTGATTCTGTTCCTGTTCTAGTTGTTTGTTTAGTTTCTTTTTGTTTTTGCTTTTGTTTTTAGGTGCAGTTGTTGACAGTTGTGAGTTTGCTGTCATCTCATGGACACATCTTGCTAGTCACTGTATTAGACGGCACAGCTACACAGTAATCACCAAGAACGGTGATAACAGATACACCAGAATGCAATAAAATAGATAAACTGTAAGCCAAATTGTTTGATAAATAACACTCCCCCAACCCCCAAATAAAGGAGCTGAAAAGAAGGAAAAGGGAATAGAACAGACAAAAAACAAAACAAAAAAAAATAGGAAGAGGGTAGGCATAAACCCAAGCATATCAATAACTACTTTCAATAATCACCATACTTAGAGGCAGTGTTCTCCAGACAGGATAACGCAACAGCTCAAACATGTCCTGTTTACAAGAGATGGCCTGTGTAAAGACACAGGGAGAGGAGAATGGGAAAACACACCATGCAAACAAATAATCATAAGAAAGTTAGTGTGGCTACATAAATATCAAAGTCAGGACAAGTAAGACCAGCGATTAAGAAGAACACTTCAGCTCTGGCTGGTGTGGCTCAATGGATTAAGCACAGGCCTGTGAACCAAAGGGTTGCTGGTTTGATTCCCAGTCAGGGCACATGCCTGGGTTGTGGGCCAGGTCTGCAGTGTGGGGCATGCTAGAGGCAACCACACATTGATGTTTCTCTTCCTTTCTTTCTCCCTTCCTTCCCCCTCTCTAAAAAGAAATAAAATTTTAAAGAAAAAAGAATGCTTCATAATGATAAAAGAGGTCAATAACCCCTTCAGCACGAAGACTAAATTATATAAATGTTTATGTACTTCATAACAGACTTTCAAAATAAGGAAAAAAATTTCAGAGCTAAAGCAAGAAACAGGTAAATCCATAATCACAGATAAATCCATAATCATAGTTGGAAATGTCAACAATTCCCTCTCAGTAGCTGATAGAAAAGAAAGAAACTACAGATTTAAAATATCAGGAATAAAAGGGGACCATCACTATAGATCCTGTAGTCATTAAATGGGTATTAATTAAATATTAGGATCAAACTTACATCAACAAATTCAATAACTTAAAGGAAATGGACAGGTTTCCAGAGAGGCACACATTATCTGCCCCTTAGGTGGAGTCCCCAGGTGACTCACCTCAAGTCCATGGGATTCATTTCTGTGCCTGTCCAGTTGCCCTCGTTACTCCGGCACACTCATCTTGAGCAACCTGGTTTCCTTTCCAGCCCTCAGTTTCCTTGGTTTGTCCATAGCAGAAGGGCCAGCCTGGTCTCCACCACCTTTCCTCTCCTTTCCTTCCCCTTCAGGAATATCATAAAGCTGTTGAGTCTAATAGAGAAGGGGAAGCTGCCTCAGGATGTCAGGCCTCCCGAACACGGCCTGCTCCTGGCCCCGCTAGACTACCTCAGGTGGGTCGAAAACCTCCCTGAACACCTCAAGTACCAGGTCATCCGCCTCGCTCCATCCTGCAGCATCAAAGCCCTGGAAGAAAAGGTGTGTTTGAAGGAAAATGTGTGTTTGTGGGGGCGGGAAAGTGTTTCCCAAAGCCCCCAGAAGACACTGGGAAATGCATTTCTCAGGAGCTTCCTGGGCGCCCCCCTCCCCCAGGCATCTTCTGAGGCAGGTAACAGTTATAATCACACTTCCACCACCACCTCTTGTGTATCAGGGCCTCTACTAAGTTGTCACTCGTATTCTCACACCAACCCTAGGACTCCTATTTGTTATAGGAGGAAACTGAGACCCCAAGAGGTGAAGCTCATACAGTTTGTGAAACCAAGAAGGGCAAATGCCAGTGCCCTGCCACTCACTCTCCACCTGTGACTACTGCCTCTGCCCTAGACAGACATTGCTAGTCGATCACAGCACAATCCCCCCCCCCCCCCCCCCCCCCCCCCCCCGCCCATCCAGATGGGCCAGTGCCTCAGAGTCCTTCTCCCCCACAGTTCATGCAGGGCCCTGGCCTGGTATTTGCAGCCTTCTCCCAAGCCATCTCGTTGCTTCCCAGTGCCTCTCTCTGGGCCATGCTCTTCTTCCTTGTCCTGATCATCATGGGACTGAATACCTTGATGAAAATCTTGGAAGGCATTGCCTTTCCCCTCCAGAACTCCATCTTCAGGCAGCAGCCCTTGCTGCTCTCAGGTACCATGGATTCTCACTCCAGTGAAAACCCTGCCCTCCCCACGCCAGGCCACCCGCATCTCTGGGGCTCGCTGGGACCCCTGACCGAGCCCTATGCACTGACCTCAGTGTGGCCAAACCTGCCTCTCCCTTAGCGGTCATGTGCTTTGGAGGTTTTGTGGGCAGCCTCATCTTCACCAGTCATGCAGGCTGCTACATCGTGTCCTTGTTTGATGAGCACGTCGTCCCACTGACCCTCATCATCATCGTGGCCTTCCAGAATGTGACTCTGGCCTGGGTCTATGGAGCTAACAGGTGATGTCCAAGCCCTGGGGTCTTTCCAGTCAGGGAGCCCATCCCAGTCTCCGAGGAGAGTTGGGGGACAATCTGAGAGCCTGAGGGGTGGGGAGGTGCGGATGGAGGGAGAGGAGAGACAGGGATGGGTCCTGAGGAAACAGCAGTCAGGACTTAGGGGACTCAGGTTCCCCTGCCGCTGACCACATGGGCTAGTCTGAAGGCAGGGGGCTGGAGCAGCACATGCCCCCTGGATTGGAGGATCCTCACGGGGACATCAGCTGCAGGGCCCCACCTTGGGCAGGGCCTGGCAAGACTCAGCGTCCCTTCTCCTGAGTGCAGAACCTGTGAGAGACGCAGAGGGCTGGGGGGCCTGTCCTCCAGAGGGCTCTGGGCCCTGGTGGCCAGAGGAGGGCTCTAGCCCAGACGTCCTCACCCAATGCCCCCCACCACCACCAGGTTCAGGGAAGAAATGTACGGCGATCTGGGCCACTTGATGTGGTCCTTCTTCGCCTTCCTGTGGCGCTTCGTAACCCTGCTCGGGCTGCTGTCCCTGTTCATCATGTGCCTCACGAGTCTCTACTGGAGCGACCCCCCCCACTACATTGCCTGGAACAGCAGCCTGGTGAGACGCCCCCACGCTGCCCTCCCACCCCCACTCCTGGGACCCTCGGTCAGATCTCCCGCCCCACGGGACCCTAGCTCTGTGCTCCTACACCCCCCAGGGACCCCCAGTCAGCCCCCCAGCCCCTGGGGAATCTGATCCTCCACATCACATGGACTAAAACTCCACCAACACCTCTCCCCCCCACCCTGACACTCCCCCCACCCTCCTCTAGAGCCAAGAAGTGAGACAACCCTACCTGACAAGCACCCTGCACTGGGTCACCTTCCTCAGCATCCTCACCTGCCTGCCGATCCCAGTGCACCCGCTTCGGCAGTGGTGGTACCTGCAGGACCACGTGGCCAAAGAGCCCTTCGACAAGGTGCAGTCTAAAAAGCTAAACTTGCCGCCCAGCGCGCCCTCGCAGTGGCCTAAGCGCCACGCAGAGAAGGCCAGTTGCAAGTCCCAGGACCGGAAGTGCGAGAGCTCCACGCGGGTCTACACCCTGCCCTTGGCCAGGGCGTCGAAACTGGACTCCCTGTGGCAGTTCAATCTGCCCTGGAGCCGGCACAGCAAGACCTCCTCCGCCTTCAGCCTGCCGCTCTTCTCCTCCCTGACGTCCATCTTCCCCCAAAGGAGCGCCAGCATGCCCACTTCAAGGCCATTGAGCCCGAGCTCAACAGTCATATTCAACAGTGACAGAAGCGGGGACACCAAGGAAGAAACTCAGTCTCTTCAGTAACTGGTGACCCCGCCCATTTTCCCAGGGAGCAAATCTGCCCCATAATTGGCAGCCTCGGTGCCCATTTAGCTACGGGAATCCTTCTGGGTCCTGCCAGAGAGGAAGGGGAGGGGCGCTTGGAAAACTTACCTAGCAACCGATGACGTCATCGTTTGGCTGTAGGAGGAAATGGACCACCCGGGAGCCCGTTCCTGATCTGGAATGGTGCCGATTCTGCCACCTAAGTGGAGCCCCTTGCTCTGAGATTGGAGAAGAATCAACGGAAGCACATTCATCTGGACGGCTCTCAAGGCTGGACCTAGTGGCCCTGTCCTCCCTGCGAAGTGGGGGCCCCATTTTGGCCTGACGGGATGGGCTTCCCCGCATTTTCCAGCAGCTAACTTCCCAGTTATCATGGAGAGAGACGGTGTTCTCTCCAACCCCCACGTCCACCGCCAAACTGGATCGATGGGTGGCACACCCCTGCGGGGCTGCCCTCGCAGACTGGGGCCCGCACCGTCAGGCTGTGGGTCAATAAATCAGCCCGCTGGGGTGCCTTCTGTGAGCAGCTACCAGTGCCGCCCTCCACACCCCGCCGCGCCCCCCAACACGCCCTCTGAATCGCCAGCCTTTGGGGGACCGCGCATCTAATGTGGTAACCCCAACCGCCCTCTGCTGTTGGGCCTCAAGACACCCGGTCTCTAGGCCCTTCCTTGCCCTGCAGTTGAGCTCAGCTGCGGGGCACCCTCGTTGGCAGCAACCAGCATTGCTCAAACCAGAACCCGTGTGACTCCCTGAATCTGAGAGGGCAACTGGGCAATTGTCCTAAATCTGTCCCTAACTGCCATGTCACTACTACAGTCAAGACGGTGGCGTGCCTAGAACAGCACAGGCTCGCAGGGCCGCTCCTAGCTGGCTGTGATGCTTTGTTCTTCCTTGGGGTGGAGTCTCACCCACTCAGGCCTGGGAGGCGAGTCACTTCCCAAGGGCTCAGGACCAAGGAGTCCCAGAGAAGGAGGAGCTGATTCGAGCTTGTGGTGGGAGTGGGTAACACCACCTGGACCCTTCTGCGGTCAAATGGAGTTAAAGCAGCTCAGGGGCTGGAGATGCCTTCTAGAAATCCCTTCCCCTTAGAGGCTTCCTGGGCAAAAACTCTCCTCCCCGACACCCCACCCCAAAGGTCATGACCTTGACCCCCAAACCCGCTCCCACTGCACCACCCACTGTAGTTCCCAGTCACCTCCCAAATCTCCCCTCCCCCTCACCTTTAACTCACCTTGGAGGTCTCTAAACATTCTTTATCACACTCTTTCAGGGACATTTTGAGACAATATCCCCAACATCTGTCGAAGTTTTATGTGTCAGCTACGGCCACTGTACATAATATCAGTGAAGCTTAACTTGTTTTGCTTCTTGGGGTATAAGAAATAGACATTTTTAAAGCAGAAATTCTGATTTTTTTCCTTCTTGTATCCCCAGTGTAACGCCTTCTACAACCCTATTTGGAGAGCGCTGCAAAGGCAGAGGCAGAAGCTTCTAGACCCTTTCTGCCCCTGAGTCATCTTCCTGGCCTCTGGCCTCCTGCCTTGCTCTGCAGGGACCCTGGGTCTGGGATGACCCAGCTCCAAATATGAGCTGGGTGGGGTGCACCTGGCCCCCCGCCCCCCCCTACACCATGACCCCCACCTCTGCCTTTCTTCCCCTTTTAGAGCCCAGAGAGGCCACGTGAACCAGCAGTGCCGTGTCTGGTGGGGTTAAGGGAAAAGCCTTGAAGATGATGTGCCCTCAGTCACGGAGAGATGTAGCTCCCAGGTCGTTTTTGTGTGAGAGTGGGGGTGAGAAGTCCTGGCACCTGGCACAGAGGACACTGCCGCGGGTGCCATGACAAGCCCCCTGTGCCCTTGATGATACTCAGACAAAGCAACGGAGGGGCGCTCTGCAGGGCTCCCCCATCTTCTCCTTTCCTGGGCAATGTGGGGGGCTCAGGGAAGAGAGAGTGCGGCCGTGAGGTCAAACAACCAGGCAGAGACTAAGGCGGGGAAAGGATGGACGTCCTCCCTCTCCGAGCCTGGGATCCTTTCATTTTGTGCGCCCCTGTCAGGTTAAACCTCCTCGATCCGCACCTCTAGGGTGCTGGCATGTGAGCTGCACCCCCCAATCTGAGGTGCTCCCACAGCTCACTGGGGAAAATGAGGACGTGGGAGGTGACCTTGGTGTGTGAGGAGCTTGGTCACTTAGGGAATGTGGGGCCCCCCTGGGCTGGACTGCGGTGGGAGACACAGCTCTGCCAGGACGGCCTTGCTGCCAGGGCGGGTGCGTCGTGTTAACCCTGACACTGATGGCCGTTACAGTGGCTCAGCTAAGCTGCATGGGCTGCATTTGCAGGTAGTTATAGCCAAGAGGAGACCCAGCAATCTTTTCCCATAAAGAGCCAGACGGTAAATATTTTCGGCTCCGCGGGACATTTAGTCTCTACTGCATAGCCTCCTTGGTTTCTTACAGCTCTTTCAGTTTGCAAAAGTCACGATTAGCTGGCCAGCCAGATTACCCTACAGGCCATGGCGTGCCAACCCCTGAGACAGGGCCACACCGGACTAACCAGAGGATGCTGGTGGCCAAAAAGTTCGCTTGGTTTTTTCCGTATGATGGCTCTAGTCGCGTTTAGCTGTCTTTAACTTCCTTCGGAACAATTTTGCTAGACCGTATTGTGACAGCTGTAGTATCATCGGCCTTGCTTCAGGCAGTGGAGTCGGGGATGACGTTTCCTCCACAGGGTGGCTGCTACTTTTCCATTGCAAAACAGATGAACGAGGACCAGCCGGCTGCACCCTTGAACATACCGGTTACATTTGACCATCTCAGACCTCCTAGTCGTCCAGTTTGAGTTGACCTACTCCAAAACGGAAATGTAAGGACAGGGGAGTCGCGGGCCTTCGAGGGGCCGGCGGTGGCTTTCAAGAGGCGCATAATAGCAGCAACCAAAGCTGCCTTCTCTGAAAAGGGGTGTACATGGTGGCTGCATCCGGCAGGTGGCGCTGTTGTTCTGGCAAATAGCCTCTCTCCCCCGCATAGCCCTCAAGTCATTGCAGGTGTGGTTTCCCTTTCTCCTGGATTGTGCGTTGTTTCTGTGGACCTCCGTCGGGAGGACCGCAATCCCCTGACACTTAGGGGACGTTCACAGTAAGAACACGTGAAATATCGATGGCAGCCACAGCAGCGGCACACCTAATTGGCCCCAAGGTCTCTAGATTTCCTTCCCCCACTGTGAGGCTTATTCTTGAGTTCAGACGCCTTTTCCTCCTTGGGGAACGTGGACGAAGGGGTCTCACATGAGCAAGTCGGGGACGACAGCATCAGCTTGAGTGAAACTTCCACCCGTGGGATGCACTGTCCCCAAGATCCATAAAGGCTGATCCTTCATAGTTAGAGGCTGCAGGACCAACAGCACATCCTTTCAAAGTGATGAAGTGTCTGAGCTCAGATAGTCCTCAAGACGGTGGCTTGGAAGGCAGGACCTTCACTTCTGTCTTCATGCAAGTCCTGTCTGTCCTTACTTTACTGTGATTGGGTGGCAGAAAATGCAGCATAAGCCGTGGAGGTCATTACTAAAGAGTCATTCCTTCCAAAGATGTACACATTGCCAAGAAGCATGTGAAAAGAAGCTCAATGTGCCCTGTCTGCCAGGCTCAGTTGGCTGGAGTGTTGTTCTATGGCCTGAAGGGCTGTTGGTTCGATTCCCAGTCAGGGTACATATCTAGGTTGTGGGTTTGATTCTGGCTGGGGTGAGTACAAGAGGCAACCAATTGACGTTTCTCCCTCCCTCACACCAATATTTCTCTCTCTCAATGAAAACATGTACTTGGGTGAGGATTAAAAAAAAAAATGACCAAGTTCAACATCATTAGTTATTAGGGGAATGTAAGCCAAACACGCCAGGAGATACCACTTCACACTCACCAGGATATCGAATAAAAAGAAGGAGGGGCAAGTGCTGGTGCGGATTTGAAGGACCTGGAACCTCATACGTCCGTTGTGGGAATGTGAAATGGCGCAGCTGCTGTGAAGATCATTTCGGCAGTTCCCTAGGAAGTTAAACAAAGAAATATCAGCACTTCCACTTGTAGGTATATATGGAAAAGAACCGGAAACACGTGTTCAAACAAAAACCGGTGCATGAACATCCACGGCAGCATTATTCATGATCGACACCAAGTAGAAATCACCCAAATGTCTGTCGACAGATGAATGGATAGAATAAAAGGGACACGTCCACGCTGTGGTTGTTACTCAGCCACAGAAAGGAAGGAAAAGACTGTGCTAAGTGAAAAAAGTCAGACAAAAAATACCACATATTTTACGTTTCCACTTATATAAATATCCAGAATGGGCAAATTCGTAGAGATAGAGAAGAGACTGGTGGGGCCGGGGGCTGGGGTGGGGAGGAGAGGAGAGTGAGGAGTGGGTTTTTGTTTTAATCCTCACCTGAGGACATGCTTACTGATTTTTTGAGAGAGAGAGGAAGGGAGGGGGAGGGGGAGGGAGAGAAACATTGATGGGACAGAGAAACATCGAGCGGTTGCCTCTCACATGTGTCCTGACCTGGGGACTGAGCCCACAACTTAGCTGGGTGCCCTGACTGGGCATCAGAGTCTTTGACTACAAGGTCAGTATACTAAAAAAATATAAATAAAAATCAGCAGTATTTTTGTATACTAGCAAGTAAAAAAGCAAGAAATTAAAAAAAATTAAACAGTATCATATACAACACGTTGTGCAGGAATTCATCTGACAAAATATGTACAACATTTGTGTACTGCAAACCACAAACATGCATGACAGAAGTCAAAGGAGACCTAGTGAGCCCTGGCTGCTGTGGACTGAGTGCCGGCCTTCGAACCAGAGGGTCGCTAGTTCAATTCCTAGTCAGGGCACAAGCCTGGGTTGCAGGCCAGGTCCCCAGTAGGGGGTGTACAAGAGGCAACCACACCTTGATGTTTCTCTCCCTCTCTTTATCCTTCCCTTCCCCTCTGTCTAGAAATAAATGAATAATGTTTTTTTAAAAAAAAGACCTAACTAAATTAAGAGATATTAATGTTCATGGATCAGGAGATGCAACACCATTAAGATTTCAACAGCCTCAAATGGATCTGGAGGTTCAACAAAATCCCAGGAGGTTGTTTGGAGAAAGTGACAATCAGATTCCAAAGCTGATGTTAAAAATAAAAGAAACTGGGATTACTAAATTATTTTTTGAACAGGGAAAACAAAGTGAGAGGAATTATGTTACCTGATCTCAAGACTTAGTGTGAAGTTACAGCAAGCAAAGTATCATGGCATTGGTGCAAAGGTAGTTATTTTTGCACAGAATAGAAAGCCTAGAAGTAAACCCACACGTATATGGTCAATTAATTTCAACAAAGGTGCCAAGATAATTCAATGGAGAATAAAAATAGTCTTTTCAGCCAATGGTGCTGGAACAGACTATCCATATGCAAAAATCAGTAAATAAATAACCTTGACTCTAACATTACTCTCTGTCTAAAAATGAACTTAAAATGGATTACAGCCCTAAAACTATAAAACTTCGAGAAGAAAATCTCTGTCACCTTTGTTTAGTCAAAGATTTCTCAGGACAACAAAAGCATCAAAAGTAAATGTTGATAAAAACTTTATTGTTAATTTAAAAATCCTGCCCTGGATGGTGTAGCTCAATGGATTGAGCATCGAACTGTGAAGGAAAGAGTCTCAGGTTTGATTCCCAGTCAGGGCACAGGCCTAGCTTGCAGGCCGGGGCCCCAGTAGGGGGCGCTCAAGAGGCAACAACACATTGATGTTTCTCTCCTCTTTCTCCCTCCCTTCTCCTCTCTAAAAATAAATAAATTATTTAAAAAAAATAAATAAAACTGCTCTCCAAAAGACACTGTTAATCAATCAAAAGGTAAGCCGTATACGGAGGGAAAATATTTGCAAACATATATATAATAAAGGAGTACCCATAATATATTAAGATTTGCAAATCAATGAAAAAAAATTAACCATTTTTAAATAAGTTTCGAACTGACACTGCACCAAAGAAGCCATACAGATGGCGATAAGCACTTGAGAAGATGTTAGTCATTAATCATTAGGGAAATACAAATTAAAACCAACAGGAGACACCACTACAAACCTATTTGGATGTCTAATTAAAAACACCAATCAAGCAAGCGCTAGCGAGCATACAGAACAACCGGAACTGTCTCATGCATGACTGGTGGACACGCAAATTGCAAATAGTGCACCCACTTAGGGAAAGAGTTGGGCAGTTTCATATCAAGTTATACATCTGCTTATTATACAACCCAGCCACCCCAATCTTGGGTATTTACCCGAGAAACAAAAACATATGGCCACCATGCACAGTTCTCTCCAACCCAGTCTGAGTTTCAGTGTCAGCCCCTTGGCTTGTCTTAAGTTTTTGCTGCTCAGGAGCCAGTAAATCCATTTCATGTTTTGGCTGCAGCTTGGAGCTGCATTCACAGTTCCACCTCCTCCAGCCCCACCCCTCCCGGTAACTGCTGTTCCTCCAACCTCATTCCCAAAGCACGTGCATTCCTGAGTCCTCTCTCCACCCTCCTTTTCTCTGAAGACCTGCAGCCTCTATCTGGAGTTTTCTTTTTTCTTTTTAATTTTTTTATCCTCATCTGAGGACATGATTATTGATTTTAGAGAGAGGGGAGGGGAGGGAAAGAGGGAAAGGAACATCAATGCGAGAAATATCCATTGGTTGCCTCCTGTATGCACCTCAACTAGGGACTGAACCTGCAACCTAGGCATGTGCCCTGACAGGGAATCAAACCCGCGACCTTTCGATTTACAGGTCAGTGCTCCATACAGCTGAGCCATACCATTCAGACCTGGAGTATAAAATGTGCCTGTCTTTCTTTTTGTATAAAATGTGCCTGTCTTTCAAGTGACGGCTATCTTGGGGTTTTAGTGGCTTATGTATTCTTCTGTTGCCGGTCACTCCCCCTGTCTCACATCTGAGACTTGGAGCAGACATCTTGGGGGGCCGTGCTGGATCCCAAGCTGCTGATGCCACTGCTGTACCACACCCTCAGCAGTCCCTCCAGGGGACTGTGGACTAGCAGATCATGGCTATGCTGCCCACTCTTGGTTCACGGACACCCAGTCACTGGCCTTGCTGGTGACCTGTCACCACACCCAAGAAAGACTATCTTCTACTTTCATGGTGACCCAGTTAAATTGTTCGGCTTCAGAAAAACACAGGACAGGTAAAGAATGTTCCTTTGTGGTCACCAACTGTGGCGCAGGGGGGTTAGAATACCCACCACTGGGGCCGTGGAAGGGAGAAGCGAAATAGGTTCATGGAGAGAAAACATACAAGCAGGGAAGATTTAACACATAAACATATTTAGGGCAATTCCTCAAGAGTACCCAGCCTCCCCTTCAATTAAGGGACTTGGGGTTTCCAAATCGGTTTGTGTGTGGAAATGAAGTGAGACGTTGTAATTCTCTATTTTCATGGCTCCTTGCAGATTTCTGCAGACCAGATCTAAGCTTTCCTGTTATCTAGATACTTCAACAGATAAACACAAGGGCCTCAGAAAACTGGGAAGGCTGTAGAAAGAAACAGCATCCGCACACAATTACTCCCTGCAGGAGGCAGATAGCACCCCAGGACTGGGGAGACTTGAAGGGACGAAAACAGTTATCAGAACCTAATCTCTTGGAGCAGCGCCCTTGGGGAGCTGAAACCCAACCCAGAAACAGGGGCTGCCTGGGTGGAGCGGGGGTGACTGAGATCCAACAAAACCGGGTGGAAAAAGCTGAAAGCTGTCACCAACTGCTCCGGGCCCACGCTCTGGAACTAGAAGTTCCTTTCTCCCCGGCCAGTCACTGGTCTCCCTCTAGCGCCCCCTTTCGGCAGAGCCGGGTATAGGAAGGCCGATTTGGAGCTGAGAGGCAAGAGCTTAACAACCCAGTGGGCTCACTGAGTGGGTTGACATTTCCAGATACAAACTAGTGCTTTCCAAAGGCTTTGGAGCCAGGCGGCCCAGATTCCTATTCAAACTTGGCCGCTTTCGAGCTGTGTGACCTTGTGTGAGTCATTTCTCTGGGCCTCAGTTTTCTAACCTGCAAAATGGAGACATTAGAACCTACCTGATAAGGCTGCCAGAAGACTTCGCCGATTCTGGATGCGCGAAGCATGTGACTCAAAGCCAGACACACAGCACCCTGTATGTGTTAGCTTTGGTTGTCGTCATTGCCACCGTCATCATTACCGTTCTTTTTGACTCCTTGGGTTAGTGAGACCTACTTCAGCCTCTTCAGGAGAAATCTGGTTGCCACACAGCACTTGGCGAGGTTTCAAAGCCACTCTGCGCCCAAAAGTGGCAGAGAGCTGGAATGCCTCCAATCTGGAGAAGGGATGTTTTGGTTTTGATTTTCTGGGTGTGTTGGTTGTTGGTGGCTTTCTTGCTATTTAACTAATAATTGCTGTCAGCTCAGCCTTGTCATTACCAGTTTAGTTTATTATAGGTTGTTTAGTTACACTGTGTGCGTAATGATGCGTATTCGCTTCGATTCCATGTGTTCATGGCCTGTAATTTTCCACTAATTAGACTTTTTAAAGACACATATGCAGTTATCTCCTCAAATTTGCATCATCTGCTCCCCTGTTGCCAAAGCAGATGTACACAGCGCCCACCCATCCCCACGCCAAAAAATAATTCACTTTCATCACTGCGCTCTTTCTCTGCTGGAAAGTAGGAGGTGTGTGTGTGGGGGGGGTGCAGATGGTTCTCGTCCCACTGAAGTGAGCACCACCAAAGTACTGCAGACCGGAGGGGTTGCATCGGAGTCAAATAGGAACGGTGGGGTGGAGAGGAGGGAGCAGGGCCGGAGTTCCCCAAAAAACAGCAGGAGACTGACCCAGGGCCTCAAACTCACCCCCAGCCCCAGCCCCCACCCCCAAAGTTTTCAGACACCACCAGTTACCCAAGAATAGAGCATCCAGACACCACAAATCAAATGGCTTTATTTCCCCAGTGTGGGGAGCTGAGTGGGCTCTGTGGTCCATGTGCCCCCAGCACCCTGGAGCTTCTCCCGCCCAGTGGGCTGTGGCAGGGCCTTCAACGGGCCATGCCTGGGCGACGGAGGCCGACCCTCCCAGGGTGGGGCTGGTTCCGGGAGGGCCCGGGGCCTGCTGTGGTTCCACGGGATGTGACTGCCCGCGGTGGTCCCGACAGTGATCCAGGTGGGAAAGGCCACCTCTTCCAGAGGTCCTGGGCCAGCTAGGCCTTATTCTGGGAACAAAAATGCCCCGAGGGAGCTACTTCTTGAAGTCCAGCAACAGGATTCAGTCTGGGGAAAAGAGAGAAGAGAGAACAGGTGGTGGGCATCGAGAGGAGGACAGAAAAAAGTGGGAGACTGGCCAAAAGGAGAGACCCATGAAAAGCCCAAACAAAACCAAGAGAGTGAACAGGGGCTAAGAAAGGGCAGCAGAAGAGAAATACAGGGGGGCACAGAATCAGGTAGTGCCGGAGGCCAGAGGTAAACACAGGTAGACCCTACACACTGACCTTTGGGCCCAGGCGGGGCTGGGGGCTGGGGTAACCCTGGGGGAAGCAACGCAGAGCGGCTCAGGGCCTCGGCCACCCAGCCCAAGACATGGCTACAGTGCTGGACCTGGGGAGCAGACAGGATCATGGCACCAGATGGAAATCCACTCCCATCCCATCCAGCCCACCCTCCCCCAGCCTGGCCTGGAGACCTCACCTGCTGTTCCAGCCCTTTCAGACGCTGCTCGTACTCGCGGATTTGTCTCAGCTGCTTCAATGCCGTGTCCACCCTGGGCACACAGGAATTCAGGCTCGTGCCTGCAGCTCACCAGCCCCACCCACCTGAAGTCCAGCTCCCTGAAACTCCGCCTTCCTTGCCCCCACCCTTCCAGAACCCGGTCCACTCAGGCTCCGCCTCTAGCCTGATGCTTCCCAACCGCAGCCCATTCTCCCCTCAATCTGCAGTGCCCCAAAGGCCAGAAACCCCGCCTCTGGCTAGGCCCCGCCCTCACTTCTGCGACGTGCGCTTCAGACGCTCAGAGTCACTTTCCCGCTTGTCCCTCGCACGCGCCAGTAGCAAATTCTCCTTCTGCACCGATTCCCACGTCAAAAGCCGCCTCTCATCGTCCTTATGGAGGTGAACCCCTGGAAAGCAGGGTCAGAACAGAGTAAAAGGCCCGCCCCGTCTTCAGGACATGCCCACTCCCACACCCAGCCTCCTGGCTCAAAACCCTGAGTGACCGCTCCCAGACCACGCCCCCTGACAGCTTCAGCCCTGCCCACTGGTTCTTCCCAGACATCTTCCCCAGCCTATCCACGTTCTTCTTTCTCTCCGGGTCCCGCCCCTTGTGTTTCCGTCTTTTGGGCCAAGACCCGCTCTCACGAAAATGCGATGGTGAGCTGGCCCTGTGCCTGCACAAACGACGGATGAGGAGGCGCACGTGCGAGATGATGATGAAGGGTGGGGCCAGCGCAGGCCGAGAGTGAAATTCCCGGATGAGGCTGTAGCGCTGCGCCTTCCAATAGAGGTCGCTGTTGCCCTGTACTTTGCCAAAGGTGTAGCTGTGGGGACCAGAGGTCAAGGGTCACAAGAGGTCAAAGCCCATTCAGGGGCAGTAGATCAAGGTTAGATGTCAGGCAATATGTTCAAAGTACAAGGTAGCAGACAGATGTCAGAATCAATGTCAGAGGTTATTACAAGATTCAATTAATAGGGTAGGAGGGCCAAGGGTCAGAGGTCAAGTTGGGAATAATGTCATGGATTAGGGTAGAGGGTTAAATCTGTTAAATTCAGGTTTAAAAGTCAGTCTGAACACAAATAATTAAAATCAGCAATAAAAATGGGGGCATTACAACCAACCTTACAGAAATAAAAAGGATGATAAGAGAATACCATCAACGATTGTATGCCAACAAAAAAAGACAACCTAGGTGGAATGGAAAAGTTCCTAGAAACACACAAATTACCTAAAATGACACATGAAAAAATAGAAAATCTCAAAAGACCTCTAACAAGAGGAAACTAATCAAAAATATACCCAAAAAAGCCCAGGACCAGGCTTCACTGGTGAATTTACCAAACATTTAAAAAACTACACCAATCATTTCAAACTCCTTAAAAAGGGTGAATAGGAGAAAACACTCCCTGACTCATTCTGTGAGGCCAGGATTACCATATCAATATCCAAAAATTAAAAAATGAAATTACAGATCATAATTCTTTATGAATATACATGCAAAAATTATCAACAGAATACTAGCAAACCTAATTCAGAAGCATATTAAAAGGATTATACACCATGACCAAGTAAGATTTACTACAGGAATACAAAGGTGTTTCAACATGTAAACATCAATCAATGCAATACACCACATTAATAGAACAAAGAAAAAAATTACAATCATCTCAACTGACACAGAAAAGGCATTGACAAAACTTAACACCCTTCCATGATTAAAAAAAAAAAAAAAAACTCAGAAAAGAAAAAATAAAAGGAAACTTCCTCAACATGGTACAGGGTAATTATGAAAAACCCACAGCTAACATCATACTTAATGAAGAAAGACTGAAATCTTTCCCTGAAGATCAGGATGCTCACTTTCACCACTGCTATTCATTATTGTACTGGAAATTCTAGCCAGAGCAATTAGACAAGAAAAAGAAATAAAAGGCATACAAAACGGAAAGGAAGAAGTAAAACTATCTCTCTTCACAGATGACATGATCCTATTCTAGAAAACCCCAGAGAATCACAAGAAAGTTGCCGGAAGTGAGTTCAGCAAAGTTGCAGGTAGAAAATCCACAAACAGAAATCAGTTGTATTTCTATATACCTGCCATGGATAATCCCAAAAGGAGATTAAAAAAGCAATTTCATTTACAATCGAATCTAAAGGAATAAAGCACCTAGAAATGAATTTAAACAAGTCAGTGAGAGATCTGTACCCTAAAAATTACAAAACAATGCTAGAAGAAATGTAAAAGATATCCTAAGTAAGTGGAAAGACATCCTGGGTTCATGAGCACAAAGATTGGATATTGTTAAGATGTCAGTACCACCCAAAGCAATCTACAATAGCGACTGCAATCTCTAAATTCCAACAGCCTTTTAGGCAGAAATGGCAAAGCCAATCTTCTAACGTATATGGAATTGCAAAGGCCCCAAATAGCCAAAACAATCTTGAAAAAGAACGAAGTCAAGGGCTCACATTTCCCGATTTCAAAATTTTGCTACAAAATCAAAACATCGTGTTTCTGCCATAAGAACAGAGATATCAACCAGTGGGATAGAGTTGAGAGTCTAGAAATAAATCCACACATCTAGAAGTGCTGTAGCTCAAGGTGTGCCCACCCTCAAAGATATACTGAAATCCTAACCTCTAGTACCTCAGAATGTGACCTTATTTGGAAGTAGGGTTTTTATAACGGTAATCAAGTTAAAAGGAGGTCATTAGCGTTGGTCACTAATCCAATGACTAGTGTCCTTATAAAGAGGGGAAATTTGGCCCTGGCTGGTGTGGCCCAGTGGATTGAGTGCCAGCCTGTGAACCGAAGGGTCACCAGTTCCATTCCCAGTCAGGGAACGTGTCTGGGTTGTGGGCCAGGTCCCCAGTTGGGGGCACAAGAGAGGCAACCACACACTAATGTTTCTGTCCCTATCTTTCTCCGCCCACCCCCTTCTAAAAATAAATAAATAAAAATCTTTAAAAAACGGGGGAGGAAATTTGGACACAGACATGCACACAGAAAGAACACTTTGTAAATGTGAAGAAAGAGATGGGAATGGTGTATCTAGAAGCCAAAGGGTGCCAGAAATCCACCAGAAGCTGAGAGAGGCATGAGACAATTCCCTCTCACAGGCCTCAGAAGCAACCCACCCAATCCCATACCTTGACTTTGGACTTCTAGTTTCGAGAACTGTCAAACAATAACCTTCTGTAATTGAAAGCCACCCACTTTGGGTACTTTGTTAGGGAAGCCCTGGGAAACTACCGTAATGGGCAATTGACTCAGAGTGCCAAGTCCATTCCTTGAGGGGAAAACAGCCTCTTCAACTAAAAATCCTGAAGGAAGTGGATTTCTACCTGCAAGAAGAATGTAGTTGGATCCCCACCTCACACCATATACAAAAATGAAGTCAAGCCCTGGCTGGTGTAGCTCAGTGGATTGAGCGCGGGCTGCGAACCAGGCATCGCAGGTTCGATTCCCAGTCAGGGCACATGCCTAGGTTGCAGGTCATGTCCCCCAGCAACCGCACACTGATGTTTCTCTCTCTCTCTCCCCCTCCCTTCCCTCTCTAAAAATAAATAAATAAAATCTTTAAAAAAAAATGAAATCAAAACAGACTACCAACTGAAATATTGGAGCTACCACCACAAAACAGGAGTAAGTCTTCATGACTTTGGATTTGTCAATGAGTGCTGAGACATGACATCTAAGGTACAAGCCACAAAAGAAAAAATAAATAAATTGGACTTCATCAAAACTCAAAACTTTTGCCTGGCTGGTGTAGCTCAGTGGACTGAGCACGGGCCATGAACCAAAGGGTCGCCGGTTCGATTCCCAATCAGGGCACATGCCTGGGTTGCAGACCCCGTCCTTAGTGGGGGTCATGTGAGAGGCAACCACACATTAATAATTCTCTCCCTCTCTTTCTCCCTCCCTTTCCTCCTCTCTAAAATAAATAAATAAAGTCTTTAAAAAAACCCTCAAAACTTTTGCACATCAAAGGATATTATCAAGAAAAGCAAAAGACAACCAACAGAATAGGAAAAAGTATTTGCAAATCATATATCTGAAAGCAGTTTCATATCCAGAGTATATAAAGAAATTCAACAACAAAAAGACAACCCACTTAAAAAAACAAGCAGAAGATCTGAATAGACTTTTCTCCAAAAATATACAAATGGGGTAATAAGCACTTGGAAAGATCCTCCACACAATTGGTCATTAGGGAAATGTGAATCCAAACCACACTGAAATAACCAGTCCATACCCGCTAAGACGGCCACAACTTTCTTCAAGAGAAAATAACTGTCAGCAGAGATACAGAAAACTCAGAACCCTCATCAGTTGCTAGTGGGGATGTGACAAGGTGCAGCTGCTGTAGAAAACAATTTGGAGGCTCCTCAAAAAAGCGAAACCTAGAATTACCATACGACCCAGCATTCTAGTCTAGTAACGTGCCCAAAAGATCCCAAAACAAAGACTTAAACAGATACGTGAATGCCAATGGTCACAGCAGCATTATTCACAACAGCCAAAGACGGAAACAATCTCAGGCCCCATCAACAGAGGCACACACCAAATGTCTTAGGTCAATGCAATGGAATATTACTCAGCCACAAAAAGGGAACGGGGTGCCAACACACACCACAACATGAACTTTGAAAAGTTGATGCTATAAGAAATAAACCAGGCACGAGAGGTCAAATAGGGCATGATGCCACTTACAAGAAACATCAAGTGCAGGCAAAGTCACAGACATGTAAAGTAGGTTAGCTGCTGTCAGGGACTGGGGGGGAGCAGGCAACAGGGGGTTGCTGCTTGCTTACAACACTTGCGTTTGGAGAGATGAAAACGTTTTGCAAATAGTGGTGATGGTTATAAAAATTAAAAGTATAACTAATGCCACTGAACTGCATACTTAAAATGGCAAAAAATGATGAATTTCATGTTATATATATTTTGCCACAATAAAAAAAAAAAGATTTAAACGATTCAGCCTGGGCTCGGGGAGAGGAGCAGAGCCCAAAGTCCAGGTCAGGCTGGGTCTGCAGACAAGCCAACATTAGATTTGAGTCAGAGTTCAGGGACTAAAGGGGAAACAAGCAGGTGGGATCAAGAATCATGCTGGAGTCAAGGGTCACGCCGGGGTCAAGGGTCACGGCCAGCGACTCAGATCAGAGAGGGCAGGGCCTCCTACCTGAACATGGCGATGAGGAGATTGACCAGCAGGATGTTGGCCACCAGCAGGAAGATGACGAGAAGGAGCACCACCAGCCAGTTGGCGTACAGGGAGACGCAGGAGCCACCCTGGGACCCGGAGGGGCGCGCCCATAAGCCCTTCTCCGATGAGCAGTTGGTGTGCTGCATGAGGGTCACTGCGAAGGGACACACTCAGAGATGGGGGCGGAGAGGCGGGGCCCTAACCAAGAGGGAGCACACACCCAGAGAGAGGGAGACAGAATCCCAGAAAGCGAGGGGGACGAGACCCAAAGAGACACAGGAGGGGTCATCGACAGAGAGAGAAGAGGACAGAGTCCCCTAGGGATGAAGGGGAGGGGGGCATGCTCAGAGACCCACAGAGTTAGAGACTTAGTGAGATGGGTGGAGAAATCCATCCTGATGGGGGATCAGAGGGGAGGGACGCAAGGGAGGGTGTCAGGCGCCTCCCCTTGTACCATCCATTTCCTCCTGCGGGATCTGCCCGAAGATCTGCAGGTAGGGCCGGTAGAAGACGCGGCGCAGGATTTTTGGGAGGTCTTGGTCCTGAGGCCTAAGGAGACCCTCCGTGGCCACCCCGTAGGCAACCAACCACACGCCGAGGAAGAACAGGAAGAAGAACACGTCCTTCATCTGCAGGAGGAGAAGTTGAGACCAAGCCTGGCCCCGCCCTTCCCGGCTCTGGCCCCACCCAGTTCCCCTCTGGCCCCGCCTCCTCACCATCTTGCTCACGATGACAATCTTGGGCCCCAGCTGTTTATTGACTGTGAAGATATGCAGCAGGCGCAGCGTGAAGATCATGAAGTCGAGGCAGAGGACAGTGCGGCCCAGGTCATACAGGCCCGGGGTTAGTCTGGGGTGCAGGGAGAAAGATAGGGATCACTCAAGGTCACAGGGTGCATAGGAAAACCTGTATTTTCCCAAGGTAGGCTTCAGGTGAGGCTGCAGCCTCCCCTAGGCCGGAATCCGGACTGCCCGTTCACCCAAGTGTATCAGATTTCCCAATGTCAACAGGGCTGCACCAGCACGGGACCCAATAAACGACAGCTACGTAAGGCCAGGTAAATGATGGCCAGAAACCTGGGACACCAGGTCCCTGTCACAATCGAGTTGAAAAAGCTGCTGGATATAAGTCCCACCTATCAGGGGCAAAATATAGAGAGTTCTTGCAAAGCAATCATCAGAAGAGAAAGGGCCTAACAGGAAAGTGGGGAAAGGCTGACACGCACTACGGAGAGGAAGGTCAAAGGGCCAATCACACTGGTGGACTTTGGGGAAAATAAAAATTATATTCCTATTTTACGTAGTCATATATATAGATATATAGATATAGATATATGTATATATATGTATATATGTATATTCAATGAAAATAAAATTTTTAAGTGGGAGCAAAGTTTTTGGAAAGACGATTGATAGCAGTCCATGTGTCTATTAGCTATGAAAAGATGCCCAATCTAACTAGTAGTCAGGGATGCATACATTTTAAAAAGAGAGGTCATTTTTACCAATCAGAGTAGCAAAAAAAGTTAAAGTTAAACTCAGAGCTACGAAATTTTAAAGGCTGAAAATAAAAGATTTTGTCAAGCATGTCGTCAAGAGGGTACTCTCTTACCCTGGTGGGTGTGTAAACGGGTGAAGCTATTTTACAAGAAAATCTATCCACATCAAGAATATACATACAGTCCTGGCTGGTGTAGCTCGGTGGATTGATTGAGTGCTGGCCTACAAACCAGAGGGTTGCCAGTTTGATTCCCAGTCAGGGCACATACCTGAGTGGCAGGCAAGGTCCCCAGTGGGGAGCGTGTGAGAAGCAACCACACATTGATGTTTTTCTCCCTCTCTCTCTCCCTTCCTCTCCTCTGTTTAAAAATAAAATCTTAAAAAAAAAGAATATACAAACGTATACTTTGACCCACAAAATTTAAATCTGGAATGTAAACTTTAATTACTCTGGAATAATAAAAAATTGGAAAAAAACAAAATGTTCATCTGGAAGGGTCTGGCAAAGCAAAATGATTCATCCATGCCATTCTGGAGATCACTGGAAATTTCTCCGTTGTAAGTCAAGATCTTTGGACTTTTTTTCATCATGTGATAATTTCTCTCTCCCCTAGAAAACAGTGAGCTTGACAGAATGTGTAAAATATCACTGGAATTCCTAGAGCGTGATAGCAGATGGCCTTAACACTTTAATCTCACATGATATTTTGTACAAAATACAAGAAATAAACACAAGCACAGTGTTCTGTGAATCTCTCTTACATCGCTGTTGCAATCAATTATTCATGTCATATTACTTGGTAGCATTTCTAACACAGCATGGGCGCAGCATGCCTCTCAGTGGCCTCTCAGCATGCCTCTAGTCTTTTCTGAGAAAAGACTAGAAGGTATCCCTCATTAATAGTCCACAAAGCTCTTCCTCTGCTCTCCTTAAAAGGAACAGTGTCCTACCTGCTAGGACTTTATAGAAAAAGAAAAAGAAAACAGCAGCAGCAGAGGACTGGACTCAGAGCAGCCAGTACATGATGAATATCTGGGAGAGAAACTGAAATAGACTTTGTGAAGAAATGTTTGGCCTGCTTTCTACCTCTTGAAGTCCAAAGTTTTTGTCTCAATGCCTTATGAAAAGAATTCATTTATTCATTAAATTCTGGCAAGGAGAAATCTGTCTTGTCTGATCTTTAGCCAATGGTGGCTATAAATCCCTTCATCTGGAATCCAATGTGGCATTTTCAAAGAATAAGATACATTTGCAAATACTAGCATGGAAAAAATGTCAGGACATACTGTAGAGCAAAAGGAAAGGTTGCAGAAGAATACATAAAATAAACTGTTATTTGTGTATTAAAGTAGTACATATATCTGTCCATGTAAATGCATAGAAAAAGAACAGGCAGGATGTGCTCCAAACTGTTGATGGAAGTAACTGCTGAGAAAGTGAAGACACTTGAGAAGACTGAGGAAATCATTGTTTTTTGTTTTATGTCCTTCATTTGTTTAATCTTGTTTCAATGAGGGCATATTTTTGCAGTTCTTTGGTAATAGAGTATACTTCAAAGATATTTTCAGGTGAGATAGAGACAGACTGACTTGAGGAGGGAGACAGCACAAGGCAGACTCAGAGTACCATTTGGGGAGACCTCAGGACATTAGGGAACACAGAAGAGGGATGCAGAGTCTGGGAAGGGGGAAAGAAGGCTTCCAAGACAGACACAGCAAAGCTGAGGACTAAAGGAAGCCCAGGAGTTGGCTTGGCCAAGGACAGGAGGGGAAAGCGTTTCAGGACAGGGGGAGAGCATGTGCCAAGACCCAAAAACAAGATAGTTTGCTCCCCGGGACATTTCCATGTGCCCTTTGTGCCCTTCTCCGGGCACCACACCGCATGCCTGGGAAACTATGGAAGAAATGAACTAACATTATACAGCCCGTTCTTGGCCACAGAAAGTATTTCAGGGGAATCCACAATTTGGTTTTTATAAGTCAGCTAAGAAATAGTAGGAATGGTTACCGTTCCTTGGACTAAACAGCCGACACAACGTCCAAGCCCCCCTGACGGAATTTGAATCAGACATTTGACCCAGGAAAATGGGACATGAAAGAAGTAAAAGCCACAAAGGAAAATTCACACACACATAGACTCAAAATCTGGCAAAATTCAATACAGACGAAAACAAAAATGATGAACCAAACTATTGTGGCAGAACTTCACCCAAATAATAATTAACCATATTGAAGTAATTCCAGAAAGTGACAGTGACTGAAGCTAGTTTAACTGCCCTGCATACAAAATTGATCAAGAAAGTTTCAAAATACTTCCTTGATAAGAATTCGTCAGTAGTGGTACAATTCTGCTAAAAATGTATAATTACACAAACACAAAATATCCAGGACTGAGGTCCGAGCCCCTGTCCCCGTGACAAAGGAACTGCAGGTGGATTTCCCAGAGGGCTGGAGTGAAGAAAAGGCACAGATATCGGGAGACAGCACTGCAGAGAAGGGGGCCCTAGACCAGGCAGGGCCCCCACACCAGGCACAGGGGCACTGGGGTGCTGGGGAAGGGAGGGGTGGATAAGCTCTGGGAAGAGCCTGGAGTCTGGGCACGGGTCTAGGTGGGAGAGGTGGCCGTGGATGGAGAGGGGTGGGACAAGAGAGTCAGGGGTGGGAGTCCGGGCCCAGGACCGACCGCAGGCAGTGGAGAAAGGGGAGGGAGCAGGGGAGGCGGTGGCCAGCCTCCGGTCTGGTTCTGGTGGAAGATACTGAGCACGGCGGACAGTGGTGCCAATGCACTGCCAGGTTCGGGGGCTCAGAGAAGCCCCCAGGAACCTCCAGATCTGGCGGAAACAGCGGGAGAAACAGCAGGGTCCTCACTTTCACCACATCATCCCCAAAGCCAGATACCCGTGCAGGAAAGAATTGCTTCTAGAACATCTTTATGCTGTTCTTTCCATCGAGAGGGGTTTTCTGTTTGTTGCTTTAAGGATAAGCGGAGTGGGCGTTGGCCGCTCTGGGGCCAGAGGTCTGTAGGCCACAGGGACACTCACCGGCAGCCCACGCCCAGGAGGAAGCAGGTGAGGGCCACGAGGTCGCACTGGTTCCAGGTGTCCATGAGGTAGAGGTGCAGCCGTCGGCGCAGCGGGGCCCGGCAGGGGGCTGGCCCGGGCCCCCCGGTGGCCAGGCTGCCCCAGCCGCCGCCCAGGCCCTGGCGGAACTCCTCGCAGAGCAGGGTGAAGGCCCAGAAGTACAGCAGCAGCTCCAGCGACCCGGGCAGCGAGGGCCGGAAGTCCACCAGCAGCACCCGCGCGAAGAGCGTCAGGAAGAGCAGGTAGCTGACCACGTTGCCTAGGAAAGCCGTCACCGGCGCCCCCCAGAACTGGGACCAGCGCCGCAGGTGCGGGGAGCACCCGCTCCGGCTGGGCTGACTCAACACCCCCAAGGGCATCTTCTCAGGGGGGTCTGTTGGCCTGAGGGAGACGGAGGGAGAGGAGAGCTCAGCTTGACCTCTGGACCTGACCTTCAGCATTAGCAAGATCGCCAACCTGCCCACGGCCTTCACCACCCTCATGACTTCTGACCAGGCCTGAACTCAAACTAAGTCTGAGGTCTGCCTTGTGACCCCTTGACTTGTGACCACTGTATCTAACCTCTGACCCCTGAAATCTCCTACCATCAAGACTGCTCACCTTTCACCTCTGACTCCTGCCACCCTTCTGACCTCTGGCCCCTGAAATGACTTCTGACTCTTCTCTGGCTTCTGACTCCAAGTCCTGTTCTTTCACTATCACCATCTCTGACTCTCTGTCTGACCCTGAACCATCTACCTGACCTCTGACCCTCCAGTATGACCTCTGACCCCCTCACTTTCATGACTTCGGCTCCCCAAGGTTGAAAGCTCAGACCCTGTATATTAACCTCTGACTCAGATTCTGAGCTCAGGTTCCCTAGTCCAGTCCTCTCATATAAGTCTTCCTGCCCCATGTCCGGTATCTGATCACACAGCCACATTTGGCTTCTGAAGTCCCACCTTCTTGGTCCGCGCGTATCTCCGACCCTTCTCTCCCGAGTTCTGATCCTCTGTCCCAATTTCATCCTGACTCTTAATGGTGACCCCAGAGAGAAATGCCAAGATGAGTAATACTAATAACAATCATGCATCCAAAAAGCTAACAGGGAAAACAAACAGGCTTGGAGAGGGACTGTCTCTTCACAAACCAAGCAGACAAAAATAATCCAGAAGTAGAAACAACCCAAATGTTCGTCACCTGATGAATGGATAAACAGACATGGTCTCTCCAGACAATGGGATCTTACTCAGCAAAAAGAAGGAATGACTCCTGGCTGGTGTAGCTCATTAGACTGAGCACGGGCTGCACACCAAAGGGTTGCCGGTTCGATTCCCAGTCAGGGCACATGCCGGGGTTGTGGGCCAGGTTCCCAGTGGGGGCCACGTGAGAGGCAAAGTCACATTGATATTACTCTCCCTTTCTTTCTCCCTCCCTTCCCCTCTCTAAAAATAAATAAATAAAATCTTTAAACAAAAAAGAAGGAACGAAGCCCTGGCATATGCTGCAGCGTGGATAAATCTTGAAAACATAATGCTAAGTAAACAAAGCCAGCTGCAAAAGATCCCACAGTGAACACTTCCGTCTGTAGGAAAGGCCAGAAGAGGCAAATCCACAGGGACAGAGAGTGGACCCGTGGTGGCCTGGGCTCTGGGGAGAGAATGGAGAGTGACTGGCTGTTAATGGGGACAGAGTTTCTCGTGGCAGTGATGAAAATGTTTTGAGATTAGTTGTGGTGCTTTCACAACTCTGTGAATATACTAACAACCGTTGAATTGTATAACCTTAAGTGGGTGAACGGAATGGTATGTGAATTACATCTCAGTAAAGCTGTGCTAAGGAAATTAAGTGGACCCTGGCTAGAGCACTGTCTCCATGCACCAAGGTCACGGGTTCGATCCCCAGTCAGGACGCATACAAGAACCAACCAACGAATGCATCGGTAACTGGAACAACAGATAGGTATTTTTCTCTCTCCCTTCCTCTCTCTCTCTCTAAAATCAATTTTAAAAAATCATATTACAAAAAAGAAAAGAACTGGAAAGAACAGTAAGAGCTAAAGACAGTGAGAAGCAGAGAGGAGCACAAGGGAATGACAACGGAAACAGTCCTGGGGTTTCCACTGTGCCCTCTGCAGCATGGTGGGACCGAGACCGTGTGGTGGGTCGGAACACTCCCCAAGGACTGCCGTCTTGAAAATCCACAGCTGGGCCACACAGATTCCTGGGCCCAGCCCCAAGCCTCCCTGGGAGAGGAGCCAGGGATATGTCCGTGGCTAAGAACCCAGATTCAGGCACACGAAGACCTGGGTTCAAATCCCAGCACTACCACTTCCCAGTCACGTGACCCAAGTCACATAAGCAAAGCCCTCAGTTATTTCACCTGTGACTGAGATGGTAATAGAGCCAACTGCCCAGGGTTGTCGAGAAAATTCAATGAACTGATTTTCCAAGGACTTTGCCCCATAGCTGCCCACTATCAGAGTTCTACAACATCTATTGTCATCATCATTGTCACCATCACATGGTGCAGAAGGTGGGAAATAACTCAGCCAGGATGCCACTATTGGCCCTGACATGGGGCCTTCTATCCAACTTTTTTTTTTAGAAGGTTTTAATTATTTATCTTTAGACAGAGGGAAAAAGAGGGAGGAAGAGAGGGAGAGAAACACCAATGTGTGGTTGCCTCTCATGTGGCCCCCACTGGGGACCTAGCCCACAACCCAGACATGTGCCCTGACTGGGAATCGAACCAGCGACCCTTTGGTTCCCAGCCTGCGCTTGATCCACTGAACTACATCAGCCAAGTATTCAACCTTTTGGAGTACCTATATATATACACACATATACACTCACCGCCTCACATGGTGCCGGTGCTTCACTCACCTGAACGGCCCTTCCCCGTTGAGGCCCCCATCCACGCCCAAGCCCATGTCCTTCTGTGCGGGCTCCTCGTCTGACTTCCTGGCACAGAGAGAAACACAGTGTGAGAAATGGGGGGGGGGTGGAGAGGAGAGAGTGGGAGAGGACTTCCCCAGGGATACCCAACTTCTTTACCCAGAGACACGGCAGGGGGATGGAGAGGTGGCCCCCCTAGACTCACCCCAAAGGGAACTGTCCTGGGGCCATGCCAGAGGGCAAAAGAATTACTTCTACAGATACAGAGAGCCCCCCTCCAGCCCCAAAGCTCACCTCCCAGCACATGCCACCAGGGTTCGGGAGGGAAGGAGGGAGAACAGGTGGGAAACGCTGGACGGCCTGAAAGGTGGCCAGATGCGAGCAGGAAGAGACACAGAGCGCCCCCTCCTGCCAGCCTGCCCCGGGGACTGACCTGAAGGTGATGAGGTTGGTGTAGATGAGTGGCGGGCAAAAGAAGGCGAGAACCAGGGCCCAGATGGGCGTGGTGCTGTCCATCTCCCCCCACCACTTCTGTGTCAGCAGGGACTGGGGGGGGGCAGATGGGGAGCCTGAGTCCCGCCCCCGGCCCCGCCCCCCACCCAGCCCCTTCCCGCAGACCCCCGCTCAAGAACTGGGCCACAGCTCCAGAGCAGCGCAGGGCAAGTGCTCAACCTGGGGTCCGTAAAGACAGGTGGGGGAAGGCGGTCAAAGGCGAGGACCACCTTGCCGCAGGTTGGAGCTAGTAGTTAAACAGCCCACGTTTATGAACACAACATGCCAGGTACTGGGTTAAGCACTTGCCATGAACTAGCTCACGTGACCCTCGCCACACCCCCAGGAAGACAGGTACTAATATTTCCTCCCTTTTCACAGATGGGACACAGAGAGGTTATGAAAAGGCCATAAACAGACTCCTCGAGTTTAACCACTATGTGAAGCAAAGGACTCTGGGTAATTCTCTGTAATGCCAGTCAAATCATTCCCACGGCTGAGGATGGGGCTTCGTGTTGGGCTGAGCTGGCCCTCCTGGCACGTCCTGCACAGAGGGTGGGCCTGCTGGTGTCCCCTGTCACATGCAGATTGAGGATACTGAGAAAGTTCAAAATGTTGGGATGGGAAGGACTATCCGGGCAAGCAGGGCTGCCCAAGAGAGAGGAATTCCTACGGGAGGAGTGGGGTTCCCCAGTCCAGAGTGTGTCTGTGCCCAGAACACTAGGAAACTGCTTGGTGAGGTCATTCCAATCGCTGAGACCTGAACCAGGATCTCCTAAGGAGCTGGGAAGGGCTTCCTGTGCGTCAGACGTGATTTCCCACTAGAAGCATTAGAAATTCCTGTATGCTGAAGGAACCGTTTTCAGGGGGTGCGCTTTGCTGTGGCAGGGGGTAGGGCTTCGCAGGGGAAGAGCAACTTTTCTGGGACAGGGCTGAGGAGTAGTCTCAAGCGGGAGACGCTGGCCTAGACCGTTGCCTGCCTGAAATGGCAGAGCGCAGCTGGGGACCTGGGGACTGTTTACATGCTGGGTCTCGGAGGCTAACCTGCACTCCATCCTGCGCGAAGAAGGCGCGAGCGTCGGCCTGCATGGCGAGCTGCAGGCAGGTGGCGTCGCCCCAGAATGGGCAGCGGCGGAGAAGCAGGCGAGCAGCCCACTCCTCGCTGTTGTGGTAGCATTTGCCGAAGAGGTCTGGGAGCAGGCGGTTGATGCGAGAAGAAAAATGAGTAAGGAGAGGAGGGGACAGATAAGGAGATTGACGGGGCGGGGGCAGGGTTATGAGAGGACTGGGGAGAAGTCCGCACCCCACTTAATGGCGGCCTTGTGTCCCTGCCCCGCCCCCACTCTGCTCCCACGCACCGACACTTAGCCCCTCGAACTTGGCGGCCAGGTCCTTCCTCCGCGCTGCCTCCTCAGCCTCCGTCTCCAGGCGCGCCAGCACTCGGAGCAGCAAACAGGCCCCAAGAGCTGAGGCCACGGCATTGGAGCCCTGGAGGAACAGAGGGAGAGGTCACGGGTGGGGTCTGAGCTCGGAGTGAGATTCACAGAGGCCTGAGGAAAGGGCAGAAAGCCTGGGACCAAGGAACGGACAGCAGCCAGAGGTCAGATCAAGGGATCAGCAGAGCCCAAGGATAAAGGATTGTTTGCAGATGGATCTGGAAGAAACCAGACGTGGAGGGGAAAGGTGGGAAGTCAGACTGCTCAGAGACCAGGCTCTGGGGCTGGAGTTAGGACATCACAGGTTACAGACAGACAGACAGGCAGCTGGAGACATCGCCTAGAAGGGCGGAGCAGAGAACTTCCACACTCCGTCCCTCCACAAAGGCCACAAGAAACTGTCAGGATCAACTTTTCTAGAGTTATAGAATCTACTATAAAACTCACAACAAACAGGAAAGTGCTTAATGAAGACAGAAACTGGTGAATTCCAATGAAAAAGGCACCGTGACATTTTTACCGTATTTTACCGTGTATAAGGCACACCCATGTTTTTGGCCCAAACTTTCAGGGGGAAAAAAACCTTTTGTTTTAATTTTTAAATCTATTTATTTATTTATTTATTTATTTATTTATTTATTTATTTATATTTAGAAATAAAACTGATCATCGTCTTCCAGGGTATTATTTTGCATACAGATACCTGAATTGCCTTCTAGAGTTATACTTTTAACACATAAATATAATAAAAGAATTAGAAACATTTATATAGATACAGAATCAGTACCACTCATGTATAATGCACATCCTTATTTTTCCCTAAAAATCTGGGCAAAAATATGCGAATTATACATGATGAAATACAGTAACTAACCCGTTTACTCTGGCCAACTCCCCAGCTCAGTGGCAGCCTTGAAGGTGTGGGTTTTCAGCACCAGAGGGAGCAACTCAGATCTTACTCTTGAATAATTGTGGTTGTGTGTGTGGACCTCGCTGGGGGCCCCCAGAACAACCAGTTCAAGCCCTGGCTGCTGTGGCTCAGTGGACTGCGCACCAGCCTGTGAAACAAAGGGTTGCTAGTTCAATTCCCAGTCAGGGCAAATGCCTGGGTTGAGGGCCAGGTCCGCAGTAGGGGCAACCACACATTGATGTTCCTCTCCCTTTCTTTCTCCCTCCCTTCTCTTGTCTAAAAGTAAATAAATAAAATCTTAAAAAAAAAAAAAAAAAAGAACCAGCTTAAGAGCTTGCCTTCCTTTCTCTAGTTCTTGGAGCTTTCCCAGGGCAGAAGTAGCCTCCCAGGTGGTGTTTGAAAGCATTTAAAAATAAAGATATTAACCTCAGCCTCCCTCTTACAACTCAAGAACAAAGAATAGCGGCTTAGGCTTGTGATACACTGAACAGGTTGGGTGGGAAGCACCTGGGGAAATAGATGCCTGGGGGAATGCGGTTCGCAAAACTCCTATAGGTCCCTGGGGATCAAGGAGGCTATGGGCAGTACCATAGCTCAGAAAAGGCAAGCAAAGCCCTAAACTTTCATTCCTGGATGACCTTCAGGCAACAAAAGCAGGAAGTGGCAAACATTTTTTTTAACTCTGGCAGCTAAGTAGAATGGTAAACGCCCTGCCTGTGTTGAAAAACAGCTCCGACACAGGGTGAATCAGCAAACTGAGAGAATCTGGGTTCTCTGCCCCGCCCCCAAGCATGTAAGGAAATCCCTACCAAGTCACAAGTTGACCACGAAGCTAACAGTATAGGGACTTCAGTGGCCACACATGACAAAGAATATAGACTTTACAAAAATAGCTTACAGCCCTGGCTGGTGTGGCTCAGTGCATTGAGTGCAGGCCTGTGAAGCAAGGGGTTGCTGGTTCTATTCCCAGTCAGGGCACATGCCTGGGTTGCAGGCCAGGTCCCCAGTAGGGGGCGTGCGAGAGGCAACCACACATTGATGTTTCCCTCCCTTTCTCCCTTACTTCCCCCCTCTCTAAAGTAAATAAATACATAAATAATAAACCTTTTAAAAATTAGCTTAGAAGGATCACTAAACCACAACCCACAAGAAACCCTGGAGGAAGGGGATTAAGCTCATGATGCTGCTATCCAGAGTTGCCAAATTATAATATTCAAAATGTCCAGTTTTCAACAAGAAATTATGATGCGTACAAAGAAACAAGAAAGTGTGGTCCATTCACAGAGAAAAAATGAAAATGAAAACTGTCCCCAAGGGAGCTCAGACTACACTTAGACTTTAATCAACTGTCCTAAATATGCCTAAGGAGCCAACGGAAATAAGGAACGAAGAACTAAAAGAACCCAGTAAAGTGATGTCTTCCCACATAGAGAATATAAAGAGAGAGAAATTATAAAAGTAATCAAATAGCAATTCTGGAGCTGAACAGAAGAATAACAGAAACAAAAAAATAATTTACTAGAAAGGCTCAACAATAGCTTTGAGGCAAAAGAAAGAATTTTTGAACTTGAACTTTTCACAGAGTCCATGTGCCCACCCACAGATAACTGATAAACAAAATACAAACCATCAGACAGTGGGCTATGAGTCAGCCTCTGAAAAGGAGGAAACTCTGGTACGTCCCAGCACATGGATAGACCCTGAGAACGCCATGCTACGTGAAGAAAGTCAAGTGGAAAAGGCCACATAATATACGATTCCACTGATGTAAAACATCCCCAACAGGCGATCCAGAGACAGGGAGTGGATTAGCGGGGACCAGGAGTGACACTTAAGAGGTGCGGGCTCCTTCGGGGAGCCCATCACCATGCAGCGGAACCAGGTGTAGGGGGGGTTTACCACAGTATGAGTGTGTAATTTTACATTTTTATGCATATAATTTTATCTTATTTTATTTTACTTTTTGGTGAGTGTGTAATTTTATTTTATTTTATTTGTGAGTGTATAATTTTAAATGGTTAAAATGGTGCACTTGAAGATATGTGAATTTTACGTTAATGAATAAAATCTGTATTTAACTCATGACCTGATAGCCTGAAAAAAAACCAGCGCTGAAGGAGTGCTGTCAAGATATTTCTCTAAAATATAGACATCAAAATAAGCTGTCTTAGATCCTAGTGGAATTCCAAAACTTTTTTCTAAGATTTTATTTATTTATTTTTAGGGAGGAGAAGGAAGGAAGAGAAGGAGAGAAACATCAATGTGTGGTTGCCTCTTGCACACTCCCCTACTGGGGCCCTGGCCCGCAACTCAGGCACGGGCCCTGACTGAGAATCGAACTAGCGACACTTTGGTTCGCAGGCCCGTGCTCAATCCACTGAGCTACACCAGGCAAGGGGGTAAAACATTTTTTTTTCCTTTTTTTATTTTATTTTTTTTGCAGTAGTATATATTTTTTATTTAAATGAATGTTCAAGTACAGTTTTCTCCCCTTTACTCCCAATCAAGCCCTCCCACCCCGTAAAACATTTTTTTTTTAACTCTGCAAACTTCCTCAATGGGTCCCAGCATTTTTATCCCGCCTGTTGGAGTCCAGCCCTGCCCCCCCACCAGCTGCCTGCAGGACCCCAGCTTTTTGGTCTTACCTGCTCCCTCGTCTCTAGTTTTGTGCCTTCTGCATTGCAGCTACAACAACGCATCTGAATTGCAAGAGTACCCATGTTTAAACGGCTCCCCTCGGCTACAGGATGCTGCCCAACTTTCTCGTACAGGCAACCATTTGAAAGAATGAGGCTGATTCACGTGTACGAATAAGGGAAAAGGCCCGATATATAGCGTTAATGGGAAAGGCAAGTTACAAGAGCACGATAAGGAAAAACAGGAGAAGAAAAGGAGGCAGCAGCAGCGGGAGTCATATACGGAGAGTAGAGGCCCGGGTGACAGCAATGGTCAGGGAATCGTATTGCAGGGACACTGGAGTCTGGTGAACTAAAAGGACAGGGATGCAGGACAGTGGCGTCAGAGATCAAGTCGGCACTCACTATCTCCCAGAAGTACAAGGCCATCTGAGCCCTGTTCAGTAGCAGCGCCCAGAGGAACAGGTCACTCCAGGGGGTCTGCCCGAGGACGGCGTCCAGCATGAGGTCCGAGGTGGCCCTGACAGAGAGTAGCAGCGACTGCAGGCGAGGGAGGCGTAGTGAGGATTGGCCCCGCCCCAGATGCCTGCCTGGCTCCGCCCCAACCACCAGCCCCACCCCAGTTCCCTCTCACATCTGTTATCTGACCACGCCCCCTCCCAACGTAGCTCCACCCCCAGGTCCTTCTGGGTGTTCGGGGCCCAGCATCCCCTGGTCCTTACGCTCTCCGGGCCGCCATGCTTGTTCTCCCTGCAGTCGTGGTGGTCTTGGTGGGGATCCCCAGTGGCCCAGGCGTGGTACCTCGGCGCGCACATCTCACCGAGCAGCATCCGAAGCACCTGCCCCACGTTAGGGGGTCGGGGCTCCGCAGAGGGTTTAAAGACTGGGGTTTTGGTGCCCGCGCCGTGCGATGCCTGGTCCAGAAGGCTGCGGATGAGCGAGCTGGGGGGTGCCGCGTTGTAGAGCTGGGCCAGGCGCGTGGGGGTCAGGAAGTGACACAGGCTGAGGCCATGCGAGATGAGCAAGCGCACGAACTCGGGCCGGTCATTCAAGAGGGCGTCCTCGAGGGAGGCCTCCAGGTGGACCGACTGGCAGGCGTGGAACGAGCAGAGACAGAGAGAAGGCCAGGTGAGGTGAGAGGTTAAGAACAAGAGATGGGTGTGCAGAACGGAGTGACAAAATGGATGCACGGGTGAATGGGTGGATGGAGAGGGAGGGAACAGGATGGGAACAGATGGACAGTAAGAGATGGGTGGACAACTAAAAGAAAACTGGAAAGGCCATAATGGAAGACTGGGACAAATGCCCGGGAGGCAGGAGGATGCACCCCCCTTGTTGGGACCCCCCTGCCCCCACACCCGTTCCAAACCCTCACCCGCCATTGGATGTCACCCCGGAAGAGTTCACTCTGGGCTATGTCCACACGGTTCCAGGCCACAGCCAGACGCAGTTCATCCAGGTAAGCTGAGGCCTCAGAGCTCCCGCAGGCTGCGAGGGTGAGAAGGGGAGGGGGCAACAGTCAGCGGGAGGGTGGGAACATCCGGGGAATGTCTGTTTTGCTTTGTTTTGGGAAGCCTGACATTTAGATCCCATGTAAAGGAGGGGTTATCGGGCAGAGTCTGGGGTCTTCAAGAAGCCGGGCTATTACAAGCAGAAGGTCATTCAAGTCAGGGGCAGAGCGCAGACCAGCGGTTTAGCGGCCCCGAGAAGGAAAGGGAATCATTCTTTCATTTCACATGGATTGTGGTAGGCTGTGGACCAGGCAATGGGAGGAATGGGGTGGGAAAGTGGATACGGTCCCCGCCCTGAAGAAGCTCATTCCAGGAAAACGTATCCCGGAATGACGTTAATCACCCTCAGAGTGATGGGTGCCCTCGGAGGTGGGCAGAGCATGTGACTAGGGCCCAGGGGGCGCTGCAATCATGGAGGTTTGAAAGATCCAAGGAAGCCTCGAACAGGATGGGCACTGAGGAGGGGCTTTTTTTTAAGGGTTTATTTATTTGTTTTTAGAGAGGGGGGAAGGGGAGAAGAGAGAGAGACATCCATTGTTTGCCTCTTGGAAAGGCCCTGACCCGGGACCAAACCCTTAACTCAGGCATGTGCCCCCACTTGGAATCAAACTGATGACCTTTCACTTTGAGGGACAGCACCCATCAAAATGAGCCCCACCAGTCAGGGTGAGGTGGGGCTTTTGAAAGACAGGTAGGACGCCCTTGCTGGTGCAGCTCAGTGGATTGAGCGCCAGCCTGCAAACCAAAGGGTCACCAGTTCAATTCTCAGTCAGGACACATGCCGGGGTTGCAGGCCAGGTCCCCAGTAGGGGGCGTGTGAGAGGCAACCACACACTGATGCTTCTCTCCCTCTTTCTCCCTCCCTTCCCCTCTGTCTAAAAATAAATTAATAAAATATTTTTTACAAAAAGTTTTTTAAAAAGAAAGTATGATTCGTAGGATTTGAATCTAAGGTGAAAAAGGAATCTAAGGTATGCATCTAAGGTGAAAAAAGAACCTTCGCAGAGGCAGGAACAGCTTGAGCAAAGATCAGGGTGCAGGAAAACACCGGATGTGACCGCAAACACAGGACACTGATTCCCTGAAACGTGGGGTATGTGTGAGAGGAAAGAGGAGACAGTAGCAGAAAACAAGACTGGAAACAATCCCGACACGAGAGGGACTCCAGAAGACCCCGGAGGTCCTTAAAACGAGCAAGGAGGATCAAGGCATTTAAAACTCAGACCCAACCATTGGGTGGATGCGGAGCGCGAGCACTCAGCAGGGGCCTGAGCGGCGGGAGGCACGCAGTGGTCCCCGAAAGTAAAGACAGGTCTGGGTGCTGCTGCGTCTCAGGGTGCTTGACTATGCCGTTATTTTTGCCTTCTGCCTCCGCTAGCTCCACATCTATCTCCAAAGCAGAGGAAGGACCCTCGTCTCGTTTTGGCCCTTCCAGCGATCAGCAGGGCAGCGTTGGGGCATCCAGAGGAGAGGACATGAGCGATGGGCTCCAAGGCCGGTCGCATCCCAGCCCCACCAAGCCCAGCTGAAGGGCTTCGGGAGAGCCTTGGGAGCCTCGGTTCCCTCGTCTATTAAATGGGAATGTTAATGGGAAACCCACTTAGGAGCATTGCCATCAATAGGAATTGTAGGAAGAAGTCCCAAAGGGGGAGACTCCGCAGCTTGACCAGCGGAGCCCTGAAGGCTGAGAACCGAGAGACCACAGGCCCTGGGAGAGGTGGTCACAAGTCCCCACAACTTCAGATTTCTGTTCAAACCAGGGGCACCTTCAGGGTGGAATTTGCTGAGTCTGAATCTCCCCTTCTTTCCTCACAGATTCAAGAAAAGAAAAATATAAATGTCGTGCATTATATTCTGCCTTCACACGTGGCAGCAGAACTTCATGCTCACCATTCCCCATACTGAGCTCACGGAGGGGTGGTCCCCAAAACCCATCTTCCGCTGGGTCCTCCCTCTCAGGGACAGCAGCTATGCCCTGCCCCCCGTCCCCTCCCTCTCCGCCAGTCTACAAGGTGGACCCTCACGTGCTGTTCTGGTCCCTCTCTTCTTTCCAGAGCTCATCAGCCCCCAAGCCCTACCTCTCTAGCTCCCTGACTTCGAACCCCATACTGAGCCCATGGACCCGGCTCCCTCCTGTCCCACCATCACTGCAGTCTCTCCTTGTTCCTCAGTCTCTCCTCTCTAGTCTGCCCCCTCCTGACCCCAGAGGGTCCTTCTGTACACAGAACTGACCCTGTCCTTCCCATGCACCTCAGGACAATGTCTCAGCGGAGGTTCTGGGTGGTATAGCACCACCCACCTCACTGGCTGCCTCACGTGCTTCACGCCATCCACATGGTTCTCTGACCTCTCCCCCAGATACACCCCACACAGTGGGCTTGAGAGTTGGGCAGACTTTGTGACCTCGGACAAGTCACTGCCCCCCCGCCCCCGCCGTGTCTCAGTTTTCTTCATCTGCAAAGTGGGGGAGCCAGTCCTCACAGACAGCAATGGAGGCTCAGGGGCAAAACGCATGCCAACGCATGCTCAGCGCAGTGCCTGGCTCGCACGAGACTCCGAAAGAGCCTTTGTTCCCTCCCCCCTCCTCCCTCACCTGCTGGAAACCCCATCCATGCGACTCTGCTGTCACGGAGCCATTCAGCCGGCTCCAGTTTCTCAGAGACAGTAGGGTCACTTCCACTTCTGCGGACCAGGGACTGACTGACAACACCGTCCCCACACCGCGTCTTACAGAGCTGCTGCTTGCTCCCAAGAAGCTCGCACAGTAACTTCGTGCATTAACTTCCGTAGAGTGAGGCAGACTTGCCCACTCTCATCCTCCATGTAAGGATATGTCCCCCACAAGAAACAGAATCACTCTAAGCCCTGGCTGGTGTGGAGTGAGTGCTGGCCTGGGAACCAAAAGGTCACTGGCCCGATTCCCAGTCAGGGCACATGCCTGGGTTGCAGGCCAGGTCCCCAGTCCAGGTATGCGAGAGGCAACCAATAGATGTATCTCTTGTAGATTGCTGTTTCTTTCCCTCTCTTTCTCCCTCTCTTCCCTTCTTTCTGAAAGCAAAATAAATACTTAAAAAAAAGAAAGAAAGAAATAGAATCGCTGTAAGAAAAGCTCCCCTGTGGCACCCCACCAGGGAGCAGGCCATACTCAGGAGCTCCTGCCCAGGCTCACAGCCCCCCTGCAGGTGCTATCCCCATTTTCCAGAGAAAGAAACTAAGACTCAAAGTTGACTAGTCTCTTTCTCAAGGCCACGTGGCCGGGAAGGGGCCAAGCTGGTATCCAAGTTCAGCTTTCTCAGACTCCAAGGTCAGAAGTAACTGCTCTCTCTGCCACCACAGAACAGTGTGGGTACAACCGGGGCAGGGCCTGGGGCTGAGAACCCGATATAAATTGATACTGTGCCCCTTGGGAGTTCTTATCTAAGCCAGTGTTCTGTAAATGCTCTGTGAACAACGCTCTGTAAAACTCTTCTGACACCGCCCTGGCTGGTGTAGCTCAGTGGATTGAGCGCAGGCTGCGAACCAGGCATCGCAGGTTCAATTCCCAATCAGGGCACATGCCTAGGTTGTAGGCCATGTCTCCCAGCAACCACACATTGATGTCTCTCTCTCTCTCTCTCTCCCTCCCTTCCCTCTCTAAAAATAAATAAATAAAATCTTTAAAAAAAACCCTCTTCTGACACCCACACCCCCAGAGCCCTAGGAGTCCCCACTACCACTATTTATCCCGCCTCCTCATCTTACCAAGTCCAAATTCTACTGGTTGTTCCAGGCCCAATTTGCATACCACTTCCTCCTGGAATTTTCTGCCCTTATTGGCTGTGCTTCCTCCCCTAAACTTTTGTCTTACATTCCCTTTTGGGTTGTGTCCAAACAACCCTGGTAAGGATCCTTGAGCACAGGATAAGGACCTGCTCTAAGCTCTGGAGCCTGGGATGATGTTTGTGGAATGAATGAAGCAGCCCCACCCTCTACTGGGCGGCCACTGTGCTCTTGACCTTAGCTTTTGTCATTCATCCCCCTAGTGGAATATCAGGAGGTCCTCACTGGGAGACGTGCTCTGGCTCGTCTCTGACTCCTCCACCCCGCAGTACCTGAAACATGCTGAAGGCAAGTGGGAGAGGAAGAAGGGGTGAGTGGATGAACAGATGGATGGGTGGGTGGGTGGAGGGAAAGATGGACAAATAAGATAGAGGGAAGATGGACAGATAGATGAAAGATGGATGGATGGAAGAATGAGGAGTGCATGGAATTGTCAGTGGATATACGGATGGATAGGTAAAAGGACGGGTGGATGGCAAGATGGAAGAATCGAGAATGAATGGAAGAAGGGGTAAGTGGAAAAATCATTGTATGTACGTATGTATGTGTGGATGGATGGATGAGTGGGTGCATGGATGGATGGATGGATGGATGGACGAGTGGGTAGATAAATGGATGAATGGATGGATGGATAAGTGGGTTCATAGATAGATGGGTGGATAGATGGATGGATGGATGAGTGGTTGGATAGGTGGAGTGATGCATAAATGGATCTGACAGAAAGGAGGCAATGTTGGGACACAATGAAAGTATCATGGGAAACCACGCAAAGCCTCAATAAACCACTCGAAGGGGAACGACAGAGAGAGAGAGATCAAAAAGGGGCGCAGCCTTGGACCAGAGAGAACAGATGAAGTGCCCAGGCCAGGAAAATTGTCCAACTTGAGCACAGAGAGTGGGAGGATCTGGGGGTCCCAGTCTTACCCTTGACAAGAGCCCTCAAAACAACGGTCTCAAATTCCTCAGGGCCATCGTCAGACGAATAGACTGTCAGCAGCTCCTTCCGGGTCATGATCCTCTCCACCTGCAGAATACCAAATTCTGCATTCCCAGCCCAACTCCACCTGGGCCCTGCCCACAGAGACGCGGGGGGCCTTCAGGACCTGGTATTCCAGGTCCCCAGCACCCTCAACTCCCAGGACCCAAGAGCCCAGGCTCCTAGGCCTCTGCTCCCTCAGATCCACACATCTGGGTTCCCACCACCCTCCTCCCTTGGGTCTAGGGCTCCAAGCCCTCAGCAAGCACCCTCTTCTCTCAAGATGCAGGAGCCCAGGTCCCTAGCCCCCTGTATCTCAGGACACAGAGTTGGATCCGTGATGTCATACCTGGGCCTGCAGGACCTCGGGATCCCCATCAGGGAAGAAACGCCTAATCCGATTTCGGGCGTCACCTCGCCTGCCCGCTCCATTCCCTGGCGCCTGAGTGTCTTCCAAGATCTCCGCCAGGCAGTCTGCAGCTCCCCCAGACCCGGCCACCAGGAGGCAGGGGAGCTGAGCCTGGGTGGCATCCTCTATCCGCTACCAGATAAAGCAGGGAGTGAGGTCGGGGAAGACAGGCATTCCGCCCCCCCCCCCCCCCCCCCCCCGCCCAGCCAAGTACAGGTCCCCAGGCCCCTCCTCCCGGGAAACGCGGGGCCCATTCCGGCAGCCCCTTAAACCCAAGTGCCTGGGCCGCTATACCTTCAACATCTTCTCATTGCCATCGATGAGGAGGAGGAGGACAGGGATGTCAATTCCAGTCCCTGAGGAGAGAAGACAACCACGGGCTTGGTCACCTCCCCTCAGCCTTCACCAGGGATGGCAGAGAACGTTCTCCGGACGTCCCCAGGGCCGACTCAGCTTCTGCCTAATCCTCAATCCCGAGGCTCCCGGGAGCTGTCCTGTCTTTGAGCACGTGGGGAGGGGCCAGATTTGGAAGCCAGTAATGCTCAGCTCCCCAGGGGAGGAGGGCGCTGGGGGCCTGTTTCTTGAACGAGAGAGGAGATTGTCGGAGGCTAAGTCAACTGTGTAGTTGCTTAACTGACGAGGAGCCAAGAGAGGATGAAAGTTTAAACAGAAAATGGCCCTGGCTGGTTGAGAATTTGAGGCTAAAGTGGTGGCCATAAGAAAGTGTGATACAGCCCTGGCTGGTGTGACTCAGTGGACTGAGCGCAGGCTGTGAACCAGAGAGTCGCCAGTTCAATTCCCAGTCAGGGCACATGCCTGGGTTGGAGGCCAGGTCCCCAGGGGGGGCACGTGAGAGGCAACCACACAATGATGTTTCTCTCTCTCTTTCTCCCTCCCTTCCCCTCTCTCTAAAAAATAAATAAATAAAATCTTAAAAACAAAGTGTGATACACATGTATATATTGTATAGAAAAAGAAACACCATACAGGTGGAAATATAATTGCATGGAATTTTACAAACATCGAGAAAGACATACAAGGACAAAGTCCAAATTGTGTAAGACTGATTATCGCAGCAGAACGGGATGCAGGTGGGCAGGGAAGGTCATTAACTGTTTCTTTATAGACCTTTGCATGACTTGATTTGTTCAAAAGGGCACATATTAAAGCTGCCACGATCTCTTACGCTGTGGGAAAAGCCAGTCTGTAAAGGTTACGTATCGTGTTATTGCAGTCATATGCCCTCTGGAAAGAGAGAGCAAGAGAGCTGGTGGCTGGTGGAGAGGTCAGCGGCGGCCAGGGGCTGGGGCACCAAAGGAACAGATGCCTTCCTGGTGGCAGAACCGTCCGAGTCCTGAGTGTGGGAGCAGCCATGTGAGTCTGTAGTCACAGAACTGCCTACCCGCCGAAAATTAGGTTTTACTGTATGACAATTTAAAAAAAAGTTTAAAGCCACCAAAACACTAAGTGAAGTTTAAGAATGAAGCAGAAATGTGTGCAAAGAAGCAGCTTTTGTTTTAGTTGGCATTCTTGCTTGGACACGTTTCTGTTTTATCCATTTCTGCCCTTGTCTTTTTATTTTCTTGCCTCTACTTTCCCTAGATTTGATTTGTTGTTTTGTTTTTACATTGTTTTCTCTTTAAATCCTCACCCAAGGATATATTTTCATTGCTGTTAGAGAGGAAAGGAGAGAAAAATACGTCAATGAGAGAGAAAAGCATCGATTAGTTGCCTCCTGTATGCACCCAGACCAGGGATCGAACCCACAATGTAGGTGTGGGCCCTGACTAGGAATCAAACCTGCAACCTTTCAGTTACAGGATGATGCTCCAACCAATTGTGCCACACCAGCCAGGGCTGTAGGGATTTTTTTAACTGTAGGTTTCAATAATTCATTTTCAGTCCTTCTTCTTTTTTTAGATTGTATGCATTTAAATCTATGAATTTCCCTCAAGTATTGCATTAGCTGCATCTCAAAAGTATTGGTACGTCACATATTTGTTCAAAATATTTTCTAACTCTTTTCTTCTTTCAGTCGTGGGTTATTTACAAACTACCACTCAGGCCATGGTATAGACGAGTCTCACAGAAATAATGTCGAATATAAGAAGCCGGGTTCTAAACTGTGCAGATGGTGGTGAAGCACAAACGTGGATCAGAAAGAACAGCTCTGACATTCGGGGCAGGATAGGGCGACCCCTGGGGGCCGGCAGGAGAAGGCTTCTAGAGAGGCTAATACTCTGTTTCTTGATCTGGGTGCTGGTTGCATAAGCGGGTTCAGTTTGTTAAAAAATTCATCAAGCTGTCCACTTTTGTGTATTTTAGATTTCAGATAAAGATTGTCTACAGCAAATGATGGGGAAGGCCATAGGAAACTCCTCCTGGCCCCAAACGCCAAATTTCGACCACAGCGGACCCTTGGGATCCCGAGCCTGGGACCCTGCGTCGCCAGTGGAGGAAGCCACTCACCTCCCACGCCCGTCTTCTGCCGGGAGATGCAGGACTCGAAGCCCAGGCGGAAGCGGTTCTCCCCGCCCAGGCGGCCATGGGTGCCGTCGTCCACCAAAAGGAAGGCCGAGTAGTTGTAATCGAGAGGAAACTGGACCCCGTCCTCGGGGTCGCCGCGCCACCGGTAACTCGCAGGGAATGAGCCCTAGGGTACAAGGGACCAGACCAGGGAGTCTTTCCATCAGGGCTTGGAGTCCAGACCCCAGCCCCTCCAGCCTCAGACCCAGGAGCCTTGCCCCCAGCCCCCCCTCAGGCCCAGGAGCCACGCCCCAGCCCTTCCTCCCTGACCCAGAAGCCACGCCCCCAGCCCCTCCTCCCTCAGATTGCTCCTTTTCCAAGACCCTGGGTCTCACCTTCGGGTTGGTGAGGGCCTCTCTATTTCGAACCACACCCCAGGGGGCCACGCCCATGGCCACCACCTTGGTGGCCCCCGTGCTGGCTGTCTGGTGGTCCCGCACAGCTACCCCAACATGCCGGCCGATGCCTGCGTGCAGTCCCCCGGTGACAATCCAGGCCCCTACACAGAGACACATAAAGTGACGGCAAGGTCCAGAAACACACCAGTGTGGAGAAAGAGAAAGACAGAGAGAGGGAGAGAGAGAGAATAGAGAGAGACTAAAACCCATACACGGAGATGCAGGCGAGAGCACCCCAGAGAAGCGGGTGGGCGCGGGAGGCGAGCAGCCAGCCCCGCCCAGGAGGCCCCGCCCCCCACCACCCTCAGTCACCTGTGCTCTGGGCGGCCCGCACCAGCCCTCTTCGCAGCAGGTCCTGCAGCCAGGTCTGGAGGACGGGGCCCCCCGACCCCCCCAACACTGACACCACCAGGTTCGGGGCCTGGAAGCCCCATGTGCGCGTGACCAGACTATAAACTGTGGTTGGGTCCGTGCGGTCAGACAGCCGGAGGAACTGTGGACACAGGGGAGGGGAGGACACGGGAAGGGGACAGACAGCAGGAAGGGGACAGAGACCCAAGGAGAAAGGAACAGAGGCACAAAGAGGGTGACAGAGACCGGGGGTAGGGACAGAGACCCAGAGAGGGGGGACAGAGACCCAGAGAGAATGAAACAGAGATCCAGAGTTTGGGGAAGGGGACAGAGACCCAGAGTGGGGGACAGAGGCTCAGAGAGGAGACAGAGATCCAGAGGTGGGGAGGGGGACAGAGACCCAGAGGGGGGTGAAGAAAGGGATGGACAAACGGGAGACACCGTGTTGAGCTGGGGAGCCCCCGGGCCCCAGCTCGGAGCCCCCGTGGCATGCAGCCCCGCTCGCGACCCTGGCCCTGCCCAGGCATGCAAGCCTCACATGGCTGGCCTTGCCGCCGGCACCCAGGAAGTCCAGCTCCCCGTAGGCATCGGTGGGCTTCTCCGTGGTGTGCGAGTCACTGTTCCAATTGGTCACCATGGCTGCCCCGAAGGCATCCTCCACGGCCACTGATGGGTGGGCACTCCGGGGACACCCACACTGGCACAAGGTCCCTCTGAAGGGAGGGATAAGGGGCAGCATGAACCCCAGGGGTGTCCCCACAGCCCCAAGCATCCTGGAGAAGTGTCCATACTTTCACCTGCTGACCCTGGCCCCGCCCCTTCCTGGCTCCAGCAGGCCGGAGGGAGACTCCCGGGCGGGAGGAGACACGCCCACCTGGCCCACAGTGGAAGCTGCAATCAGGGCAGGGGGTTCTGCAGGGCCCCACCCTCACTGGGCCTGCGGGGTCCCTGCTGCCCCCAGTCCACACAGAGCATATTAACCACGAAAGGAAAATCCAGAGAGAGATTCTGAGAGCATGCACAGGCTGGAGGCTAAGGCAGCTAGCTGCATGACTTTGGGCAAGTGGCTTCACCCCTCTGAGCTAAAGGCCCTCCTCAAATGCAAAGACAATCATCTCCGTGGGACTAAGCGGACCAATGACCTAATGCAACGTTCCCGGGATCAAGGGCCGCATACCAGACCCCACGTGAACTCCACACGGAGCTTAAATGACCTTGAATAACAAACACAGTGAGATAATCGTTCCCTTCTCAGGCCTGATCACCGTCAAGGAGAGAAGCTGGGCTGGTGTGAGAAGAGCCCGAAAGTCCCAGCCTTTGCCGTGCTCTCTTTTTAATACGGAAAAGCTGGCTTCAGACGCAGAAAACGGGGCTGGCAACAACCACATCCAGTGAGAAGGGGAAAGCTTCCTTCGCTTTTTACTGTAATTGTCTTTTAAGGCCTGCTTCTTTCTCTTTGTGGTAAGTGGACCACACATGACTTTCTTCCCTAAATAAACAAACGGGTAGCCCTTGTATGTGACTAGCACCAGTTTGAAAGAGCACGGCTGTGGGGGATGAGGGATTCAGTTGCAAATGTCGCCAAGTCTCTTTGATCCGGATTCCAGAAGCTAGGGGAGGCCAGCCTTTATACACAGAGTGAGCTGGGACCTAAGGACCAATTTTTTTTTAACATTTTATTCATTTTTAGAGAGAAGAAGGGAGAAAGACAGGGAGAGAGAAACACTGATTGACTGCCTCTCACATGCCCCCAGCTGGAGACCCGGCCCACAACCCAGGTATGTCCCCTACCCGGGAATGGAACTGGTGACCCTTTGGTTTGCAGGCTGGCACTCAGTCCACTGAGCCACGCCAGCCAGGGCTTAAGGACCAATTTTATGGAAAGGATGGAACAGTGGTACGTGGATTCGGTAAGAGCTGTGAAGACAAAACTTCGGTCAACAAAAGAATGGCCGTCCTGGCTGGTGTGGCTCAGTGGGCTGGGCGTCATCCCGCACAGCTAAAGGTCACTAGTTCGATTCCCAGTCAGGACACATGCCTGGGTTGCAGGTGGTTCCCAGTTGGGGTGCGTGAGAGGCAGCCAATCGGTATTTCTCTCCCTTCCTTTCTCCCTCCCTTCCCCCCGTCTAATAGTTAAAATTAAAAAGAAAAGAACAAAAGAATGGCCACCCGACCCACACACAGGATGAACAGAATACACTGAGCCCAGCTTCTGACACAGAGAGACCACAGGGAAGGACACACCTTCCTCCTGTCTGAGTCTACCTCCAGGCTCCTGGTGTGCCTCAGTTTACCCACATGATCCTTTCACCCATCTCAACCCCATTTCTGGGGCCCCTCATTCCTTTCCATCTACTTCCCGCTAGCCCTTCCCTGCAAAACTGATTCATGGAAAGTTCCAGAACCTGAACTGTCAGATAAAGTAACCCCTAACCAAATGGGGCTCTTTATATTCAAATAAAATTAAAAATTAAGTTCATCGGCCGCTCTGGTGAGGGGCCACGTGGGGCCAGTGGTGCTTTACGCTTCTACCTTCGCAGAAAGTTCTGGTGCACAGGCCAGGCCAACTCCCCCGTGCACTTCTCACCTCCCACCCTCCTCCTGCCTCGAAGTGTGGCCACCGAAAATGAAATTGTTCCTGATAAGATCAGCGATTACCTGCAAGTGCCCAAACACAATGGCCTCTATTCAGGTCTCAGCTGACCATCACACAGTGGTGCTGGGCACAGCTGACAGGCTCTGGTTCTAGAACTCCCCCCCATTTTTTTAAAGATTATTTACACTACTCCTTTTTATTATTTTATTTATTTATTTTTAGAGAGAAGGAAGGGAGAAAGAAAGGGAAGGAGAGAAACATCCATGCTCGAGAGATACACCGATCAGCTGCCTTTCACAGGTTGCAAAGTGGGGACCCAGCCTGCCACCTAGGCATGTGTCGTGACTGGGAATCGAACCCTCGGCCCTTCAGTTCGCAGGCTGGCACTCAGTCCACGAGCCGCCAGCCAGGGCTAGAAAATCTTTTCCTTGGCAGGGCACATCTGCCCCCCTAAGCGGCTCTGTCTCTCCCTCCTCTGTGGCTTTCTCTCCTCGGAGCCTCACTTGAGTGCAGGCATCCCCAGATCCAGGACCACGGGGCTTCCCTACATGGGTCTTGAATTCAACACCTCCAGGGGCCAGGAAAGTTAAAGGGAAGAAGCATCAGGTGGAAAGTAAGTGGCTGTACCAGAGGTCACGATGACTTTAAAGGCATGCTGGTTTATCTTGGATCATTTAGAAGCAGGTTTTTTCAAGCTGCACTTTCATAAAAAAAAATTAGTCATAGAATTAATTTCGAGTTTGCAGCCTCCCTGACTTTACATGTTCCCCACTTATCATCTCACCTACTTCCGGTTTCCATTACCACCGACACCTAGGCCCCGTCCCAGGCCTCACTCTGGCTCCCAGGCCCAGGTCTGCAATGCCCCGGGGTCCCCCTTGGGCCCCTCCAACTCATTAGATCTGGCGCAGAGCTCGGAAAATTTTTCCGAACCTGCCCATCCTCCTGGGTCCCTCATCGTGGTGACAAGCCCCACTGCCTCCAGTCCCCAGGTCAAATGTCCAGAAGCCACTCCCCTGACTCCCCAAATCCATCTTATCCGCTCCTGTCTGTGTCCCACGTATGACCCTGGCCTGGCTCAGGCCTCTGCCCCTCCCACCTGGACCCTCGACCTGAGGCAGGAGATAGGACAGGAGGAACTCTGAGACCGCAGTACTGTCCCTGGCCAGCATCTAGCACCCTGGTTGCCAGGCAATGCCTCTTACCAACTAGGTGGAATAAATAGTAAACCGAGGCAGGGAGGAGGAAGGAGACAGGTCCCACATGCTAACTCAGCAGTCCTGAGCCTGGTCCGATAATATTGGCAGATGTTCCAACATCACAAGAGACATTATGTTAGCAAGAAAGGAGGGAAGTCCTTGAAACTCTATGTAGCATTTCCACTATCTGGGAAAGAAAGCCTTGAAACTGTGCTTTCATCCCAAGGCCTGAATGTGGGTCCCCAGTGCCCAAAGAAAGAGCCCATAAAACAGCTTTGGTTAATTGCCTACCTCTGGTCACTATCTGTTTTACGAGGGAGTCCCTGTGCTCCAGGCCCCAATTTTAATTAACTGCCTCCTGTCACGTATTTGTTTTACAACAAGGTGAACAAATGGGGTCTAGAGCAAGATAAAGATTCTTGGGCTAACAGACCCCCACACATACCTAAGTTTGGATAGTGACATTCCCCCGGGAAAGCTGGCACCACATTTACCCGTTAATCAATATGTAACTTTTCCCTCCCATCCTACCAATTATTTAAGTCCTGAGGACAAAAGGCTCTCTCTCTCTCTCTCTCTCTCTCTCTCTCTCTCTCTCTCTCTCTCTCTGGGGCTCAGGGGGCTCTAGGCTCTCGGGCCACAGGGCCTCTGGCCACCCGGCCTCAGGCTGCTCGGGGGCTTGCCACGCTGGTCTTCAGCTGCTCTTGCTTTTCTCACCCTGCTTTGCCCTGAAACTTTGCCTTTCACCCCCTACTCTACCCAGTCCCATTCTCTTCCATGGGAACGAGCCACTAATAAACTGATTACATGCTACTAGATTTGCTGATATGTAATTCTTTACATGCGTCAGCAAGAAGAACCAGGTCTCTCCCGTTAACAAACCGACCTCCTCCCTGGCTTCCCGAACTCTTATGCACCCTCACACGGCCCCCAGAGCATCCTTCCACACCCATAGCTGAGCCTGCCCCTCCTGTGGGTTCCCAGCAGCCTAGGACAAGGTCCCAGTCCCTCGGGTGGCATCTGAGGCCCGGGGAGTTCCGGCCCAGCCAACCTCTTGGGCCTCCACCCCCCTAACAATGCTCTCCTACCTTGTCCTTCGCTCCATCTTTAGGCCCCCTCTCATAGTCAGTACGGGCAATTTGCACATGCTGTTCCAACCCCTGGAATCACCTTCTGAGCTCCTGTCTCCAGTCCACCTTCAACTGTCAAACTCCACTCATCCCACCAATGTCACTTCACGGCCCCTCCTCCAGAAGACATTAGTGACTTCCAGTCTCCCGCCCAGCCTCAGCCAGACACCTTCTCTGGGCTCCCACGGGGCCCAGGGGCACGACCTTTGCGGCTCTGTTCTCCTGGCCTTACAGCTGCCCTCTCCCACCAGACCCAAGGTTCCTAAACTTTCTGACCACGCTCTCCTGTTCACCAGTAAGTTCGGAGCACTCGTCCCCATAAACTTGTATCTGTTCATTTGTACGTAACTGCAAGCCAGACTACATTCCTATAGTATGTTCGCGAGAAAACACACACGAAAGTAGCATGGTTGACATTTCCCACGCCCTGAAGTTCGTCTGGAGAATAACTAGAAAGCCAGAACCCGCTTGAGCACCCATCGCTGAAAGCCGGGAGCCGCTCACCGGTCCACACAGCCAATCTGGCTCACGTGGTGTCCCACCACCCAGCACGAGCTCCGGACCTGAGCTGGGACCTGCACGGGCAGGGCTTGCTGCCTTCCCATGGGAGCTAAGGACATTGCTCAGCGCTTACCAGGCGCGGGGCACTGTTCCAGACACTGCACAAGCGTTCAGTTCTCACGATAACCCCAGCAGGTAGGGTCTGCTTTTCTGCCCAAAAGACAGATGAGGCCCAGAGAGGGGCAATGATTTGCACAGAGCCACACAGCACGTGTCCTCAGGTAAAATTTAAACCCTGGCAGGGCCTGTGCTCCTGAAAAGTATGCTGTCGTGGGAGCGCTGAGTGACTCTTTCTGGGATGGATAAGTGAATGGACGAATGGACGCATAAAACAGAGACAGCCGAAAAAGGAAAAACGTAAAGTGACAGAAGGAGACAGAGACAAGGGCAAGGAAAGAGACGGAAGCGAGTCCTGGTGCTTTGACGCTGACCCTGAGCGGGAGCTTGTGAAATTGGAAGTGTCTGCGGAGACCCAAACCCTCCCCCAGGGGCAGCGCAATTCAGGGAACGCCCTTGGACATCCCCCCGGGTCAGGAATGGGGGCGGGGCAAAGGGTGGGATCTGCGGGGGGCGGGGTCAGCTGTCTGGGAAAGCCGCGGGTGCCATCCGCGGCCGGGCAGGTCCCCCGCGCGAACTCCTCACCCTGGGTCTCCGGTGTCAACGATGAATGTCGTGCACGTCTTCTTCTTAAAGATCTTGGGGATCCAACTCTGCGGACAGGAACAAGGGGTGGGGATGGGATGCCTCCAGTTCAGTCCCATGGGACACGGAGTCCCTACCCCGTGCCCTACCCCAGGACCAGGATTCAGGGACCCCAGCGCCCTCCTCCCCTGGACTCAGGAATCTCGGCCCCCCTCCCACAGCCCCCCTCCCGGCCATGCCCAAGCACCCAGGAGTCCAGGCCGTTTCAAACCCCTTCTTTGTCTGCCCCCAGAATCTGGGCCTCCAGCACCCCCCTCTCTGAGAAGCCGGAGACCAAGAGCCCAGCTCCCCGTTCCCTCAGGCCCGAGGGTGCAGCCACTGTACCTGTTCCTTCGGGCCCACCATGCTGCCACAGCTGCCGCAACCTATCCGGCTCCCCACATTCCCTCCACCAGCCCCGATTTCAGATCCGCCCTGAACAAACCGGATCTGCCACTTCCCATCCCATCCTGGGGCGGGCCAAGGTCGGGGAGGCGGGGCGTCTCCGAGACGCGTAGAGCGCGAGGCGGGGCAAAGGGAGGGCCAGGACTGCCCGTCAGAGACCCGGAGAGAGGGAGAAAGAGACTTCAGAGGGGACGGAGACCCGGAGAAAGGGGGAAGGAGATGCAGAGAGAGGGACAGAAACTCCGAGACCCACAGAGAGGTGACAGAGACCCAGAGAGGAAAAGCCAGAGACAGAAGGGGAGACAAAGACTTGGGTGGGGGGCAGACACTCAGAGTGAGAGGGAAAGACAAGGCAAAAAGTGAGGAGAGGCAGAATCCTGAGGGGGGAGGACAGGGACCCCGAGGGGGTGAGTGACAGAAGCCGTGAGAGAGAGGGATACCCGTAACAGGGCTGGGACCCAAAGAGCTGAAGTGACAGGACGAAGTGGGAGATACTGACACACAGGCAGGGCCGCGTGTGTCCTGCCAGCTCTCTCTGACAGGGACAGCTGCCGCCTGCTGGGTAACCTGAGCCCCCCCGCTGTATTTATAGCCCTGGCCTGGCCCAGGCCCCTGCCCCCAGATCTGAGTCCCAGGTGCCAGAGGTCATGGGTGCGTGTGCTGGGGGCAGGTTTCCTTCTGCCCCTCTCCCAGGCCTCCAGGTTGGCATCCACTCTCGCAGCAAAGTATCTTCTTCAGGCCAGAACCACCCCCCCACCCCTGGATCCTTCCGAGGCAGTAGTCTTGCCCCTCAGGGTCACCTCTCCTAACTCCCCGGCTGCCCCAGACCCCCCAGCTTGGCCCGTGACAAGTCTAGCTGGTGCAAGTCTGCACCATGACAAGTGCAGCTGCCAAACATGAACTTGTTGGTAGTCCAAAGTCCAGTCCCTTGGCACCCAGGAGACTGGCCAAGGAGAGACCCTTTCACCCACCCCTTACCAACTGGGAGGAGGAGGAGCAGGATGGGAAGGGCAGGCGGGACTGACCCAGAATAACTCAGGGCTGAGAGTAAATTTAGCCACAGAGAGAGGAGGGGAGAGACCCTATTGGCTGGGCAGTGGGAGGGAGGGCCCAAGAGGGGGGTCGGGGGGCTCCTGAGACTGCCTCACAGGGGTGTCCAGAGCCAGCAGCAAGGGCCAGAGGGAGGCAGACAGGCAAACAGAGAGAGAGACCCAGCGTGGGAAAGACACCGACAGAAAGAGACAGACCCCAACAGAGACAAGGACCCCAGCATTCATCCACGGAGCCACGAGCGGAGGCCAGAGCCAGCCTGGAAGGAGGCCTACCGCCTGTCCGTCCCCATGGGCCACCGCGGGCCGTCGCTGCACACCTCTCTCCTCTGGGCTGCTATGGCCAGCCTGCTCCTGCCCCCGGCTGTGACCCAGCAGCTGCAAGGGGCTGGGCCGGGGCCCAGCAACTGGAACAACAATGCAGGCATCTCGGGGCCCTCAGAGGACAGGTCAGATGAGTTCGGGCACCCCATCCACAGCCACGGAAGCTACAGGGATGAGAATGACGCTGTGTTCACAGAGAGCGGGCGTCGACTCTGGAGTCACGGACCCCGAGGGGAAGAGGATGAAGATCTCTCCAGGGAATACGGTCACCGACTCCAAGGCCACAGGTTCCAGAGCCATGAGGCCGGAGACGAGAACGTCTCTGAGGAGGAGGTCTTCCCAGGGCACACTCTGCAGGCGCTCGGGCACGGAGGCCATGGGGATGAAGAGGGAGATGATCCCGCAGAGCGTGGGCACCGCGTCCCCAGCCACGGGAGCCTCGGCCATCCAGACAAGGATGAGGACGAGGTTATGTCCAGTGAGTATCCACAGCGTGTTGTCAGGCATGCGCACCGGGGCCATGGAGACGATGATGAAGAAGATGAGGAGGATGTTTCTGCTGAGTACGGACTCCAGGCCCACAGGCACCGAGGCCACAGAGAAGAAGAAGAAGATGACGATGATGACGGAGTCTCCTTTGAGTACAGGCAGCAGGCCCACATGCATCAGGGCCACGGGAAGGAAGAGGATGGGCATCAGCATCATGCCCCCGGCCATGGGCACCGAGGCCATGAAGAAGAAGAAGAAGGTGATGATGATGGTGATGATGACGATGTCTCCACCGAGTACGGACACCAGGCCTGCGGGCACCGAGACTATGGCAAGGAAGAGGATGAAGGTGTCTCAGACGAAGATCACTATCCTGCCCCTGGCCACGGACACAAAGAAGAAGAAGATAATGATGACGATGGTGACGATGTCTCCGCTGAGTACGGACACCTGGCCCCCTGGCACGGAGCCCGCAGGAAGGAAGAGGATGATGTCTCCGATGAAGGCCGCCATCACAAGCCCAGCCACGGACACCAAGGCCATGAAGACCAGGAAGGTGAGGAAGAGGATGAGGTTGTGTCCACGGAACACTGGAGCCAGGTTCCCAGACACACTCACCACAGCCTTGAAGATGAGGAGGAGGGGATCATGGTCAAGTTCAGCCACCACGTTGCCAGCCACCAGCCAGAAAGCCACAAGAGCGCTGAGGAGGGGTACTTCCCAGATGAGTATAAAGCAGAAGTGTCTGGCCATCACCGCCATGAAGTCCCCAAGGAGGAAGATGAGGACAGCTCTGCCAAGCGTGGCCACCAAGCTCCCAGCCACAGACCACAAAGCCACCGGGATGAAGGGAATGTCCAGAGAGTGTCCAGCGAAGAGATGAGCCACCAGCTCCCAGAATCCACAGGGGTCAAGGATAGAAGCCATTTTGGGGAAAGAGACTCTGAGGAAGAAGAGAAGGAAGAAGACCATGGCTCCCATGAGGAAGAGGATGAAGGTTCAGAGCAGGGAGAAGAAGGCACCCACCATGGCCACCTGGACAGGGAGGATGAGGAAGATGAGGAGGAAGGTCATGGCCTCCACCGGAGCCAGGAGGATGAGGAAGAAAAGGATGAGAGGAGAGAAGAGAGGGCTGAGGTTCAGGCCCCACTGAGCCAAGATCACCGGGAGGAGGAAGATGAGGAGGAGGAGGAGGAGGGGCTGGACGAAGACCAGATCCCCTTCACCATCATCCCCAACCCCCTGGCCAGGAGGGACGTGGCTGGAGGTGGCTCCAGTGAGGAGGAGAGTGGCGAAGACACCAGTAAGTGCTCTGGCCTGGTGGGAGCGGGGAGGAGCCTCGGGGCCTGGCTCACTGTCGCCCTCCTCCCCCCCCAGGTCCGCAGGATGACCCAGAGTACGGGAACTACCAGCCAGGGTCCCTATGTGGCTACTGCTCCTTCTGCAATGTATGTCCCCAGCCCAGGGTCATCCACCAAGCGGTCCCTGGAATTTATCCCAGGGCCCTGGGGTGCCTTGGAAGGGCTCTGAGAAAAGGAAGGGCAGGGACAGCTCCAGGTGAAGAGAAACACTTCTGGGGCCACGTGGGGGACAGACTGGAGGCCAGGAGGCAATGGCGGAGGCTGGGGCAATGGTCGGGAAGGGGAGGGGGAGGCAGAGGCCTGAGCCACCCCTGCGGAGGTGGGGAGAGAGGAAGACCCTTGACCCGGAGTCTCGGGAGGCGGTGACCTTGGGACTGGAGACTGACCGGCGGTGGGGAAATGGAGAAGTTGGTGAAGACAGCATCCTCAGACCCCGCCCACATTGATGGGGGAACCTGGCATGGCCCCGCCCCCGCCCCCGCCACTGGAAATCCAGCACGGAGAAGTGGGTTTTGGGGAGGGTGCTGAGCTCGGTGTTGGCAGTAAAGAGGGTGAGGGGGGCGGGCAGGGTGGAAGATGGGCAGCTAGCTCCCGAAGGGGTTAGGATTTCCGTTAACCAGGCGGCTCCGGTCCGCAGCGGTGCACTGAATGCGAGAACTGTCACTGTGACGAGGAGAACATGGGAGAGCACTGCGACCAGTGCCAGGTGAGACAGGCCCCGGACTCGGGGCTCCACCCAGCCTCAGGGCGGCCCGCGACCAAATGAGCACCCCCAGCCCCAAAACCTGGCCTCTGACCAAACCACTTACCCCGATGCAGCCTGGACCCCACACTGGATCCTGCCTCTGACCTTAACTTCCACCTAACTAGCCTCCTGCCTGCGCCCCCGTCCTGACTCTGCCCTTGACCACGCCCGGCCACTCACTCTTTCTCCCCATCCTCATCCCCAGCACTGCCAGTTCTGCTACCTCTGCCCGCTGGTCTGCGAAACTGTCTGCACTCCAGGTGAGCGTGGTGGGCGGGCTCTGGAGAAACCTGAGGAAGGGGCGGAGCCCAGCGAGGTGCAGTTTGGTGGGGGCGGAGCGAAACCTGAGGGGCGGGGCGGGGAGGTTGTGGGGCGAGGCCAGGTGTGGAAACTTTGGCCCGGGCTGAGTCTGTGGATGGGG